>CM046873.1:43663684-44081569 GCA_025617745.1 Heliocidaris erythrogramma
TGAAGTGAAATGGAAAGGGGAAAAGAAAAAAGAAAAAAAAAAGAAAAACTAATTTTGTATGTTGTGCATTCAAGTAAGATATTTTCAATAGCAATATGAGTTTAACTGTATTACTAAGAAGAACAAAGCTGGATGGATGGTGGAATTATAAGCCTTAAATCTCCTCTGCTGTAAAAAAATCAAATTATTGTCTCATCACCCGAAAATTTAGCTTATTGCAGGGTGGTCCACAAACAAAAATTCAAACATGTAAAATCGCAAAGTTCTGGGAAGAAGTATAAACTGATGTATAAGAAGCGCAAAGTCCCTTGCAGCCGGAGTCCAGAGCCTGCCTGAGGGCCCTGGAAGTTGTGCGGTTCTCTGAGGATTTCTGACGCCATATCAGGCATATTTTGAAGCATTTTGAAACAAATTTTGTGACTAATATTTCAAAAATAATTCGGTTTGAAAATGATTATTTAAGAAACCTTAACCGGTCGCTGATTTTAACACCTGTAGTTCCAAAAATCAAAGCCGTCGCTGTTACATGTTAAAACTCCTTGTGGACCATGCTGTTCTTGTATTTATGATTTTTGTTGATTTCTGTGCTTCCAATCAATCACAGACTCTGAGGTTCTTATGCATGAGACCCCATATGAATTTAAATACATGTGTATTAATTTCCAATGCTCTGTTTGACAGCCTGACCTTGCAACGAGTGAGCTTCCTCTGAGACAGAAGATCTCTCTTCTATGTTTGATGGAGATGACATTCACACGGCCAGCTAACAACCGTAGTCTTACGTTCTCTGAGATAGCACAAGCTGCTAAACTGCCATTGAATGAGGTTAGAAGTTATTTTCTTTTCTAGTATTGGACAACCAAAATTTGTTGTGTAAGGAATTTTCATTGATTTCACAAGTTGTCCATATCTCCAAAAGTTTCTTTCCAAATTATGATAAAATCTAAATGCTAAATTTTTGTGAATTTGCAACAGTTTCTGGTTTACAGTACAGTGTTGTAACTGTCATATATTTGGTGAAGAAAAAGAATCTATGATTTATCGTGAATGAGATTCACACGACCAGCTAACAATCGTAGTCTTACATTCTCCGAGAAGCATAAGCTGCTAACTGCCATTGAATGAGGTAATAGGCATTCCATTATTATCCACTGCCCTTTTATACTTTCAATCAGTGTTGTATTAGTCAAAGATAAGGAAAAAATGTTTCTTGGAAGTATTTTGGTTCATGTTCACATGGCCAGCTAACAATGGTAGTCTTTCTTTCATTATTTATTCCCCCTCCAAACGAAGTTTGAAGGGGGAATATAGGAATCAGCGTACAGACGGTTGGGCGGGCGGTCGGTCCGTTGCAAATCTTGCGCATCGAAGTACTTTCTCATTTTGAAATCCTGGAACAGTTATGTGTTAACCTTCTATGTATTGGGTGAACATTTCAGGAATACAAAGTACAAGAAAAAAGAAAGTACAGTATAGGGAGAAAAGTGTGTGCTGTCATTTTAATATTAAGAGAGTAAAGATTGTTATTTATTATGTTTTTTATTCCAGGTTGAAATCCTAGTGATGAAAGCTTTATCATTGGGCCTAGTGAAAGGCTCAATTGACCAGGTAGAAAACAAGGTGCATATGACATGGGTGCAACCAAGAGTACTGGATGCAAAACAGGTAAGAAAGAGAGATTGATGATGATGATGGTGATGATGATAGTGGTGGTGACTGTGGTGATGGTGATGATGATAGTGGTGGTGATGAAAGGCTCTATTGACCAGGTAGAAAACAAGGTGCATATGACATGGGTGCAACCAAGAGTACTGGATGCAAAACAAGTAAGAAAGAGAGATTGATAATGGTGGTGATGGTGATAATGATGATAGTGATGATGATGATTGTGGTGGTTATGAGGGTGATGATGATAATTATGCTAATGGTTTTAGATGGTGGTAGTGCTGTTATCGACAAGCCTTCTGTCGGAAAACTGGTCTACAAAACTATTTTGATGGGAGGATGACATGACTACAAAGATTCTAATGTAGTGACATAATATTCAAGTACTACAAACATAGGGATTTGTTGGAAAATTGTTCAAAAAATCCTTCAAAAAAGACTGACCATGGAGCGAGTCCAGCGGTGACTTACCTCTTAGTTTGCTGGGTTTTATAGCGGGCACGGCCCAACTCAGCCGAGATGTGGCAAGAAATGTGTGTACTGGCGGTGTACATGTTGACTTGATCGTTGAAATTACCGAACATTAATGTCCTCTCATCTCTCTTTTCCTTTCCCACCAGATTGCCACAATGCAAACGAGATTAGGAGAATGGTGTGAATACATCAAGAACACACATGTTATGCTAGAAGACAGGGCACAAGACATTCTCGACAGAAATTGATTAGTTGGAATCTCAGTGTGTATGTAGGTCATAACATCCCCATCAGCACCTCTAGATTATGTAGCTATTCAATCATTCCATGAGGTTGGGTCAATATTTGTGACATACCAGAAGTATGAATCTATGCGTTCTATTAACCATAACAACATCAGCTGAAACTTATTTTGGTCAGAAAGCATAGCCAACTATGTTAGAAGTACTCCAGCTTCATCTGGTATCAGCACTATAGATCTGTGTAATGTTAAATAATAATATATGTGATGTGCACGTTACTTGGGTTAAAAAAATAATTAAAAATATGTATTCAGGAAAGCTATATTATAGAGAGTACCAACCAAACAGGAAAGTTCTGGCTGGGTAAAACTATAAATATCCACTTAATGAAAATTCTTAACAGGTGATTTATTCCATTTTGTATTGTGTAATAGAAGATCTCATCCCAGCATGACATAGAATTTATATCCCCCCCTGCCAACCTCATGGAATGATCCATTTATGCCATGCTCTCTGTCAGAGTTTATAAGGTAACTCTTGTTCAAAGTCAGAGCCTTGCACCATCCAGACAGTTGGTTTAGGAGGACTGTTCAGCAACGTTCATGGCTTTGCAGGTTGCAAATATTCTTTATCACATATATTACCCCCGTCTGTATCCTTGTCAGGGAGATAGTTTAGCTTGGGAACTAGTTTCCTGGCCTGAAGTCCCCACATGCCTGCAACAGTGGAAACTCACTATAAAGAGCTCTGATATGAGATTCCTGATATAACAAGGTAATTTTGCTGGTCCCAGGTCTTTGTATTCTTTCACCCTGCTATGAGGAGATTCCTGATATAACAAGGTAATAAGCGAGTTCGTAACTAGGATTTGCGCATGAGCAGATTAAGGTCATTTGACATAAACTGGCATGTTCGTTTAAAATTCACTGAGGTAAGCATCGACTGTGATGTAATGATTATTCATATATTCATTTAATTATACTTTTCATTGGAGAGGTCTAGAAACGGAGAGATGTAGGTTTCAAGTTGTCAACCTTCCTTTAAATCCACTGAAAAGCAACAAAGTGTTCATTGATGGTCGGTATTTGACAGTCTGCCAAATGATAGCCAACTTGCAAACAGTGCGCTTTCCCCAAGTGTTCATTGACGTGCTATTCTAGTCACCTGGTCTACGATGTCTTTCTTTCATAGAGTTTGAATTCTGTAGGTTGCTATGTCGGGCAAGCTTACATATTATCTTTCTTTGAAAAGATGCCTATCCTAATGAAAAAAGGGAAAGGGTCATTTGCGAAAAGTTGCTCATGGGCCAATTACGAAATCGCTTATTGTCATGGTCCCAAGGTCCTCGTTATAGTGGGTTCCCACTGTATGAACATTGGCTAGAACCCTGATGTATTTATTGGAAGAAACAAAGTGATTACAGTTTTATGTGGTTTCCTACAGGACAAAGTAACACATTTGTTTTCGATCAGACTGGGGAGTCCCAAAATAAAAAGCACACAAGAATGAGAAGATTACATTGCCCAAGTCTACCCATACTCCTGGTTCAACAAGGGCTTTTAATAAACCAACAGGAGTTGTTTGATACATATGGACCCCTACATTTGAATTCCGGACCACAAATTTCGAAATTTACAACAGGAGGCCTGTGCATACAGACCTTAAAATATTGCTTTAAACTGGCAAAACTTGAACAGCGCCACCTTACAGTAACTGCTAAATTTGAAAATTAATTACATTTTATTTTGAATTTCGACAAACAGCTGTTTGGTAAATAGGTACATTTTATATTTCAAACTATTATTTTTGACGTTGAACATGTGGAAAATTGCCTACAGATACATTCTAAGCTTCTACAAACTAGAATGGGGCATGATGGGAAAATTAGAGGCACAGACGCTTATCAAATCCTGTTGAAAGATGGCGCCATTAGGAGCTTCAATTTACTGTCGCTTTAAAATTGCAATCTGGACTGTCTGTGAAAATTATTAGGGGGGAGCCTTTCTTTGGCCGATCAAATTATTTTAGTGGTTATGGCAGATGAGGGCAGTGAACTAAATCCCTCGAGACCATTTATGTATGGTTAGCTCACACACTGACTGTCATCAGTGTGATGATGGGTTCCATACTGCCACATCCCTAGCATTGCTTCCACTTTGGAAGGTGCAATGCTAGAAAGCCGACACATTTTGATTTACTACCATATTTGCAACACTTTTGTGTGAAATCACATTCAAGGGTTCTCTTATTGCTAACACCTCTTTTACCACAAGCTTCTAATTTACAATTACTTTGTCTGGGGTGGAATGCAGTGAAAACTACCTGCTGATATGTTAGGCTAGCCTTTGGTAAGGTTTTTGCATTTGCTCAAAGCAACACTCCAATATGAGACTCAACATTTCAAAGCCCGTTAAAACTAGTGTATTGAGCAAAGCTTTTTTTGTTGTCATTTCATATACTGTGTACATTATATGTTTCAGTAGAACTGTTTGTTTGTTTTTGTTATAATAAAGAAAAGACATTCTTAAACAATTACCAATGAGAAGTATTTATTTAGTCATTAATTCAAACCCTTGTATTTGTCTTTTTTAAATGCACATTCTTTGAGGTTTTAATTTTTTTGGTGCAGTCAACATTCAAGATTCAGCAAAAAGACATGTACAGAAGTTTTGAGAGGGAACATTTTATTTGTCCAGGCAAACCCTTCATGAGGCACCCCTGTATATTACAAATCCAGAAAAGTTGTTCAGTCTGCAGAAATGTTTGAAGGTTAGAGAAGAGAAGAGTGAAAGACGAGGGATTGGTGCTGATGGAGAGGTCTAGAAACAGAGAGATGTAGGATTCAAGTTGTCGACCTTCCCGTGGTGAATCCTGTCAACTGGCGCAAGTCAGGCGAACGACAACAACCAGAGTTAGTAACTACCTCGGAGGGAGTGGGTAACACTCAACCGGCTGTGCACTGGGGTTGGAAGGTTCAACGCTAACACGTACCAATGGAAACTTAGGGAATCACCGGCATGTACCTGTGGTGCAGATGAGCAGACGGCAGACCATATTATCTACAACTGCCCCGACCTCCAACCCCTGACGGGATGACTGACTTATCAAGCCCAAAGGACGCACAAATCAACTGGCTTACCAAGCTTCAACAAATAGCCTGATGTATGACACTACTACCTCATACGAAAGAAGGAGGAGAGATGTGACACAACATGATCTCAAGAGTTTATAGATATGGCAAAGAGAGAGAGAGAGAAAATATATTTTGCTGTTGCATGTATAAAATGAAGTTTGGCAGTCTACATGTATTTTATATCAAGAAAGGGGTAGAGATCACTAATAGTGACAAAAAGTATTAGTAGTTCCGATGAGCAACGTTTGAATTGCCTTGGCCAAAATGCAAACTACCCAAACCTGCATTCCCTTCAAATGTTAGTTGATTAGGACTAAGTCCCGAGTGATTACTATTCTTATAAAGCACTGACATAATGAGGTCTTGCCATAGACTTGAATTCCTTTTCAAAATTGCTCAGACCATCATACTTAAAGTCTACCCTGATTACAAGTTGGTTTTAAAAAAAGCAGAAAAATTAAAGGAACCGATCAGCAAAATACGATAAGAAATAAGAAAGTTATGATTTTTTAAAGTTGTAATCAATTATAAACAAATTAGCAACTCTGTGATGAAGCTTGTAAGCTCCTCTCCCGTTTGCTCAGTATAGGAAATTTTGTTCTAGCTTTTATTTTGAAAGATGATATGAGATTAGTAGAAAAACCAATCTGTGTTACCAGTAAACACATTGTTTGAATTTGTTCTTTTGAATGTGAATTCTATCCTGATATCTTCAGTTTATTGTAATAAAAGCAGCAAAATTAGAGAGTGATCAGTGATCATTTGAGCAAAATTTGATAAGAAATAAGAAAGTTATCAATATTTGAAGTTGTAATCAAGCAAACATAAATAGGCAACTCTGTGACAGATTTTTTGGGGTCCCCTACTATATTCTGTGCTGAAAATTTCATGAATGTCCATTTTCTTAGTTGTTGACAAAGGAATAGATTTTTATTTCATACACTGAAAATATATATATATATATATATACAAATAATTTCTTGGTACTGCAAAATTTCAATATGGCACGAAAAAGAGACATGATAACGAAGCTTTTCGACCTGCACTCATCAGGTTATCACGCAGGTATAAAACAAATTACTTGAAATCAACTATATTATACTCGGTGAACCCGGACGCAACCTAGACGCCGTAATTTCATTGGATAAAAAACTTACCTGTTCTAAGCTTACCTTTCATTCGGACAACATTGTTGATTTCTTGAATTTGATCCTTGGAGTACCTCGTCCGAAAATACACAAATAATTTCTTGGTACTGCAAAATTTCAATATGGCACGAAAAAGAGACATGATAACGAAGCTTTTCGACCTGCACTCATCAGGTTATCACGCAGGTATAAAACAAATTACTTGAAATCAACTATATTATACTCGGTGAACCCGGACGCAACCTAGACGCCGTAATTTCATTGGATAAAAAACTTACCTGTTCTAAGCTTACCTTTCATTCGGACAACATTGTTGATTTCTTGAATTTGATCCTTGGAGTACCTCGTCCGAAAATACACAAATAATTTCTTGGTACTGCAAAATTTCAATATGGCACGAAAAAGAGACATGATAACGAAGCTTTTCGACCTGCACTCATCAGGTTATCACGCAGGTATAAAACAAATTACTTGAAATCAACTATATTATACTCGGTGAACCCGGACGCAACCTAGACGCCGTAATTTCATTGGATAAAAAACTTACCTGTTCTAAGCTTACCTTTCATTCGGACAACATTGTTGATTTCTTGAATTTGATCCTTGGAGTACCTCGTCCGAAAATACACAAATAATTTCTTGGTACTGCAAAATTTCAATATGGCACGAAAAAGAGACATGATAACGAAGCTTTTCGACCTGCACTCATCAGGTTATCACGCAGGTATAAAACAAATTACTTGAAATCAACTATATTATACTCGGTGAACCCGGACGCAACCTAGACGCCGTAATTTCATTGGATAAAAAACTTACCTGTTCTAAGCTTACCTTTCATTCGGACAACATTGTTGATTTCTTGAATTTGATCCTTGGAGTACCTCGTCCGAAAATACACAAATAATTTCTTGGTACTGCAAAATTTCAATATGGCACGAAAAAGAGACATGATAACGAAGCTTTTCGACCTGCACTCATCAGGTTATCACGCAGGTATAAAACAAATTACTTGAAATCAATCAACAAATTTCAAGTAATTTGTTTTATACCTGCGTGATAACCTGATGAGTGCAGGTCGAAAAGCTTCGTTATCATGTCTCTTTTTCGTGCCATATTGAAATATATATATATGTGTGCAATGATATATCTTAGGGTACAATTCTGATAAAGTATTTTCTTTTGAGAAAATAGACATTTATGTTTTAGTACATGTACAAGGCAAATGGGAGAGGACCTCTTAAGATACGTCACAGAATTGCCACTTTGGCCCGAATTCACAAAGGAGGTTTGGTTTAAACCATGGTTTAAATCCCCTCCTGGGGTTTTTAAGCGTACGTGCGCACCGAATCCAATCCAATCATATATTTTATTTGAACGCGCGCATGGGCAATGTGCGCTTATTTACACTTATTTTAGTACGCTTACGGAGGTTTGAACCTCACATGGCTTAAACCTCCTTTATGAATTCAGGCCTTTATTACATCTTTACAAATTCGTAACTTTCTGAGTTTGCTCATACCGGTACTTTCACTGATCTGTTTCTCCGAGTTTCCTGCTTCTATTAAAACCAACCATGAGGTTGGTTAGTGCCCCCCCCTCGACGTTTCGCGAAATATGTTCGCATCGCGAAAAGCAGTCACCACGCCGCTTCACTACTTTTTTCTTTCAAGTCTAGCGCAACTTTTGAGACCAAATTTGTGATGTCCGCGCGTGCGGTTCTGGAGTTACGCAACATTTCGTAAGTGCATGTCAGACCCAAAATTGCTCAAAAACGTGATTTTGTGTACAAATCCAATGCAAATTGTGTTTCCAGCTAAAATTCATAAATGTTTCATTATTTTTACTTTTACTGTTTAAAAACAATTAATTTTATGTTCTTTATGATTAAAATAGTGTCGCCGACGAATTCCATCAAAAAAACAATAAAAACAAAAAGTCAAAAAACAAAGAAATACATAAGAAATTAAAAAAACAATAAAATACATAAGAAAAAAAGGATTTTACCGAATTTTTTTTTTGGTTTATTTGATCAGAATCTAACAAAGAGTCTCTATACAAAAAATTAGCAGTTTTGGGGCTTTATTTAATTAATTAGAGCAAACCATTAATTTTATGCATAAATTAGCATAATTACATGTAATTAGTTGTGACATTTTTCGGAGAAATTGACTATACAGTTTTGTAGATTACGTGGTCGGCGACGTGTGTGCTGATTTTCGTTGCGAATGCGCGTTGGACCGCCGAGATCTTAGGGGGGGGGCGGAATCAGCCCCCCCCCCCGGCTGTGAGATGGGTCTAAATAACCCGGCTCTATTAGGGTTAAGTTGAGTTCTGGTCATGCAATTAAATTGTGAAAGAACTGTCTCTATATAAAGCAATAGACCGCTTCTGTAATGTATACAAATTTATGCACATATATTCTCTGAGCACCTAGTGACGAGCTATTCCATTAACCTGCTGGATATAAATGAGCCTCAATGATTGGAATCCAGTTTGCATACATTATTTGTTGCTATGTCTGGCAAGCCTCTGGAAAGCTTTCAGGTTGTCAAGAACAACCTTTGTTTGAAAGGTATGTATAAAATTTACATACATTACCGAAGCGGTGTATTGGGAAAGGTTGACCATGTCTCCATAAGAACTTATGTATAAAGAAATTGACCCAATCTTACTGAATAGCACATGAATGTAGTGCACACAGAAATGGGTATATGGGACTACACACAAAAGTGGCATGAATGTTCGGCCCAAACATTTCGGCTATTTTTAGTCATATTTCGAATATGAAGGCATTTGAAGAGCAATCCTTAACGGAGTATTTTCCTACTATGATGTTCTTCCAAACTGACGTTAAAGAGATGAGAAAGCTCACAAATTATTTTTCACCTTTCCCAGAACTCCACCTTCCCTTTAATATTTTTGTACTACACACTAGCCTCTGAATTCCACATACAATGTAATATACACAATGAAAGGCATAGTGGAAAGCTGATTTCAATCTTTGCTGCCATTTATTTACCAATTAACTCACATATGCATCAGATGCCAATAAGAAATGATAGTTTTTATATATCCTGTACGGTATATATATCACTCTGCTTTAAATCTATATACTCCATATCTATCTTCTTCACTCATTCTATTGATATTATACTGTGCACTCAGTGTCCATGCACAAATACATGCAAAAAGAGCTACTAAAACCACAGAATACAAAGACATTATTGAATAATACAACTGAAAACAAAGACCATAAGGTACTAATGGGGTGTTGCAAGAAAGTTGCAATCAATTGCAAATTGTAAAGCAAATTAGAACAACCATTCTGAATGGTTCAGGGTCTGCCCATTCAAGAAGATGCGCTTGCAACAATGATTTTTTATTGGTCAGTACCGATCAGTTGCAACTTGCAATCAATCGTAACTTTCTTGCAACACCCCATAAGACAAATAAGACAAATACTGTATATTACTGTATCAAATGTGACCACACAGTTACAAAAAATGTATAAGTACACTTTATACCACTCCTTCTGACCCCCAATTTTTATCACATACAGTTAACCTTGCATAACTCAAAGTCACATATTAAAGTAGAGCTTTGCCTAGTTGAATCAGTTTTTCTGACCAAACTATGGTATGCATATCATATGTTATTTATATTTCCTAAGTCAAAGTTTGCAAAGAGTTGAACCATTTTTTGTGGCCCCAACAGATATATAAACTTATGCAAAGTTAACTGTACTTAAATGTACCAATCACCTGAAAAAAATAATTGGTGTACAGCTAGAAAGTATATGTATGAAATCAACGCCAAAGGACTGTATCTGGCATTCTATTGGTCAACAGTTAAGGAGTAGGAAGGAAATAAAGGATAACATGAAAATGCTCGCACGGAATCTAACTCAGAATACGAGAGCGTTGAGTCGTCTACTCACGAGATGCTCTTAAGCTTTAATATAGAAAGTGTTATTAAAATTGATATATCTCTTGATGGAATTAATATTTGAAGCCCATATTTTGAATATAGTACACATATAACGACATGGGACCTCTAGCACACAGAGCAAAATATTTGACTGGTAAACTTTAACATGTATGTTTTAACATTCGGTGGAAAATTCATTAGATTTCATCGTTACTAGAATAAATACAGTTGAAACTCACTATAAAGAGCTCCAAAAACAGGATTCCTGATATAACAAGGTAATTTTGCTGGTCCCAGGTCTTTATGTTCTTTTGGTTTTTTTACCCTGATATAAGGAGATTCCTGATACTTGTATACCGGTACATGTAACTTATTGGCAATACATGTATTACTGAAATGATATCAACAATAATGCCTTTTCCTTTCTGTCCTATTATGTCCACTTCATTTTGTTAAGACAACTTGGGCCCACTGGAAACAAGCTTTCATTTTACAACATTCTGATATAATGACAAACTGTTTTAAAACCCAAGAGTTAGCTAATACTGCAAGATCTTTGTAAGTACATCTATTGGATCAATGACCCTTTTTTTTAAATTGAATGCCCGTAGTTGGTAACAATCAGGAAAAAAGGTAGATATCCTTAATTTTCTAATCAGTCATCATGTTTAATACAGTCATCTGTACCGAATCATGAAACCCACAGAGAAATACACTGCATACATGCTCATGAAAGTTTTGTAATCATTCATTTATGCACAAGCAGTGCCATTGGTATAAGTATTCTTTACAAGCAGGGAAATTAACACTATTCATGGAGCACTGAGTTGTGATTATTCTAAAATGCACCGAGTTGAACCTACCAAAGTCTAAATATCTGTGGGTATGGGGGATTCACTCTGCTAGCGTGACAAGTAAATTGGCTAGCATGACAAGTAAACTCCCAAACGGTCTATTTGGGTAAATCTTCATTTATGAATGTTGCACACAACCTACTGAAGCTCCTTTAGAATGTACAGTATGCAGTTTTGAGATATCACACTCATCAATAAAAGATAAAAGATTCCCAATCTACAACTTGACCTGCACTCAAATTTTTAAACAAGTTCCATCACAATAACAATTATCGTAAAAAATATTTACAGCTGCTTATACCCCCCTCCCCCCCCCCAAAAAAAAATTTAAAAATTAAAAATCCCAATACATTCAGGCACGAAGGTCAACCATAATACTAATACAACTTCTTTTAAAAGAAATAAAGTCCAATAAAAAAATAAATAACAATAATGAGCTTTTTTGTTGACAAACTTGTGCAAGCAAAAATACATCATAAAATTATAATTATAAATATAAAAAATTACACTTTGCATGAATTCATGTAACATTTTCAAAACATACGGAACAGAAAACAAATATGAAGTCACATATATATTATTCAAGGTAAATATAGTTTGAAAACACTCCACTTTAACCCTTTGCATTGCAACTGCATCATCGGAGTGATACAAGGTTTGCCATCAACGCTTGTTCACATAAACCATGGTCAACTGCCACGGTTTACAGCTGGGGTTTTAAGCGTACTGCACTTCCCATTAATAGCACTTTGTAGGCACCTTCAGCATGCAGTTTAAATGTAGCTCATAATGTCAGTGAACCAGCCTTTAGTAATCTACACTAACCATTAGGACTACACAAAATGTTCTAATGTTATTTACAAATTCAAGTGCCGATGTGAAGCTTGGTACATAGGGCGTACGACTCAAAGACTAGCAGATCGCGTAAAGCAGCACGTACCTTCTTCTATTCGGAATCGCCAGGCTAACGCGCGGTCACAACAAATGTGCGCAACACAGCAGACAATTCTGCTATCGCTCACCACTTAACAATCAAGAGTGCGCTAAAAAATTCTGTTCATCTTGGTTTCAAATTCTTGGCCGAGCGAGAAACTTTACTAATCTGCGCATGCTCAAAGCCGCATACATTCAGCTCACCGAACCTATTCTCTGCTGACAGAAAGAGTTTGTGAGGAAGCTCGTATTATTTTAGCTCACGTTATTACAAAACATGCTGGCAATAAGAATAATTTCCAGTTATGTTCAGGCAGCCGATCAAAATCTGTTTAATATTTCGCGCGCTTTGTTCCTTTAGTTTCCGGTTATATTGTTTGATTTCGGCTTTCTGTTCATTCTTGCGGTATACTCTGATGAGTGCAAGACGAACAGTATGTCTCTCTTCAACGCCGTTTTCCATTAGCACTATAGTAATTTCGGCAATATGCTTTTCTACAGAAATGAAGAAAGTACAAATTCCAAAGATTTAATGTTAATTGCATTTAAAATGTGGATATTATTATGAAGCGGCATGATCTATAAATGATTTTAAATTACTCAAGGTCTGTCCATAGCAGTCTACACACACTTGCATCAATAGAAAAACAGGAGGCACTCTTTCGCAATTATGAACCCTGTTTCATTTTTAGAATTATGAACCTTATTTTGTTTTTTGAAATCACAAACCTTGAAATGCTATTCCCTTTCAGCAGCTCTTTGAATCTATCCTTTAGAGAAACAAACCTTCAGAATAACAAACCTTTCTGATTAATATATACATTTTGATTATTTATTTTAATTTTAATTTATTTATTTTCCACACATGGGCTGGATCACCCTCTTCAGCCAGAGGCTGTTCTTCTGAGGGGTCCAGATTATTACACTACAATACAGATATTATTCTTTTTAAGATTAAACGAAAATTATTACTACTATCAGCTTGGTCCAAGAAGTCTGTTTTTGGTCTGTTTATTATGTGCATAAGAACATGCAAGGAAATGACCAGTTTTCATGTACAGTCAAACCTGTCTTAGTGGCCACCTGTCTATAGCGGTCACCGGTCTATAGTGGTCACTTATATTGCCTCCCTGTAGCAAGAAATATGTGCTTTAGAACCTGTCTATAAAGGCCACCTGTCTACAGTGGCCACTTTTTCTGTTTTCCTTGGGTGGCCTTAATAGACAGGTTTGACTGTATATATTCAATATACTGCTCCATATTCTTCATGTATTTCTCCCCCCATGTCCTCCATTACCTGTCATTTTATTTTCAACCACTCTCAATCGAACCTTCATGCTTTCTACGATGCCAGTCAGGGTTTTGTGTTCGCATTCCTTGACTATAATACAATGGCAGAGGTAGAAGGTCGTAAGTAACGTCATGCCACATGTCCAGACGAACGAAAGGACTTGGTTCATGCTCCCAAGGGATAATGACAGAAGGAGAAGGAAGAAACAGAACAGCGCCCTCACAAGGGACCACTTCTGATCAGATTTGACCTTTCCGATGTCGTTTGTGAGAAGCAAGATGGCTTCCTTCAGGTGACCTGAAAGATGTTGCCGCGGTAACCCGTCCTCCTCAGGGTTGTTCTCGTTTGAATTCTCCCATGATGCATCTCCCTGGCCTTGGAAATCTGTAAATGGGAATATCACAAATAACATTCTGATAATCAAAATCATCATATGTTTTATATTTAATTTTTTCAATTCCTATTTCATAAGAACCTTCATCTATTCTTGTAGAACATTAAAAAATGATCATGTTTACGATATAAAAGGAGAGTTAAAGAATAATAAGAATAAGTCCCTTGTGTGGTTTCCTTCTATAAATCTAAGCAGTGGATTAACCAGTTGTATAGTTGTTCTCTTAACCTGTTGACTACTGAATTCTTTAAGTCTCATAGTCTTAATACAGGAGCTACCCGCTCCCGTAGTCTATGGGTTAAATTTAAAAAGTCTTTCATGAAGATTTCTCTCTTAGAATAATCTCAAGGTTCTGACTAATTGACATTTAATCAATATTTTCCATCTAACAATGGCTGTTTCTTGTTTAATAGAAAGAGACATAACGCACCTACAAAGTGAGAAGGTGCCATGTTTGTTTGAAATTGAACATTATATAAAAGATTTAAATGAACATTGAAATGCTTGGCGCAAGGGCAATCTTTTGGGTTTTCATAATTATGGAAAATTTCCAGACTAAAATTAGTACGAGAAATAAATGAAATTGTTGTATACCTTAAAGGCATCTATTTTTACACCAAATGAAAATATATCCGATCAAGGAACCACATACTAATTGTAGAAAACCAATCGGGGGTTAAAGTTGAGTTCTGATCAAAGCAAATGGGTGAGGCTGATCATGTCTACATGAGAATTGTTTTATAATGTGAGATACTGCAATCATCAAAATGACAAGAAATTGACCAAATCTTGCTGAAAAGCACATGCACTGCACACAAAAATGAGTTTATAGGACTGCACACACAAAAGTCATGCGGCATGAATGTTCGGCCCAAACATTTCAGCTATTTCTCGTCATATTTCAAATATGAGGGCATTTGAAAAGCTATCTTTTTCATGGGAAATTTTTAGTATGATATTCTTCCAAACTGACATAAAAAGAATGAGAAAGCTCACAAAATCATTTTCACCTCTCCCAGAACTCAACATTCTCTTTGATGCACAGCTGACTAACCAATATTGTTATAATTTTGCTGGTTCCAGCAACATCATGACAGATTCCCTGTCCACTTTTGATGAACTATATCTAGAATATCATATTCAAGATTTCAAGCAGTTTCCCTCAAAATAAAATTTCATTTACCAGAACTCAAGATTAGAGCTAAGGTACTAGAGAACAAATGGAAACTGGAATAAAGAATGAAATACTGCTAAGAGCTGAAGGACAAATTATATGAAGAAATTGCTTCATATACACTAAAGGAAAAAAGAAACTTATAAAAGTTCAAGAGATCACCAAATTAAATTCTCTGCATGGAAATGTACCAAATTTGGATATAATGTTGATTCAATGCATGGCTTTAAATGACAGTCAATAACAAAAAGTTTTCTTCAATGCCACAAAAGAAATGTGCACTGAAACAAAGGACTCTCTAATCCCAAAGTCACAAAGATAAACTGCAGCCTTGTACACCATATGCATGTCAATGAATGAAACAAAAGAATTTCAAAAGGGATTTGCAAGTTCATATCCAAACAGATTAATAGCCAGTATGTCCACCTCTAGCTTGCTGGCAAGCTGTACACCGTCTTCGCATGCTTCCGATCAGATTCGCGATGGTAGCCTGGGGAACATTGTTCCATTCCTCTTGCAGTGCTGCAATGAGCGTCTCCCTATTGATGGGTTGATTGTCACGCCTTGACACACGTCGACCAAGCTCTTCCCAGAGATGTTCAATTGGGGAAAGGTCTGGTGAACGGGCGAACCATGGCAGAACATCAATATCCTCTTGCTCGAGGGGTGCAAATCCCTTTTGAAATTCTTTTGTTTCATTCATTGACATGCATATGGTGTACAAGACTGCAGTTTATCTTTGTGACTTTGGGATTAGAGAGTCCTTTGTTTCAGTGCACATTTCTTTTGTGGCATTGAAGAAAACTTTTTGTTATTGACTGTCATTTAAAGCCATGCATTGAATCAACATTATATCCAAATTTGGTACATTTCCATGCAGAGAATTTAATTTGGTGATCTCTTGAACTTTTATAAGTTTCTTTTTTCCTTTAGTGTATATGGAAATTTGCTTTAAACAAATTTTAGCAAGCTTTAATACTCAGCTGTCAAATGGCAGAAATGATGCAAACACAGAGATGTTTAATATTTTGCTACTTCTCATTCTTTAAAAAGATGGCAAACCTGCTCAGCTGTATAATGGCAGAAATGCATGCATGCACAAACATATTTCATGCTCACTGCAATACATACATAAGATTTAACAAAATGAAACAACAAGACGCCATATAAAACAAAACTTTCAAAACAAAGAAATACATGCTAACCATTAGTAATGCAATGACAACATGGTCTGTTGAGAGCAAAAAGGGAGTTAACTCTATTTAAGATTATATGAGTTAACGCCTTCTGGCCCTTAACCCTTTCAGGACAGGAATTATTCAAGGGCTAAATTGATCACATTTCGTTCTTCAAATTGGCAACAGTAATATTTTTCTTTTAGTGCTACATGTTTCTAATAAGGTGTAATGTCTTTGAGAACAATACACATGGTTAAGAATTTCGTCTAAAAGTTGAAAAAATTGCCAATTTTGATGAAAAACAATGATTTTGAACCTCTCAATGTGTTGCAAATTTAATGATTTCAAAGCCTGTTCTCCTTTTCAAAATTTCTGGCATCAAACGCAATATGGTCATGCAATAAAAATGGATATAGTGTGTACAGAATTTTTGCTCTTTCTACTCATGCATCTGGTATATTTTTTAGAGCTCTTTAGAGCCAAACCACAAAATGTGGTCAATTGTACCGAAAGGGTTAATAGACGATATGGAAGAAACCACACCCTTCGCCTGCGTTATATGGAATGTTGACAAAACGCCCTCATGGTCTGAATAGTGCAAATCTGTGCCCGGAATCAATCGCAGAGCAAGCGTGGTTTTCAGACATCTGACTGAGTAGCTGCCAAAAGACTGGTAGCAAATGTAATCGATCCTTTCTCCGTTGTTGGTATTCATATAGTACAGCGTCTGGTTGAAGGCAAGATCATTGTCCGGTCTCTCATTCGTCATCCCATCAGTGTACTGGTGTAATGATGATGGAATGCACATTGTTGTTATTGTTATGTGTAGAAACAATGTGAAAATGTGTAGTAGCATGTATATGAATAGGGATAGCAAACCAATGAATGCAACATATTGCAAATAAATTTAATAATGAAACATAATAACTAATAATATTTAAAACAAAAACACTTAAATAGAAGGCTGAGAAGTGAAGGTTGAGTTCTGGGGAAGGTGAAAAAGAATTTGTGAGCTTTTCATTCCTTTTATGTCAGTTTGGAAGAATATATAAGAAATGTCCCCTGAAAAGGATTGCTCTTCAAATGCCCTCATATCATAAGGAGAAGGAGAAGGAGAAAGCGTAAGAGGAAAAGGAAAAGGAAGAGGAAAAGGAAGAGGAAAAGGAAAAGGAAGAGGAGGAGGAAGAGGAGGAGGAGGAGGAGGAGGTGAAGAAGAAGAAGAAAAAGAAGAAAAGGGGAAGGCTAGCTGTAATGATTAGTGTGCCAATGTCCCCATGATATAGCTTTAGGTTTAGGGTTGGAATAGGATTGTAGGTTTGGTTCAGGGTTGGGTTACGATTAGTTATGTGTAGTGTTTGTTCGAGGGATGAAGTGAGGAATTAGGTTAGAGTACGGACTGACAGTACAGCAATTGTTGCGGAAGCATTTTGACATGCAATCAGCTCGTTAGGCATCGCTAATAAAACAAAAAGAAACATTAATACACATCAAAAACATGGCTTGTATGGCTTCAACAGCGATCCTTTTTAAAGTAGGAAGCCACATGTAATTAACAAAGCATCATTCCAGTACCTCGCCTCCTGCAAAGAGTTAGAGAGGCCATGAAAGCTTCGTGATCAGAAAAAGACGCCCCCTTCTCTGGATTCCTTACACATCTGCTCTCTCTGCATGTCACATGAAGCATTGGAGAGGGGCGATAGGTTATGTAATCGATCCTCTCCCCATCACAGTGAGCATAGCAGCGAGTATTGCAGGAGGTGTACTCATTATCAGACCACTCCACAGTTTGGCTTGGAATGCCCTGTCAAACAAACGGGCAAGTTAAAGCTAATGCAAATTGCACAACTTACAACAAGATAACCACATTTTGAAAGAAATTGCAGTTGGACTAGATATAAATATTCTACTCAAATCTTGTTATAATAGAGTCATGAGTTGCGCTGTGGTCTTTAATCTTGGTCAGGCACCTCACTGATTCAGGTGAGAATGGGCTGGAATATTTTCTTGAAGATACAATTAATGATTTGTTTCTTCAAGTTTGGAACATATGCGGTTTTGGAGTTGAGGCAGCATCCAAGTTTTGATACCAATAGGAGTCCAAAACACAACTGATAAAATCAACAATCACACAAATTCTAACAATAATTTAGCCATCAATGACGGATGAAACAAATGTCTGATTTCTCAACAATTTGCTATGGCTCCAACCTCTCTGATTGTTTTACTTTCATAAAATTCAACATTTGTGACCCTCCACCACAAGTCAGAATTTTTTTTTTTTAATTTCAGCACAGTTTGAAAGTTTAGATTCTAAGCTTTAAAATGATATGCAGCTTGTCTTGTATAGACTAAGCAAACCCTTGTAAATTACAATGAGAATGTCAAGAGTGTCAGACAGGCTAATGACCAAAACAATAGAGAAAGAGGGGCTCTAAAGAAGAGTGACCATTTACATGTAAGAGCGCCTAATCTGTGTCCTATTGTTTGTCGCACAAGAGGTTGAGTCAAAACTTCAAAGCCTACACTGTGAAGTACTCATTGGATTGGGTTGAAACTTTCTATACCTTTAGAATAGATATATTTCTTTCTTTCTATAGATCTTGAATATCACACAATGCAAAGTTTTTTAGTTAAACCAGAAAAGCAATGTGAAGTACAAGCCTAGCAAGCTGACTCATTAAAGTTTGAATGTCCAGGGGGAAAAATGGTAATTTTGAATGAGAGTAAAAACATATTTCAACATGGTATTTTACTCCGAAATTTTGTCAGATGGTAGATTAATATCTATACTTTCAGAAAATACCCAAAACTTGTAATAAAAATTTCCATCCCAAACAACCTTTTCCAGCTGTTTACTCTAAACTCCCATTGCGAATTATTGGCCATTTTGTGGTGGAGCGTCACATTTGTGTGCTTGACTCAATTTAGAATTTGTATTAAATACATGTAGGTTAATAAATTAAAGCATTGTTACTGTACATTATGCCACTAAAGTCTGTAACATATATTGATCTTGGATTTGTCCTTATCAATTAAAAGGCTGTTATGTAACAAATATCAATGTACTGCATACACCATATATTTTTCGGACTTAATTTTACAGGAATAGGACTAGGCCAGAACACTGTAAACGCTGTTATTTTCGCGCGATGAAATTTTCGTGCTGAGCGACCCCAAAACATATTCACGGGTTATTAAATTCGCGCTGCGCAATTACACGCTCGCATGTACACCCACTCCATTTATTAATTTACACACACGCAGTCCATTCAAATGCATACAACATGCGCAACTACACACACACGCTCAAAAATGAATTGGGCACACACGCATATTTACGTGCTGAAGCGTGCAATTCAACCCGCATAGGAAATCAGGCTAATATTTTCGTGAGTTCTAGAATTCGCGCCCGCTGATAATAGCGAGAAATCTGTGAAAATTAATGTACCGCAAATATTTCTGCATTTACAATACTTTGCGAAGGGTTAACTTCGTGACCCACGCACGACTTGCAAAATTTTTGAAAATAAAACCCCCACAAAATATACGGCGTATACAGTATTTTAAATGTATTTTATTTGCAATTAGGCATCATGACTTTTCAGAACAACCATGATGATGTAGGTGATGATTAACAGCGATGGGGCCATATATAGGGGGCTATCCGTTAAAAAACACACCTCTTTATTTCCCCTTGTCTCCCAAGCATCCAACAGACCAGCATATATAGGGGCCTATCTGTTAAAAACATACCTCTTTATTTTCCCTTGTCTCCCAAGCATCCAACAGACCAGCATATATAGGGGGCTATCCGTTAAGAAACGCACCTCTTTATTTCCCCTTGTCTCCCAAGCATCCAACAGACCAGCATATATAGGGGGCTATCCGTTACAAAACACACCTCTTTATTTCCCCTTGTCTCCCAAGCATCCAACAGACCAGCATATATAGGGGCCTATCTGTTAAAAACATACCTCTTTATTTCCCCTTGTCTCCCAAGCATCCAACAGACCAGCATTGGTGAGAGCAAGCCTGGTAGCGAGGGAGAACGGTTCTGAGTTGAAGTCACCCGTCACGAGCACAAGATCAGCTAACCCCGAGGTCAACCTCACAAACTCGCTGAGTTCATACAGCTGCGTCAATCGATGCGTCAGAAACTCATCTTTCTCTGGGATGTTGGACGGGGCATACAGAGCATGGGCCTAAACATTTGAACAAGAAAGTATCCAGAAATATGTTTATTGAAGAATTTGTGTGCCTATATTGGCATAAGAAATGGAACAAACATTAGAAAGGGTTCATGCTGAAAAATCTTGATGACTACCCCTGAATTACTGCTCCCCTTGAACAACTAAAACTAACCCCCCCCCCCCCTGGAAACTACTCCATGAAACGCTACTCCTGAACAACTACATCCCTTGGTGCTAATATCCCTTAGGACAACCCCCCCCCCCCCCCCCCCCCCCCCCGGGAAATATCACTATAAAGTACCCAAGAACAACTACTACCCTAAAACAATCCCCCCCAACTCATCCCACATCTACCCCTACGATAGATCTCTCCTTACAAAGACAATTACCGACAATGCTTGGGGTAGTTGGAATGACATCTATCGTCCCTCAACATGCCCTCTTTGATGACGATGTAATGTAAGAATGAAGTTTCATCAAATGCAGAACTGAGAAATCAAATTGAAACTGATAGAGATAACTGTTGGGTATGTCATTATTAAATTTAAATTGATTACAAAGCCTAACACCATAATGATGTTCTCAAAAACAGTGGACATTCGTTACAGCTTAAAAAAGAGGTTCATTACATTTTATCAAATTGAAACTATATTGTTTGTTAAATTTGTAACTTACAATACAACAAATGGTTCTACTAAAAGCTGAAAGAGAGCCAAAAAAAAAAAGGCAAATAGCCGACAAGCCAACAGCAAACCTCAGAACAGTCAAGAGAAAATCAAGCGGCTTCTTGAAGATTGTTAACGCTATTCTATGTGCTTTTTAATTTTTATGCAATATTAGCAAATGCACAATTATGAGGCCCAAAAATCACAAAACACCATCAAGGAGCAATTCATGATGCTTAATTCAGAAAGAGAGGTCATAACTTCATTTCGGCTCCTTCAGGCTTTTTTGTTGTTTTTGTTGCTCATTTCGGTTCTTTGAAGCTTTTAGCAGGAACCCAATTACATACATATCTCAAAGGATTTTTATATTTATGTTTACATTGTAATCAATATTTTATCTATGTATTGTACTTTATTTACTATTCTTCAAATCAAAGACTTGATATATTATTTGTCAATATTATGGCACCCCTTCACCTTTCTGATTCCTCTTTTCTGCTTCTGATTTCCCTTTGTATATAGTGTACATAAAGTTTTCTATCTTTCTCTCTTTTTAACTCAAAGAACTAATCCATGAGATATGATTAATGTAGACCTATGCCTACGTATTACAACTACTCAAGCTGTTCATTATGTATACTCTGGCTCTGCTGTATCAGTATGACATTATGAACATGCATGCATAAATAATTTAAATAAATATCTAATAAACCCAAAAGGAACATCTGATCTACGGCAATATCATTGCCCACTCATTGACTATAGGTATTCTTACATGTGTATTGTAAACATTCACCATCATCCCCTCCACATCTATCTTGCACAAGGCCACCATCTTGGAGACAAACCAGTCTCCCATAGTCACTTTGTGGGCGTAGCCATTCAGGGAGTAAGGATGGTAAAACGTGTCAACGATCGGCCATTTTGAAAATATACAGAGCCCACCATTGAGCATGCCCCTAGATTACAGGTAGAAAAGGAAAATAAAGAGCAAAGTAAACAAGCAATGATTGCTACTTCTTCTTCTGGTTCAAAATTAATGATTTGAAATTTTTCCATCAATCCAACCCACCCCTATCAATTTCCCTATAACAAGAAGAAAAAATAGAAACATAGACAGACATACAGAGAAACAATGCTCATAGAACTATAATACAGAAAGCATGATAGACAGAGAGGGAAAGGAAGGGGAGAGAAAGAAGAAGGAGAGAAAGAAGAAGGGAAGAGAGAGAGGGTAAAGGGAGAGTAAGGAGAGATAAAGAGGAAGAGTCTAAAGACTAAGATGGGGAGGCCAGACAGACAGGGAGAGAGGGGGGTAGGGAGAGGGTAGATGCAGAAAGATCCAGATAGAAAGACATACGAGGAGAGGTCAGAAAGACAGACAAAAGAGAGAGAGAGAATGAGAGGGGGAATGAGGGAGACAGAAATGAGGTGTAAAAGCTCTTTACCGGTACTTACATTCTAAAGTAGAAGCTATAAGGTAGGACTGCTTCAACAGTGGTCTTTATCAGCTTGTAATCTTCCAAGACCCAGATCTTGAATAAAAGAGATAACGAATACAGTTACTGTAGATATCGTGTGTTGAGAGCCAGATGCGTGTTAACTCTGTGTTAGTTAACATCCTTCTGGCTCCAACAGATGATAGTTGTATAGAGCAATCTAATACAGAGTGTTGGTCAAAGTGGCAGAAGGCTTTTGATAAACGGTCGTATGATTGTCGCGTTGATTTAGTAGTTCCAAAATGAGAGGTGTGTGTGTAATTGGGTTTTTACAGACGTGTATCAATCAGATATGATTATTTACGTCTGGGACCGACCTTTAACGTCACCATCCGAAAGACGTGACTCAGTCTCGAACCTGGGTCCGCTGAATCAGTTTATAACTTCCACTGGTAGCTGGATTACAGGCGCACGCCACAACGCCCAGAGGGAAAAATTATGGTATCTTTAAACGGTCAAGAAAGGAGAAAAAATATATAGTTTATCAAAAGCCTCCAACGGCATGCGCGAGGCATAGATCTCGGCCTAGACCAATAAGGCAAATAAAAAATTATGCGCTTAGAAGGGCATGCATTACAATTGCATGCATGCGCACCGCGCCAAAAGCTAATAATGTAATGTGGCAGTATAGCAACTTGATTACTGATGGGTTGATGTGACAATGGATTCTGAAAATGAAGTAGATATCGGTTTATCAAAAAAAACTTCTTTTAACTCCAATGCCTATTCCAGTTTGACAATAGCCTACATGTACCATTTATTGTTTAACAAATACATGTAGGAAATCATGCACTTTATTACGTGAATAAATTATGGTGTTCGATTCCAGTGTACTCCTATGCGAAAGATACTAGATTTGATTTTTTTATTTTAAAAAGACATTACATTGTCACATTAAATCGGCTTTAGAATTTATAAGGATAAACTTGTTTTGCTTGTTTTTTGCAGTTAATTCATGGAAAAGACTTCACAGTGCTGAATTATTTGATTCTAAATATGCATAAAATTGTACTGAAGCAGTACAGCAGCGGTGTTTTTCTGCGAGCCCTAAGAGGGCAACCGGTCGCATCAAACATAAAGGGAGATGCTTTATCAACTGGTAGAGATCGATGCGATCACGGACCCACCCAACCATTAGTGTTTCTGTAAAAGCCAGGCAAACAGCAAAGACCCTATTAGAGCTCAAGCTCAAAAGACCTCATGAGCCTCTTTAAAGGGCAATCCAACCTTGGTAATAAGATGATTTGTGTGAAAGCAGAAAAATAAGGAAAACAGGATGGTGAAAGTTTGAAAGAAATCGGACAAGGACTAAGAAAGTTATAGATGTTTGAAAAATGAGATCACTACATCTATGCGAATCTCAAATTGGCAATTTGGTGAGTCGATTGTGACATTTTTGTGGACAACTCTCCCGTTTGTTGCACACAAAAATATCATTAATTTGCAGTTTTCACCAATCTGCTTCCCTGATTTTTCCTATTTCTTTCAAAGCAACTTGCTATTAAGGTTGGATTTCCCTTTAAATGTAAGGTTGAGTACTGGCATTTTACTGAGAAAGAAACTTTCTAGAAGCAAGATCTGGAAAAGGTTAGTTATAAGAATTGATGTACACTGTGGGGATTTGGAATCATCACAATTACTAGAAATTGACTCAATCTTGCCGAAAATCTCATTCACTGAACACAGAAATTGGTATATGGGATAAACTTTGCAGCTATTTCTCATCATATTTCAAATATATGCGTGCATTTGAAGTCCAATCCTCTGTGATGACATTTCTACGACGATATTTGTCAACAAACAGAACAAACAAATTAGTTTTCAGCTTTACCGGAAGAACTGGAGAGCGTTTCATCAAGCGTTTTGTCAGTGATTTTTACCGACAACTGTTATAAGCTACTGAAATCCTAGCATCTAATTGGCTGAGAGCAAATTTGTCAGTAAAAATCACTGACAAGACACTTGATGAAATGCTCCCCTGAACAGGTTCTGCTCTTAACCCTACTTTTGAAATAATATACGTTTTAAACCCGAAAATCAATAAACTTCTTTGCAAGGGTTTGATGAGACATATTAACTACATGTACATTGTAAATTACCTCTTGTAGTGTCACGATATCATAGGCTCCGCTTGCCAACTCTTTAGCGATGTGTTGCATCCGTTCTTTCTTATGTTTACTCCCGCCAAATGGAAGACCCCTAAATCATAAAAATGAATGATAATGATTGATAATAGTTTAGCATATCAACAAAGAGCATGAAAAGAAGACAAGGACTAAACCTTAAAAAGGCTGACATGACGGGTTTGCACTTTGCTTTGCACATGCCAATAAGCCAGTTCGGTGTTAGCGCATGGTACAAATGACCCCAAATATCCACAGATATTTTAGACATGAGGTTCCCTTTATGTGCACTTCAGAAAAAGAACTCTGGGAGTGATAGAGGTGCCTCATGAATAGCTTTTGTTTCCCCATTTAAAAAGAATACTTCCACCTGGATATCATGGAATGCACCATTAGTGCATAATTGAATAATGATTACATGACATTCATGAGCACATATCGAATATTAGTGTCAGTGGGTTTTAGAATTTGGTACAGATGACCTTTATCTGCTCATGCTCAGAATGCATCTCCGTAGTGGCTTATTTCATGAAAAAACTGAACTCAAGACTTTTGTAAAGCAACAATTGTCATGTACATGTAGATTAAGGGGGTCGTTTCATCAAATCAACTCCATGACAGTCATAACTGTTGTCGGCGATCTACGGAAATGTCATGGACCTGAAAACCTGTTTCACGAAGACAACTCAATGATATCGATACTCATCGGCGAAAAAACATAGTCTATATCACAGTCCATTGGAATTATCGTCAATTACCCAAACAGATTTTGAGGCGCAGTTTTCCCCAAACTATTCCAAAATGTAAAAAATGGCAGCGAAGATGAATGCCTGTGATACAAACATCCCGTTTACATGAAAAGATGTGTTTCTTATGGCATCTTAGAATTTATAAAATTGAGAAAACTTGAGGAGGCTTTTGCGATGTACGAATCTAGATTTGTAGGTAAGAGGATACCGTAATTGACTAATTACGGAAAGAAGACCCAAATCGTGTTCATTTTAGAGAAAATGATTAAATTAAGATATCTTATGGCCCAATTTTAAATATCTATTCATTAAATTTAAAAGATACAATAATCATTCATATCTAAGCTTTGCTTGAAAACGGAAAAAAAAAGCGAAAATACATGATAAATTGTCGTCGTTCACATGGGTCTGTATATATACAGAATGTTCCATTTTCGATGCTGATTCTATGGTAGATTGATGTGGGTATTTTTAATATTACCGGTAATCTCATTTACTTGGTGGGGGGTCAAGAAGCCATAAGAACGTCTGTACAATTTTATAATACGGACATTAGTAATACTATCTGGTAAAGGAATGATAAAGGATAGTGCTTGTACTGGAGATCAGGAAATAAATGTCCTCTTAATTAACATTTGTTATTTTTGCACAGCCCATAGACTAACTAAAAGCTGGCTTGTGATGGCGTTCTAAAAAGATACGACAGGTCTGGAGTACCGACAAGTCACTTGTCAGCGAAGTTGTCGCTGGTCTTGGCAAAAACAGCTTTGTGAAACACTTAGCGGACAAGTCGAGCGACAGTGTGGAGATGTCGCTAATCTTGTCGTTATGATGGTTTGATGAAACTACCCCTAGGCCCTAGACCCATGTCATGACTCCTGACTGAATTAATAAAAGGAATAAGGAATATCCCCGAATGCAGGAGCGAAAAAAAATTGTTTTAAATAATAAATGAGGGTGGGTTATTTCATGGAATGGCTATCAATATCACTTGAAAACAATGATCAAATTTTAATGATTTGTTTAACTAACATCGGTTAGAGTTGAACTTAGTTTGAAGTTAACCGGCTTAACCTAGCCCCGGGACGCTGCCACGAACGCTATGCGTTCGGGCTGCCACAGTAAACCTTAACCAACATTAACAACAACAATACAATTACAAACCGCACATAAATGGCTAAACATGGGACCAAGCGAGAAGAAGCTAGCTAGTTGCAAAAATTGTTAGTTTATCAATAACTCACCAGCAATTCAGTGTGACTACTTTTAGCTCCATATTGAATTTATTAATCATGAAATCGGACGCTGTAATTAACAGAAATCGAAGGTTGTTTTGTATGGTCTTGCTTGCTTCGTTGCCTCCTCAAAAATTTGCTGGCTGATTCGACGTCACGATCAGATCTCTCGATCGCGCGCTCGCGCCGCGCCCTTGCCGCGCCCAGGCCCCGCGGGGTCCCCGCTGCGCTCCCGGCGCGCCCGGCCAAGCTCAGGCCTAGCCACTGCATGTGATGGCCTAACCTGCCTATACAGCTGGTGGGCGTGGTCAATGCCCAAAGATTCACGTACACATACTACTGCACTGCACTGCTGATGTGCCACGCCTTATTTTGGGAGCAATTGTTTTACGGAAATCGCTCTTAAAACATGGGGGAGGGTCAGTGACGTATACGGGGAGGGGGGGGGGGGGGGGGGGGGGGTTGCAGAGGGGGCACGTGCCCCGGGCGGCACTTGAAGGGGGTGCAAAAAAACACCGCAAAAGGTAGGCCGAGAAAGAAAGATAAAAGACAAAATTCATAAGAAATTGTGTTTATAGGGTTTGAAATGCAAAAATGTTCTATAGCCCGGTCTCTTTGCTCCCTCGCATAATTGTATTCAAAATCTAGTTATTTTGCGCCCCTAATGGCGTTTTTAAAGTGTTAACCATTAACCCGCATAAGGCAGGAGCTTGTTAAATTTTGTGACCCCTGATGGCATATATAAGTGCATAAAAAGTACTTTCAAAGTGTAGAACATTCGAAAGATATCATAAATTTGCCTTGCAAATTGCCTTACCTCCTCAAATATATTTCTGCAGGGTTTTCATTCATTTTGCGTCCCAAAAATAGGAATGTTCAATATTTCAAAAGAAATCTATTGGTAGGTCGCTGTATTCCCTTGGAGTTTTGTTAAGGGTAAAATACATCGGAAACTTCAATTTGAGGGGTGAAAAGGAAAAAGAAAAATCTGACGCTCGGTCGCGGTGCTCCCTCGCTTATACAATAACTCATCAAATTTAGGCTAACAACCCCGGGTTATGTGCATCAAAAGTCATTTTCACGTACGTAGTGCCATCATTTCTAAACTTTTAAAAAGATAATTAATCTGAGTTTGGGCATGGGGGAGGGGCGCAGATTTGATAGTTTGTCTCGGGCGCCAGAATACCTAGATACGCCATTGGGGAGGGGGGAGGGGGCACCGTCCAAAATCCTTTTAAAAATCATCATCATCATCATCATCATCATCATCATCATAATCATCATCATCGTCATTATCACTATCATCACCATAATCATCATCATCACCATCATCATAAACAACATCATCATCATCATCATCACTATCATCACCATCATTATTATCATCATTAATCATCACCATGATCATCATCATCATCCCCACCATTATCACAATCATCATCATCATCATCATCACCATCATCACCATCATTTTCATCACAATCATCATCACCCCTGTCATCATCCCCATCGTCATCATCATTATCATCACTATCATCATTATGGTCATCATCATCCCATCATAATCACCATCATCTTCATCATCACCACCATTATCTTCCTTATCACATCCCTATCATCATGACCATACTTTTCATCTTTAATCTCACAGTGATCATCGCCCTTTTCCAAGGTCATTCCATTCGTACAACTAGTCAAGCATTAAAATAAATGATGATAGGCGACTGATTTTCATAATTCTATTTCTTTTTATTCCCCACCACCGTGAAATCTTCATCGAAGTATAGTGCAATACAGATATCATCAACTGCATTGTAAATGTTGATTCATACTCAATGTGCAATAGTACTTATTGTAAGTTACATTTTCGATTATCACATATATATTTGCCACTCTTCACAAGTTCTGCAGTGATCATAGCAATAGTGATAATTCATAAATAGACCAATTTACACAGAATGCATACAATTTACATATTCAAGTCTAAGAAATTCGACAGAAAATGAGATTATAACATAAAATAAGATTATAACATATTTAAACATGGCTCTTGTTTTCCTCCAATTATGATGATAACAAAATAAACGCTGTCTCTGACTTGACTCAAAGTTTTAGTAATATGGTCTTGCGCAAATTTCAGTATCAGTTTCAGTTTCAGTTTTATTTTCATTTCCAACAGAACAGAACAGAACATTATTTTGATTTTGACCAAAAAAAAACAATTATACGATTCAATATACAATAATATAATACATTTTACATGGTTTAAAGTTACAAAATAGAAAGTATATATAAACATCCAGTATAATAGTTCTTTATTATTTTGTAAGTTAAACCTGTGGAAATGGAAGGATCCACTGAAAAGCAGAGCTTGTAGAATGTAGATCCCTCGAAGTAATGACGAACATAATTTCTGTAACATGTAAATATATGGACTAGAAAAAAATATAGATATATATAGAAGATTAGCAAAATGTTGCAGAATAATAATATAATTATAAATTCATAATTTGAAAACTTGTTACGACACGACAAGTTCCAACTTGTAGGTTTTTTCCTCCAGCGAGACCGAATTAGAATTGTACTATTTCACACGTATAGTAGTAATTATTATACAAACACGCTTACAGATTATACACCACACACATACATTATGCACCATGATACTTTATGAAATATAAATAATCTTACACAGTAAATTTTAATTATGAAGCCAGCTTCCGAGTTTATTCTTTTCTTCTTTCTTTTCTTCAACATTTTGACAGCTGGTCCCAAGAATAAGAAATAATGAAAGTCATATGCCTACAAATTATGAAAATAATCCTAATAATAGTTGAATTTATATAAAACGCCTTTTTTAATGGTACAAAGAGCTGAATATGATATGTATTATGAAATCTATAGACTTTAGCAGGAAGATCACGTAGATAATAATATGTCTGTATCCCTGGTATTCTGTTAATATACGCTACGCAATATTTGATGCGCTTGATGATGATGATAATGATGATGATGGGTAAAGTCTGGAGTCTTTTAACGTAGGAGAAAGAGAGAGAGAGAGGGGGAATAACATTTTTAATTGTCAAATTTCGATTGAAGTTTGACGAGGACCTGCATGAGAATGGTCAACTCATCTCTGACATTATTGATGACCTCACAAACGTCACGTGGTGACTTCAGGACTTCAACGCTCGATGTGTAGGGGTCGTAGCGTACTTCAAACGGACGTTTGATGGTTGCGGCAAATTCCCTATATTGGGAAGGGAGGTAAAAGGAGGAGGATTAGAATGTTAAGATAAAAGGAGGGGGATTAGAACGTTAAGATAAAAGGAGGGGGATTAGAATGTTAAGATAAAAGGAGGGGGATTAGAATGTTAAGATAAAAGGAGGGGGATTGGAACGTTAAGATAAATTGCATAAGCTGTAAATGTCCAGTTACTACAGCCTAAACACTCATTCATAATGTCATGAGGGGACAGGAGCGTCGCTAGACCGACTGAAATTGGGGGGGGGGGGTGGGAGGAGGGGCGTCGGGCAAAATTTAATGACAAAATCACCCACCCTCCCTTCTAAAGAAAAGAAAAAATATAGTGGTCAGATTTTGAAAAATGCCAACAGAGGTTTAAAAAAAAGGTAAAAAGAAAAGGAAAAAAGCAGGTCATATTTTTTAGATTTACCAACAAGACTTAGAAATTCTAAATTGGCCGACAGAAAATTGAGGGTTACATTCACAACCCCTACCCCTAGCTTTCACGACGCTCCTTTGAGGGAGGACTGATACTAACCTCATTTGTTGTTTGGCTTCCTCGAAGCTCTTGGAGATGAAGTAAGCTTCCTGGTATGTCGTAATTAAACATTCTTGTTTGGACGTCACGTCGGGGTTAAAGGGCAGGATTTTGGCTTCCGGTGACAGAGCATGCTGGGTAAGAAGGTGTAAATATTTATTTGTAAATTATATTTCACAAACGTAGGGTGATTTTTAAAATGAGATGCAATTTTCCTTATTTAAATGTGATGATAATTATAGACGAAACAGGAGGTGTCATGCCACTTACTTCAGTTATGGGACAGTCAATTTTACGTTTCTGTCGGCAAGCTTGTCCATTAAAGTTTGTCCGACATCTCCGCCCTCCACACCACCATACACCAGATGAGATTGGGGGGGGGGGGGTCTTTTTATTCTTCTTCTTTTCGTGTTTTTTTTTGTTGGTGTTGTAGTTGATATGGGTTTCGTTCAGGATGTTATATATTTATTCCGAACCCTTTTAAAAATATTTTTCCATGGTGAAATCTTAACTTACATTTTTTCATATATTGCTGTTTGGAATTGTCAATTTAAAGTTATATCACAACTAAAGTCTTCATTAATTCTCTTTTTTAAATATATTCATGTCAAGTAATGTTTCCTTTATTTGTAAACCCTTTATGATCGCATGATCCACTTCTGTGCAGACAAAAGGAGTTCGTCCAAGCTTTGCGATTGTTCTGAAATTACGGCGTCTAGGTTGCGTCCGGGTTCACCGAGTATAATATAGTTGATTTCAAGTAATTTGTTATATACCTGCGTGATAACCTGATGAGTGCAGGTCGAAAAGCTTCGTTATCATGTCTCTTTTTCGTGCCATATTGAAACCCTTTATTCTACATTTTCCTGCATTTGTTTCATAATTATGTATATCTTCATTTTCGATTGTTCTGTTTTTGTGTTGTTCCCTTGAGAGTGGATAATAAAGTTCAAGTTCAAAGTGAAAATTCAAATCGATGATTCCATCGCTTATAAAAACTCACCTTGAGTTCTCCGATGGAGGATAGAAGACCAGCCCCATAAGCTCTCGTCTGACCATCCTGTTTGCACAACCCAAACTCCACTGTGAAGAAATAACACTGAGTGAGGGGAAAGGGGAGGAGACGTTAGTAGAATGGGACTATAAGCGCTAATAAACACGATATTACAAACAAATAAATAATCAGCAATAAAAAGATAGCTTAATCAATTTTGATATAAAAATGTATAAGGGGAAAGTGTGTCTTTATATTCGGAATTAATATAAGAATCATCACTTGCAATGCGATCATTGCTTTCTGTATTCATCTTCATACCATCAATCTACCTATCCATTTGTTTATTATTATATTTTGCAATTGCACCACTACACGACATCATCATACCGTTGTTAGCTTATTGATCTCCTCATCTGAAGCACCCAGAGACGCCAATCCAATCTCCTAAAAGAACGATCAAGAAGAAAAATACATTATTGCAACAAAGATATTGTTAGGAGACATGTCCTCATGCACACAGTATCCTGATCAATACACTCTACAGACACTTCCACAGAATACCAAGGAGTTATAGATCTATCCTAAAATGTTCGTTCCAGGAGCCAGTGGCACAGCTACTGAGGCACGGGGGCGTGCCCCCACTCCATCAAAATTATCCCCAAGCATTAGGATGTTGCAACACCATCACTCTATTTGTACCATATGAAAGCAATTTTCTTCCAAGTAGCCTGATACAAAATAGCTTCTTTTTTCTAGCTTACCTGCGAAAATTGAGCAAAACTTCTGTCTGCTAGTAATGGTACATGGCCGAGAAGATCATGGCAACAATCCCTAGGGGGTGGGGGGAAACGACAAAATTAAACTGAATAAATGAAGAAACAATAATGGGTGACGGCAAATGACGAAGGTTTAATTGCATTAGCACAATAATTCTTTTAATACTACTCTTGTCGTGGAGCTGTTGTGGTTTAGTGGATAAGTCACCGCACTGTGAAAAACATGACAAGGGGTTCGAATCCCTGCCTTAGCACTATATGTTCTTTTGCCAGACATTAATCTACAACTGCCACACACCATCCAGGTGAAGTAAAATGGTGCCCGGTAGGAAGAAATTCCTTGATTGCCGGAGCACCTTATCATGGTAACCGGGTTATAACCGGGTAATGATATGACTACAGGGCCCTCATTCAGAAAGGTAGCAAACAATACTGATGAGGCTACCCTGCAAGTACGACTATCTTCTTCTTCTTCTTCTTCTTCTTCTCATTAATATTAATATTATCAGTGGCAGATCCAGGACTGAGTAACAGGGGGGGGGGGCACACAAATGAAGGTTTGTCAACTTTTGGAAAAGGTAGACTTCGCTCAGTGGGGGGGGGGGGGGGGGGTTATGGGGGTCCAGTTTCCCTCCATAATTCCCTGATAAGCAAAAAAAAAAATGGCCGGGGGGGGGGGCACGTGCCCCCTGTGCCCCCTTGATCCGCCACTGATTATAATAATGATAACACTTAAGTCGAAGATCAATTTTGTCTTAATCTCTAGTATATGCTATTTATATACATCGGATCACTGATCAGACGTATTATTCTAAGGGATAACCGTAATCTCGGTTAGATCGGAAGAGGCACTCACGGTTCTGGTGTATAAAGCGGATCCGAAGAGTGTCGGACATACTGTGTGCAGTGGAATAACCGAAACGCCAAACCGGCAAGGAAATCTCTGGAAGATAGATATCCGGCAACCGGTCTGATCTGAAAGCCAGTTCGCTCTACAGAATAAATAACACATGTATGAGTATTATACATGTAGTAATAGCAGATGTATGATTTCTAGTAAGTGCAATTATAAATATAACACAAATACAATTTTCTGAATCAAATTAGATAACTTTGCATTGTTTTTCGATTCGTAATCGGCCTAATCCTTGTTACGAATGCTTTACTTTAAAAAGGGGTAAACTAACTTTGCTATCGCAGTGACAAATTTGTGACTTAATACATTCTTAACCTAGTAAAAACTTGGCAAATACACGTTTTGCCTAGAATTTTTCGAACTTAATTATTGACTATAAGCAATAAGCTTTTTGTTTTTAAATATTTGAACATTAAAAAATGAATATGTTCTCCATTTGTGTCCAAAATTTTATCAAATCGTAGTAGATTTCGTCAACATAATGTACGGACACTATATATTGCGAGGGAAAGGATGAATTAATTCATTCGGAAAAATTATATGAATAATATACAATCATAATGTGAATGTGACATCTTCCCTTACCTTTGAGAAACCTCGATACGTCTTCCAATTGTGGTATTTTGTCCTCTCTGCATCACACCCAAAAACAAAGACAAAATGTGATAAATTGAGTTTATCAACAGTTGATTTCATTGAACTAATAATTTAAACGATGTTCAAACATGTAGGCCCGAATTCACAAAGGAGGTTTAAACCTAAACCATGGTTTAAACCTCCGTAAGCGTACTGAAATAAGCGTAAATAAGCGCACATTGCCCATGCGCGCGCTAAAAGAAAATGTATGATTGGATCGGATTCCGTGCGCACGTACGCTTAAAAAACCCAGGAGGGGGTTTAAACCTTTGTGAATTTGGGCCATATTGTTATGACTGCAGAATTAATATGCCCAATAATACAATATTGTGACATATCTTGCCAGCATAATAGTGAATCCAATGTTTCAAACCAAATATCTATCGTTGATGTAAAATGTAACTATATCCTTTAATGATATAGACTTTATATACTTTATAACGGACGTCATAATGTTGAAAGTAATATTACAGCAGATTATATAAAATTATATGCTTAATGAATTGTTTATGCCACAGCATATTACCGAACAGCAGGGGGGGGGGGGGTCGGAGGGGTCGGAGACCCCCCCCCCCCTTCTTGGGTTGAGGTCCGCTTTTTCATGAAAAAAAACACACACACACACCTTAAATCTTTGTTACCAGAATTACCCACACGCTGTCAGTTGTACAGCATCTAGATTTTAAAATTTTCCGGGGGGAGCATGCCCCCGGACCCCCCTAGCAAGGACCCGTATTGATTATGACAAAAGGTCCACTTTTGCCAAAACGACCCACCCCTTTAGAAACCCTGGCTACGGGCCTGTAGGTCTATCATAACAATGATGGGAGAGAATGGGGGAGCAATATCTCACTACTCCCATATACGCTTTAATTGTTATCATGTAAGAATAGATAAATTAATAAAGAAATAAACAAACAAATCAATAAAAAATAAATAAATAAACAAAATAATGCATGATTAAATAAATAGATAAAAAGGACACGGAAAATGAATCGACCCCTCCTACTTAATATTCATATTGCGTGGGACCAAAGATCATGTATGACCATGACAGTTCTGCAAACCGATGAGTAGGTCCCCTGTAAATTGGCTTACCTATAAACACCATCTCTCTTCAGAATTATGAAGTTTCGCATATATTCTTCACACGCATATGTAGGATATAATCTGTTGAGTTCCGAAAACACTTGACCCCTGGAAAATATCAAAAGAGAAGAAAATGTTTAATTGGTATTTTCGACAGAGATGTTCAGCATAGTTAATCAACATCGCTGATGTTCAAATTATAAATACATAACAATAGTGGTTTCTTATATAGCGATGATGATTATAAAGGCATAGGTAATTTTGAAATTAGCAATATTCGATCACCGACAGTCAAGTACCTCGCATGCGGGCAGTGAGGGAGTCTATTTTGTAAAATATTTCTTATTCAATATTTACGTGAAAAAATAGAAATTCACTACAAAAAGTGTCAATATTTAAAAAGGATAGTTGACATTCGGGCAAGAGACGTCAACCCCCTATGTGACATTGTGCCTAGATACGCCTATACATGATGATGATGATGATGATGATGATGATGATGATGATGATGATGATGAAAATGATGATGATGATAATGATAATGGTGATAATGATGATGATGATGATGAAGATGATGATGATGATGATAATGATAATGGTGATAATGATGATGATGATGATGAAAATGATGATGATGATGATTAAGATGATGATGATGGTGACGATAATGACAACGATATTTATAATTAATAGCAAAGGTCATGACCTTCATTATCCACTCATCCATGCAAGTTATTTTATACATTTGCTTAAAACCTTCGTTTGAAGAAACCTATAATAATGCTGTACGCCCTTACCATGTCTTTGTCTCCTCAGCCGTATACTCCACACGAGGGATCACATTACCACTAAAAATGCGGGAAGAAAAAAAGAAAACAACATACAATATTGCTCCGTACGTTAAAAAATACATTTCATTTTTTTTTAATGCTAATAATAAGAATAAAGTCGTATATTTAGGGGCGCTAAATAAACGTACCATATACCGCTTGCAAAATCACATATTTGAAGAGAAACGGAATAATTTTCCAGCACTTACATCACGTGTATTGTGATCGTGGAGTGTTGCATGTCTTCACTGAGCTGCATGTATATAAAATTGGAATCGATTATAAGACATCGGGAGGTCGTTAAATTTTGCATACCAATTGTGTCAGGCTCCCTGAGGGATTATTGTGCTTTCATCTTGTAGAGTGTGTACAATATAAACGTCATCACTTATCCCTTTGCATATAATTATACAACTCCTAATTTTTAGTGTCATATTAGGCCCTCTAGAGATTAATTATAAAGATAACCACAAACTTGTATACAATGTAGATAATATATTGAACGTACTAAACGGTGTCAGTGACATTAAAATCGATAGGTGAAAGGGGATATTTATTTGTCTATCCACCCATGTTGTCATGTACGTTATGATTCATAGTTCTTTTCAGACGAAAATCGCATCATAAAATGGTAATTCTACTGTACAAAAATAAAGTCGAATTGTAAGTTTTAAAATTCGTTTTAATGTTTACACATCACAATCATTTCCAGTAATACTTTTCCCTTAAAGAGTCAAAACGGTTTTCCTGTCTCCATTCTTCCATTCCATTTCCCATCGTCATGATATTCACTGGTAATCGACGTCACAATCACTTCCAACAGTCCAATCAAATCACGAAACGGAAGAAACGGGCCGGACCAATCAAAACGCTTCAAAGCCTAACACGTGAATGATATTAACGAGAGCCAAACTGACAGAAGATACCTTACTCGTACCCTCTTTCCTTAATTACGAATGTCTGTCACTATAATAACGTATAGATAGAGAGCTAGGGTAATTATTTCTCTATGTGACGTCATGAAGCTGTAGAACAACGTTACCATAAATATTTGTCACAATGTATACGACCATGATTCCGGAGTAAATTTGAAAATACGGTGAAAGCCCTCCAAATAGACACAATGGCTAATTCAACTGCGTTATCATTAAAAGCAAGTTACCAAATACTGTCACGAATAACAATGAATTGTATAGGGATTACACTGACAATTCGAAACGTCTAATCGAACACGCTCACAAATCCAGGGACCCGGCTTCCATCCCCGATGGAGGCGTTTTCAAATCTTGGTAGGTATTTCTAGAGGACACAAGAAGGGGCATCAGTATTATCTCATATGACTTTCACTGTATTATACATAAATATTTGCTTGACCCCCTTTTTACCTTATCAAAATAACTGATGAATTTTGAGCATCAGAGTCGATCAAGTTAGTTTGAATTTGATTTGAGATAACAGCAAAACGAAAATCAGCTTCGCCGAACATGCCGAGCGGCAACCGCGTTGTCTACTTTAGAAATTGTATTATTTTTCTTACTTACTGTTTGTAATTGTATGCGATGTCGGCGAAGACTTTCCTTCGCTGTCTGTATTCATTGTCTTTGAAGCCCTGCAAAGAAAATGACAACAAGAAATGAGTAATTATGTGGAAGCGAGAGAAAGTAGTGAAATGAAGACTGGTTGAATGAAGACTACAATTCGAATTATAAAACGGGTTCAAGAATGTAGCCATCCTGATTGGTCAAATAACACCACGTGACCGTGCAATAAAAAAGTACTAACGCGCGGCAAAAAGGTACTAACGCACGGCTGAGCTGCGCGTACGCGTACCTCTGGTGCGTGCAAACTTAAAATGCAATGAAATCGCGTAGTTTAATTGTCTTTTTAGCGCATGGATTAGATACTGACCACAGAGAAAGAGGAAGATGGTTAGAAGGGGAGGGACGACGCTAAGAAGGGTTGTGACGAGAATGAGAACTACAACAAGAAGCAGAATGATGACGAGAATGAGAACTACAACAAGAAGCAGAATGATGACAAGAAAGAGAACTACAACAAGAAGCAGAATGATGACGAGAATGAGAACTACAACAAGAAGCAGAATGATGACAAGAATGAGAATTATAACAAGAAGCAGAATGATGACAGGAAAGAAAATGGTGATGACAGAATGTCGGAAACAATATAACGAGATAAAAAAAAATTGTAACGAGAAAAAGAACGGTGACGACAAAGAATTAGGACAAAAGCATAAGAAGGAAGAATGGCAATTAGAGAAAAAATGGTGACCAGAAAGAACAATAGTGGCGGTGACAAGACTGACGACAAAGGGCAAGAAGTGGAAAACTAGACGAGATATCAAGATAAAGAATATGAGTAGACGATAATTAGCATTGAGAAAGAGAACGGGGAAACACATGAATAAAACAGAAAAAATGATACTTGAAGTAGGAAAATAGGGACAATCAGAATCTATCAAAAACTGAAAATGATTCTTACAGGATGATCTGCGTCTAACTCTGCTCCGTACGTAAGCACTCTGTTGGCGCTTTTGTCCAAATCCGATATCTTGCGGGGAAAATCAGGCACTTTATTTTTCCATTCTGGTGAATAAAAAAGCAAAGAAGGTTTATCCTCTTTTTGTGAAAATTTAAAGTGTCTTTGGCATAAGAATTTATATTTTTGCCGCTTCCATTTCTGCAGTGATACTTTTTACGCATATCTTTTTTAAATGTTATGAGGTAACCAATAAAACCAATAATCCTGGAGGTTTTAGTATGTTTCTAATTCTTACTAGACTGTAAATATGTTACAATATATATTTACCAAGGTATTGTTAGACGTATGGTTGACTACAAAAGAATATGATTTTATTTTCTTTCTGAATTTAATAATAGACATTTCACTTAAGTACATTTTACAATATCCAAACATAATCTTTAGCTTGTCGATTAAATCTTCCAGGGTATTCGTGAAAATGTCACAAGTGGACTGAAATTGTATGGTATGAATCGCTTACCGTTCTTTTCGGCGTCATTTTTATTGGCCGAGGTGGTGGAAGACGGGGACATGGCCTCAGTGAGTAACATGGCGTCTTTCATGAAGGCCATGACATTATTTAACATCTTCTTCTTACCCTGACAATCGACAAAGATCTCCAACTCAGAACTCATGTCCTGAGACTTTCTCGACTCGATGTGGAGCACCCGAATGTCATTGTCCTATTAAAGAGATAGAGAGAGTTACAGATCAATTATTAATTAAATAATAATCAAGTATTTTTGATACATTTATTTCTTCAGGTTTGAAACTTTGAATTGTTTCTCTTTATATGCTATGTTTTAAGTTCAAATGTTTTTTTTTATTATATTGGAAATTATGTAAGTCTGTAAAGCGCGTAGAGGATTATCATAGTTGTTACGCGCTCTTTTATTTATATTATATCATTTTGAGAAAATATTAAATGCAAATCGATTCAGACTATTCATTTACTACCCGTCAGTTTTCTTCATTTTTTTCACATTTTACAAAGTATTCAAATTATAAATCAAGTGTATCATGAATAATATTCAAAAGCGTAATGTTATAATACATGGGGGGGGGGGGGGGCGTAATAGCCAATGAAAGAAGGAACTTGTGTTTGTCATGCAAGACTGGAAGGTTTGCATCTTACAAACGAATGATAAAAAGCGAAATGGAGAGAGAGAGAAAAGGAGAATAAGAGGCCAATGGAAGAAGCGAGGATAAAGAAGAAGAGGAAGAAGAAGAAGAAGAAGAAGAAGAAGAATAGAACAAGAAAAAGAAGAAGAAGAAGAAGAAGAAGAAGGAGAAGAAAACGGAGAAGAAGAAGAGAAGAAGAAGAAGAAGAAGAAGAAGAAGAAGAAGGAGAAGAAGAAGAGAAGAAGAAGAAGAAGAAGAAGAAGAAGAAGAAGAAAAAGTAGCAAGATTTTTTAATGAAAACTATATATCGAATGATTTCCGAGCTCAAGGGAAAATGTAGAAAGCAACAGCACAATTATAGTTTTCTGACTGAGCAATTAAAGTAGAAGTAAAAAAGGGATATAAAGAAATTTGCTGTACCTTGAAGAGTTTGAGAACCTTGGCTAGATTACCCAGTTCATTCTTGATAGAGAATATCATGGGGGCGTTCGTCAAGACATCGGAAGATGACATCCGTCGTAACAAGGCGCGACGGTCCTAAAAACATCAAAAACAGTTACCATGGTTACAAATTTGACGTCTTAAAGGGCAATCCAACCTTGGTAATAAGCTGACTTGTGTGAAAGCAGAAATATAAGAAAAACAGGATGGTGAAAGTTTGAAAGAAATCGGACAAGGACTAAGAAACTTATGGATGTTTGAAAAATGAGATCACTCCATATATGCGAATTTCAAATTGGCAATTTTGTGAGTCGATTGTGACATTTTTGTGGACACTCTACTCTCTCGTTTGTCGTACACAAAAATACCATTAATTTGCGGTTTTCTTCGAGGCGCTTTTACCCTCCGGGAAGTACTCAAAATATATTGGAGATAGCATATTTTTTTTAGGTCAGCATGAAAGAAAAAGATCCTACTGAGTAAAACATTTTGAAAAAAGTGACATTTTAGTCATTTTGTGTGTTGGAGCGGATGGGGGAGTTGTCCACAGCTACATCACAGTGACATTACCTATTCAGCCAATTTGAAAAAATTCCCTATATATAGTGATTACAACTTTCAAAAATTCATAACTTTCTTATTGCTTGTCCAATTTCGTTCAAACTTTCACCAATGTGCTTCTCTGATTTTTCCTCTTTCTTTCAAAGCAACTTGCTATTAAGGTTGGATTTCCCTTTAACTATTTACAAACCTGCCCAAAATATGCCATTGCTGGTGAAGTGTTTCCTTTTAACTACATTTGTATAGATCCGAATTAATTTGTTAATCCGCAAAGTAATGATGTAATTTGTCACTTTATTATTAGGAGGGCATGATTTTCCTTAAAGACCTCAGCCTGACCGAATTTTGAAATATTATACCTTTTATTCATCCACGGGGAGCTATATATTTTCTGAACAAATTGAAACCAACTTCATGAGATTCCGTTTCCTGTGGAATGAGTAACAGCGTGCCGAATGTTGAGCCCCGGTGGTTTTTCTGACGAGGGCCCCGTCTCTGAGGAACGCTACTTTGCGGGGGGTGAAAATTTGATGACGACATATCGTGTAGACGCACTCGGAGCTGTATACATGACATGTCGTCACACGTCTAGCGACCCCCTGCAGTTTCCTCTGTTGTTACGCCATAGGGAGGGGGCGGACCAAAAAAATTATCTTTTTTATTTTTTATGGATAAACGGAGACGAAAATTTATGAATACCCAGGGTAATTATATTCTTTGTTTACTAAGCTTTACGTCAATATATGGTTGATTTGGGTCAGGCTGAGGTCTTTAAGTGGAGGACATGTAACAACATGCCATCCGTAATGTACCTTGAGTACAAGTTACTAAGGAGAAAATGGGAATTCATAACATTTTAGTGCAAATAAGTTGGAGAGTTGTCACTGAATGCGTCACAGTTGACATGGTTGACAGGCTAAATTACCAAATGAGATAAACATAGATTCTGTAGTATTATATTTCAAACTTTCATATCTTTCTTATTTCTGATTTTTTTTCTTCAAACTTTCACCAAGTTGTTTCTCTGATTTTCGTTCTTTCACAAACTCAACTTGTCACGATCTGTTTATATATGCCTTTAAGATTCATTTATTCTCGTATACTGCGTATAATAATGTAAATGAATGAATTAATGAATGAATTTATTTCTTAATACTGCAGAAATCTGCCATGAACATTACAATTGGTGAGCATACATCGTTCAAAATTTCGAATCTATCATAATCAATAACATTTCCAATGTACATGTACATACAGTCAAAAGTGGAAAATTTACATTAGTCAATAGAAAAAAGCAGTATCATGGGAGAACCTAAGGAAAAGCACAGCTTGTTAAAACTGGGGCATCTCGTTTTTCCGAAGGTTCGTTTTTCCGAAGGTTCGTATTTCCGAAGGTTCGTATTTCCGAAACACTAATTTCCCATGCCTGGGGGTTCATAATTCCGAAAATGAAAAAGGGTTCGTAATTCCGAACATTTGTTGCATTATTCCGAAGGTTCGTTTATCCGAAGGTTCATAATTCCGAAAATGAAATAGGGTTCATATTTCCGAAGGTTCGTATTTCCGAAAATGAAAAAGGGTTCATAATTCCGAAGGTTCGTATTTCCGAAAATGAAAAAGGGTTCGTATTTCCGAAAATGAAAAAGGGTTCGTATTTCCGAAAATAAAATAAGGTTCGTATTTCCGAAAATGAAAAAGGGTTCGTATTTCCGAAAATGAAATAGGGTTCGTATTTCCGAAAATGAAATAAGGTTCGTATTTCCGAAAAATGAAATAGGGTTCGTATTTCCGAAAAATGAAATAGGGTTCATAATTCCTGGTAAAAAAAGGCGAATTCATCAGGAGTAGAGGTGTAGCAACGGGGGGGGGGGGGGGAGGGCACACCCCACCCCTCCCTCATCGGATGGCGAAAAAATAAGAAAAAAAGAAAGAAAATGGAATAGGAAAGAAGACGGTTGGACCCCTTCCTGCAACCCCCCCCCCCCCCTCTTCCACCAGCGGCGTCTTAGATTTGCTTTAAGATTATTCCAAAAGACTTGTGCCTCCAATGGTGCCAGTGCTCCCACAATTTTCCCTTTAACAGTTGCGTAGCTACTGTTTAAGGGAAATTTAGGGTAACGATAGGATATTATGGTTTTAATTGCCATCTTCAAAAAGCGGATCTCTTTTCGACGAAAAGCACCTCCCCCATGAAAATGAAATGGAGACACAAAACTGGGAAGGTTTATAAAAGAGGAGAGGAGAAGAGAAAAGAGACGAAAATAAGAGGACGAGATTAGAAAAATCGAATAAGTGTTTATGTGTGTGTGTGTGTGTGTGTGTGTGAGGGTGTGAGGGTGCGTGTGTGGAGGTGTCGTAGTCGAACGGTTTACAGCGCTTGACTGGAAACGCGAAGGTTGGGGGTTTGATCCCTGTTACGGCACCTATGGCCTTTTTGTTGTAAAAAATATGATAGCAACTTTCCTTTTTTTTTAATTTACGAGCGCGCGAAGCTAGCGACCAAAAATAATTGTGCCTTTCCGTTGTGAAAAATCATAAAAATAACATATTTCGGCATATAATGACTGGAATATGAGGATATTCGGGCACCTCACTCCCTGAATATGAGGTGTGAGTTGCCGGAATATCGGCACTTTCAAAATCCGGGGGAGGGGGGTTGGCTGCAGCAGCCCCCCTTCTCGTACGCCTATGCCTAGGCCTATGTTAAGTACACAGTTGCGATTGATTTTAACTTGCGATTGTTTCAAATAAATCGCTTCAACCTCTTATAAGGCGGGGCACTGGTTGATAAAAGCCATTAATTTAGGTCAGAATGTTTTCTTCTCCATGTGTAATTCCTTATTTCTATTTTTTACGATGAGGATTGTTTTACTCTCAATGTCTTTTAGTGTTTTGTAATTCGTTATGCTTGTAAAAATTTATTTCAAACTTCAGGTCAGCGGTTGTAACTGTTAAAAACGCAGACTGTGCAGTAAAATGAAGCAACTCATTAGAATCTGTACAAATTTATTATGCTGTAAGCAGCTGTATAAAATGAAAGATTTTCATCCATGTTTAGAAATGATGGTATTTTGGCAAAGTTAAAGAACATGTTCAATGATTTTAATCTATTTATGCGGCATAGATAGTTAGGATTATTCCCTGTATGATAATTATTTTAGCCCGACTGAAAGAAAACTTAACATTTTGATCCACTATTCTTCAAATTTGGTTGTATGTTGCTTTTAATCATTATATTCAATTAGCGATTGCACCTGACCTCCATGTATATACTTACACATAATGTATGCCAGTATAAAGAGTTATTTTTATTCTTCAGATGCGGTGTGCTACATAGCAGTGGCTTTAACATTTTTGTTGTTGCTCACTTGTTATCTTTCTTTTCTTGAATTTGGTTTTCTTAAGAAGTAGCTGCTGCACGGCTTTTGTAAAGTTCTGTTGGAATTGTAAAGTGTTTGAAAACTATCTGCGTCATAGATCATTTGTATTTACATGTTTATATATATATATATATATATATATTTATGTATGTTCTTATCTATTTTCGTTATGAGTTTATTTTCATGATTTTGTTGGCTATTATTGTTACTTACTATTGCTATCAGGGCCTCATGGAATACCACCAATATTGGTGATAATGAGTGACCCTGTATAAATATCAGAAATAAATAAATAAATAAATCATTTCAGATATGCGGCAAACAAAATGCTGTAGAGTTGTGTAAGCAAGGTCATTACTTACAGGATACTTCATTCATTTACCTCTACAATTTAAGATTTTAATCTGTTTTAAGAAATGTTAATACTTTTGCAAGGTTATAAAACATGCTCAATGATTTCAGTCTGCCCTGCTGCATAAATTGTTTAAGATATTTTGCATTATAGTTTGGTTTTACTTTTTGTTTCCTTTTATGATAATCATATCAGCCTGATGATAAGACTCCTTTTTTAACTTGTTACGATCCATCTTTCTTCGGCTTTGGTTGTTTATGGTATCTATTCATTTATTTATTATTATTACTAGTATTATTTGTATTATTATTATTACTAGTATTATTTGTATTATTATTATTATTATTATGATAATTATCATTATTATCATTATTATTAGTAGTAGTATTATCTGTTTTATCATTTTATTATTATTATTACTAATATTATCAGTATTATAATTTTTATTATTGATAATATTATTGTTGTTGTTTTTATTGTTATTATTATCATTATTACAATTGTTATTATGAAGTGGACTACCCAGAATTACGATGACGATGTCATTTTGGATGGAGTTATGCGACCAGACTTAGATATTGCACCGGTTACTCTACTATTGCTTCTTTTATTTCCCTTGTCATGATTGTATAATTGGCCTATAGCCTATACGTATCAATAATATGCTTGTTATAATACGTTGTGCTACTTGCCAGGCTATTTATTAAACATAGCAGTGACTCCTTTATGAACTCTCTGTAATATTATGTTGTTGTTTTTATTGCTGTTGTTGTTTTGGGGACCGGAGGGGAGGGCTTGTAGAGTCATCTACAGAGCCATATTACAGACTTCGGCCAACTCGGTTTATTTGGGCACAACATGGCGTATATTCCTTTGTTTAGTGCTTGCCTAACAAAGCAACAAGCGCCATATTGCTACCTACATGGAGCCGAGTTGGCCAAACTCTGTAATAGATGGCTCTGAGGGCTAGGGATGCAGGACGCCCCCACCTTATTTTTAGTATACACTTTTCATAGTATACTTTTTTAATCACAATTTATGTTGAATGTTGACGAAGTAATTACATCTTACATGTCTTAATGATAATAAAGTGTCAATGTTTGGCTCGCTGGAATCCAGCAGCGTGTGTGTCTCTGTGTGTGTGTAATTGGATTTTTACAGACGTGTATCAATCAGATATGATTATTTACGTCTGGGACCGACCTTTAACGTCACCATCCGAAAGACGTGACTCAGTCTCGAACCTGGGTCCGCTGAATCAGTTTATAACTTCCACTGTTAGCTGGATTACAGGCGCACGCGACAACGCCTAGTTGTGGTGCCCGAACATCCTTTTATTTTGGGAAGCGAGATGGTCGGCTATCCTTATCTGTGGGCGGGAAGGTACTCAAAATGTTATCGTTGTTTGGATCATCTGGTAACAAAATCATTATTCTATAGACAATATCTCCTTTTTTTTACTTGCTCACTAGCGCGTAAGATTTAGAAACGGAATAGTTTGGGACAGGGAACGCCCTTCATTAGGGCGAGTGAAGTGCCCAAATATTCCATATTCGGCAGCAGGGTTAAGTAATATTATTCATGGCTCATTATTACATGTTCTACATTTGTCTTTTGATGGCGAAATTGCATTTCCATTACAATAAAAAAAAGGCTTTTATGTTTTTTTCTAACTCGCTTCGCTCGCTTGCAAATTGTAGAAACGGGGAGTATGATATTCTGCCAAGAGGCATCAGCTCCCCCTTTCAAAAACATTACGTGGCCATTTTCTGCTTGTAAAGATCTACTTGGAACTTTGGTGTGTCTCATTTTCCAAAGCGGTATATACATTATATAAATAACTTCAAGCCAATTTCGTTGTAGCAAATTTAATCCGGAATCCGATCATTCACTTTCTTCAATACATCAGTATGTATTTTAATCACCGAAGTAATATCATTTTATGAGAAATGAAACATGTATTCCTGAGGCGCTCGCTCTCTACGCTCGCTCACAAATATTGGTTATTATAATAGGAACAATGATAATAATGATAATAATATTAATAATAATAACAATAATGATGATAATTATAATAATAATTATAATAATAATAATAATAATCATAATAATAATAATGATAATATTGATAGAAATTACGATAATATAATGGCTATTTCTCTGGATTTTATTATAATTGTTATCATCATTGTTATGATTATTGAGAACGAAATTAATATCTTTACACTTGGCCGTTTTTCCCCTCCTACCTATCCGAAATACGGATTGACGCCGTATTCTCTGAATTTACAACCTTTTTTTCATTTTCGGAAATACGAACCCTTTTTCATTTTCGGAAATACGAACCCTATTTCATTTTCGGAAATACGAACCCTATTTCATTTTCGGAAATACGAACCCTATTTCATTTTCGGAAATACGAACCCTTTTTCATTTTCGGAAATACGAACCCTTTTTCATTTTCGGAAATACGAACCCTATTTCATTTTCGGAAATACGAACCCTTTTTCATTTTCGGAAATACGAACCTCATTTCATTTTCGGAAATACGAACCTTCGGAATTATGAACCCTATTTCATTTTCGGAAAAAAGAACCTTCGGGAAAACGAACCTTCGGAAAAACGAACCGTCGGAGTAACGAACCTTCGGAATAACGAACCTTCGGAATTATGAACCTTCGGAAAAACGAACCTTCGGAAATACGAACCTTCGGAAAAACGACATGTAACCGTTAAAACTAGGTTCCCCAATAACAGAGAGAATTAAGAAATACACTTATGCAATTATGTATACATATAGTAGTAAAGAGACGAGACAAGACGTGTGTAAAAGGGGAAAAAACAACAACAATACACAAACATCGCTAAATGTACTTGATAATGAAATATATTCAAAGATACACTAAATTTGCTTGTCTTACCGATGCATCGAAACTATTAGCATGGTTCATGTTAGCAAGGCGCTTCTGTTCTCCTCGTCTTGATTCTTTTCTTCTCAATGACATGATGAGGAAGATGTACGTCGACTAGACAACCTCGACAACCTACACTAATCGTGATCGACTGATGATCAGGCGATAGACAAGGGCGTCGATGATCTTGAAAGGCGCAATATGGATGACACGCGACTTAATTGTTTACCTATATGAAAGGAATGAAGGTGTACGTTACTAATCAAAACCAATACCGACTGTCCACTCTTGCCTAAAACAGTGATTTATTGCTTACATTGTCTTAGTACTGACAGGGGCGCGTACGGATCATGTGCAGACCTAGATAGTGGAAATCTGCAAAATTATTTATCATCAATAAAAAAGGCCTTCTAAGGGAATGTAGTGACTGAATTATCATGATTATCTAATCAGAGTATGAATAAATGAAAACCTCGAAATGTGAGGTTTATTGGTGCAATCAGAAGAGACACGTGCATAGGCACGCTTTGCGTGGTTGGTAGACCTACTTTGCATTCATGAAGACCATTATCCAAGATTATATTGATGTCGTCTAAAAGATCTTATTCCAATTAATCGCAAGGATGAACACGTGCCAAGAAGCCAATAGACCTGTTTACTAATTTTATGCATACTTTTTGAACAAAAGTTTCTCTTGACGACTCGAAAGCTAGCCAGAGATTGCCCGACATAGCAACAACTAATGTATGCAAAATGGATTCCATCTATAGAGACGCCATTATGCATAGCAGGTGCACCAAATAGTTGGTAACTAAGGATTCTGGAGAGAAACATGCATAAATTGAAATACATTAGTAAACAGGTCTATTGAGAAACTAGGTTAAGTTCGCACTACGATTATGGAGAACAAAGAACAATAATCCCTTATCGCATGTGACTCAGACAAAATCGCGCTTTTACACAAAGACAATAAATAGGAATTGAGGTTTGTTTGGAGCTAGGGCTTGGATCTAAATGATTATTTCACTTCAAATGACACATGTTTAGTTTGGTTATAATCCAGTCACACGGTCACACCGATTCCAAACCGACGGATAATTGACAAAATCTGGGCCATTCGGGGAAGAGTAATGTTTTGTTTGGTCTATTGTCGGATTTGTGTTCAATCTCGTCGGTGTGGCATGGTGTCAGTAAAGAGGTGAACCACAACAAAAGCAAAGCTAGGCAGCTGCAAGAATAGGTCCTATAACTGTGGTTTGATAATCGACTCGGTTCAGACCTAAACGAGAGCTTACAATTAAGACTTAAGCTTTCATAGGACTTTCTTTTTTTTTCCGTCGTTTCGGGATGTTAATGAGAAGTAGATCATTGACTCATTCTGAATCCATACAAAACAGAAAAGAAGAGTATAAATAAAAGATTTTGCGACTGTTAATATTTCAGATGATTCTCAGAATAGAATTTCAAGAGTCACGAGTCAAAATTGATGGAATGCAGGTAAACTTGTATGTCATCTTTTGGGGCTACGACAAAACAACCATCCAAATTATACTGGAATCAAATGAAATCAAATCAAACTGATTTGATTTCATCTGATTTTAAATGGTGGAGGAGTCGGGGACCAGATAATCCTCGATTCGTAACTGTTAATTTGCCTGGTCAACAATATTCTTTTTTTAACACAGAAATGAAACATTGGTCGAAAACATATTAAATAATAAATCGCGGTGCTTTTCAACAAGTGCGTATACAAATACACATAGCGAAGAAAGAAAGAGACAATTTTATTTAAATTTGTACTTTTCTTGATTCAACGTTAATCTATTTCCGTTCGTGATCAAGTCTTTATGACCAGTTTACCCAGATTATCCAAAAGATTATCCCTCCTCTTTAAGTTAATCCCTATAGACGCGTGTCTACAATACTCCTTAAAGGGATACGCGACCGCAGATTGTGGACGTTTTTATGCCGCGAGAGGGCAGCGTGATCGTTACCTGATCATGCCGTTGCTTCGCGGAGCGCACACTTCGGCCAAACTGGTGGCCGCACAACATGCACGCTCCGCCCTGAGCTCGAGCTCTCGTACGAGATTCGGTCGGTTTCGTGCAGTCGAAATGTAATCCCACTTAGTCCAACGGACGCGTTCGACGCACAAACTTTGTGTACGAGTGAACGGGGCTTACGCAATTCTGACTTTCCCCACGGCCGCCCGGTTGCGTATCCCTTTAAGGGGGTATCTTTGTAACCTTGAAGAACAAAGTAGAAGCTTGAGCAAGCCCCTTGGAATGTGGGGTCATTCATCTGTGCCCCCCCCCCCCACACACACACACACGCGCGTGCGCACACTTGACGATAAAATTAGCCTGATTGGCGTGTTACTTATACTTCTTTTATCATCACAACAAACACTCTGAACTCATACTTGATACTTACAAATTATTAATTTGATCACGATGATATTGTTCTGTTTACAAACGTTATAGCTTTTAAATTTAGGTATATACTTTTGCTTACACTGTGTTAGTTGTTGTTTTTGTTTCTTTAAAATGTTTTGAAACAGAATGTTTACTACAATAAGCTAATGCTATATGAAAAAGAATTCTGTCAAATTTACTTAAAAATTGGCAAATTAAACTTAGTTTGATGTGACATATAACTTACGATTAAAAGGTTATTAAGAAAAATATATATTTCAAAAATTTCTGATAAAAAATATAGCGACTAAAATCCTTCATGGGTATGACAATCATTTTTATTACTGACTGCTTTGAAACAGTCACAAAAACAATTAAAAAAACATTAAGAAAACATTTAGAAAAAAATAATAAACCTTATTAAAGTAGAACACTCAAGAAAATCACAAATATGGCAATTAATGTATTACTAGAAATTGGGAAGCTTACAGATGGCAATCGTATAAGTTTTATGTCAACTGCGTATATGATGATTATAAAAACAACATAAATAAAAGCTCTTCTCAGCATGTGGAATATCCGAGGATTCGCCAGAAATATAGCGATGTTTTGATGTCGTCATACGAGGGATCGATCCTGCTTAAGCAGACGACGTCCTATAATGAATGAACGTAATTGCAATGCAATTATTTATCAAATTATAAAGAGTTTGGTACATTTAAACATGACCTTATTTCACACCATTCGAAAAGGGAAAGTGAACTGATTCTGATAACTAAAACCGTTTGATTGTAAATACACAGGAGAAGGGTCAATGATCAATGAAATAAACCCCATTTTCAAATTGAAAAGCCCTGCGAATAATAGCTGGATGGTATTCGTTCCCTCTTGAAACGCCGAACATGCCGCGGTGCAAGCAGCTGAAAATACAATGGCGTCTTATTTTGTTTACAAGTGACTGATTCCTTTATTTTTTTAACGCTGCATTTTTCATCAAAATAATACCATACACGAAGTTAAGAGTGAGGCAACAGACTAACATTAAGACTGACGCTAGTCAAGTAAGAGAAATAAGTGAAGAGGAGATGACAAAACAGGCACTGAAAAATGTGTATAATGTTATGGGACATCGTCTGCTTAGACAGGACTCGCCCCTCTTGTGTCGTCACACATCTCAGCAGCGTTCAAGGAGCTTTTCAGCTGCTATATCGGGGGCTGTATTTTACCGTTTTATAATTGATAATAATCATTAATTCAAATGTTTCCAAGCTTTAAATTTGGATAACCTTGTTTAATTTATGCCATCTATGCAATAATAAGTATTAACCCAATATTTAAAATCATCAGTGTTCTACTTTAAAGGAACTAGTACTATAGTTATCCTTCCTCAATAATTTCAATTTAAATGTTAAAATTGTTAAAAGAAAAATGAATTAGACATTATAATGCGACTATTTACATTTTTATTCATTAAAATGGATTTAAATATAAGATAATTAATACTCACCAAAAACTTTGATATCCCTAGCTTTGAAGTTATCTATTAAAGAGCCCCCGCGGCAGTTTTATAATTAATTTGCGACGACTCGACAACTTTCATGAGCAGATAAAGCGAAGCAAATATACTGTCTCTTTCTTCAACCGCAATATAAATACAAAATCAACGCCGAAGAGAGCGAAAATAAGTTCAGTTAATTGCTCCTCCTTGTTTATGAGCCATCTAAATAGAATGAAGGGCAGAATGAAGGCTGCTTTGTTTTGCTTGTTGATAGAAGCCCGGATGCGAACGAGCTTCTTTGATCTGATGTACATAGAGAATGGAGATGATGAGCGCGCGCGGATGAAATATATGAGGACGACAGCGAAGGAAGTGCATCGGTGTTCTGCGCCCTTTGACTACAGATGATCAGGACTCGGCGGAGAGAGAGAAAGAGGGGGGGGGGGGGGTAGAGACAGACAAGAGAGTAGTGGAGAGGGTACGGATATAGGGAAGACCCATGAAGCTACAAGCTCCATGGAAGAACGTAATAAAACACTTTTTTATTCAAACGGGTCAAAAATAGTTGAGAAAGGTATAAAGTAAATATACAGAAACAGAGGAGAGAGAGAGAGAGAGAGAGAGAAGGAACATAGAAAGCGAGAGAAAGACAAGAAAGAAAATGCGTGTGTATCATGTGTATGGGGTTTCAATGGGCTTAGAGAGGTAAAAAAAAATCGGTATGGTGAGCTTTAATAGTCTAAAATAATTAGACAATACATTTACCGGAAAAGCAATCTTCCTGTTTGATCCGGAAAAAATCAAGGTACTCTATAAGAAAACCAAAATGAAGGAGGGGAAGGGGGGTTGAAATGATGTGTGGGCTAAAATAGGATGAGACTCGAATGAGAGAAACGAAAGCGGGAGAAGTATACCCGTTGGGACCGTTTGGTAGTCGATCGGGTGTAAGTTTTGACAGGTCCTTGTCCCAGAAGAAAGGTCGAAGGAATTAAGGTCCAGGAATAGAATCTCATGCTCTCACCATGGTTTGTAGCTTCATGCTCTCACTCACTTCTTACATGTTTATGTTACATCATTTTCCATGACTCATTAAAGAGTATACGGTGTATTCTAGAATAATTACATTCTACTGTTTCTGAAACAATCAGTGAATCAATCAATGGCGGAACATGTGGGTACAGCATGTGCCCCTGCCCCGACCCCCCCGCCCCCCCCCCCCTCCAAAAAAGGAAGAAAAAAGAAAAGGTCTGATATTTGTTCACATAACTCTATAGTCTTGTGTAAGTGTTTAATTTCATTTCATTCCATTTCCATCTCTTTCATTTCCTTTCACTTCTCCTAAATTCCTCTAAACGCCCCATAAGTGGGTTATTTTTCACGAAAGAATATATCAACAGCCTTTTCACAGAGGCTCCCACATGGTGTTACCGAAAACCTTCAATTGTGAATAACTCTATACTGTAGGGGTGTGCCCCCAGCCAAATTTTAAAACGTTTTTCTGCTTCTAGCTTGTTTGCTTGTCATATTTTTTAAAATGATAACAGCTCAGATTTTTAAAATATTTTTTTATACACAATATTTCGTTTGTGTTTGTCCCCGGCCTACTACAATTTTACCAGTTTATCAGTTGCTTAAACATAATTTGTCATATTTTATTTTTATGTAGCGAAGCACGATATTGGTGTACACTGTCAATGAATTCTAAAATAAATACGAAATTGTTATACGAAAACAGAATAGGAAATGATGAGCCCGTTTTAATTTTATTCAATTCAATTCAATTCAAATTTATTTCCACTTTAAAAAACACATTACAAAAATCAATGTCAATTCATTGTGATAAATAATAGTGGCGGGATCATGAAAAGCACAAGAATGCTTGTTAGAAATGATCCCTTAAGAAACAATACATAAAACAAATCACAATTAACATAGTCATACAATAACATGTAACATAAATATAACGGAATAATATGGATAGAAAAGCAGGGAGAGAAGAGAAGGAAACATTGCAATAATCTTTATTTTAAGTGTTGAATTCTCAAACGTGTAACAAAATATTGAGGAATGCGGAATAATGATCAATAATCATGTCCAAAAAGAAAAAAATCAAGCAATTGCTTTTAATCATATTAATATTCTGGATTTATATAGCGCCTAATATATCTACGATGTCTCGAAGAGCGTTAAAGGTATATTTTCACCCGGTCTTCGAATTCAGGATTTCCCACCCACAGTCATTATGTATGTACCTTTTTTCATTTCCTTGTTTTTTAAATAAAAACATTCCATCTTCCGAAGGAAAAAAAAAGATTATTATGATACGTATAGATTTGGGCAACTGCACAGTGATTGGAGCTACTGGAATACGTGTTTAAATCTTTGTTTATATTCAGTCATGTTAATTAAATTCTTGAATGTATTCTACAGTGCAGTTCTTGGATTCAGCTGTAGATCATGACGATCGCTCTCACTAATAACCTCGCAATCGGTCGGCTAACTGGCAATTAAGCTCATTTGTTGTTACGTATAAGAAATCCATGGTTGCCAAGGAAACAGACTTTGGGGATTCTCCCAATTGACAATTAAAAATCATGGCTCAAACACCGGCGTAAATCCGGTTCAACGAGTGGGAGATATGATCGCAATATTGAACGGAAATTTCCCAAGTTTGGGGGCACCGATAATCAAGGGCCATTTCTGGAAAAAAGGGCACCTGCAACGTATATTTATATACCCTACACATTGTGATTACATTGATAGGATTTCAATTATTTTTCGCTCTTACATGCTCTAATATAATTTACTTAGGTTTGATGACCCACGTATTAATATGCGAGCGAGCAATTTCTTTTAAAGATCTGTGAGGTTACATGGTGATCAATAACATCTTAATAGAGGAAAAACACAGTTCTGAAAGGTTTTTAAACAGTCTCGGCATGAAAGACTGAAAAGACCTCTATTATAAGAAACATAACTATATCGATATAAATGTGAGTGAGCGTAGCAACTGAGCCTTGGCGAAATTATAGTAAAATTGATCTAAATCGCTATAAATTTATCAGAAAAGAAAAGGAGCAGGAATGTGTCATATTAAATAATAATAATAATAATAATAATAATACAATACATTTATTAGGCGCTTAATACGGGTGTTTCTAACCGTACGGTTTACCGGAAATTTAAGATTAATTCCAAAATAATACAAATATTAAAAAAATATTAGAAATGTTATGTAATTCAAACAATAGATACAGTGTATAAATACGGTAAATGAATACTGAAAATCAAAGTCGGTGTGCACCTCCATCGACCGACCCACAACTGGCCATTCCAGAGGACTATCTACTAAAAAGGTAAGTTTTCAGCAGGGACTTAAACTGATTAACGGAAGTGGCTAGATGTATATAGGCAGGTAGAGAAGGGTCAATTGTAGAAAAAGCACGATCACCATATTTTGCGGAAGAACGAGGTCCAGGAGTTAACTGCATTGTAGAGGATGAACGAAGGGATCTTGAGGAAGTAGTGGAACGTAAGGAAATGAGATCTGTGAGATACCTGGGGGCTTGCCCATTCAGAAGAAAATAAAATCAAAAAGAGGATGAAACATTGTGGTATGTGTCGCACATGAATGTTGGCACTTTACCAGAGGTGAAAAAGGCACTTATGAGAATGGAAAAGGGCGTTTTTTTATAAAGGAAGAGGGGCTCTTATCAGAAGGAATAAGTGTACTTCTTATAAAGAAAACAAGCCTATGTCAAAATGAATTAAGGGGAACTTATCAGAGGTGTAAAGGGGCACTCATCAGAGATGATAAGTGTCATTTAGCAGAAGGCAGAAGGGGCACTTGTCAAATTAGAACGGGCACCTGTCAAATTTGAATAGAGGCCATTGCCACAGGTGAAGATGCACTTATCAGATGGAAAGGGGGGGGGGGGGTAATTCTTGTATCTGCAAAGTGAGAATTAGAAAGGCAGTTATTGAAAGGGATTAATAGGTACATTTGATGCAAATGATTTAAAAGGGGTTTTATGAGATGTGAAAAGGGAAGAGGCTCGTTTTAAGAAATAAAATAAAGGGAGCACTTATCAGAAACAATAGGGGCAATTATAAAATTAAAAAGGGCCACGTGTTATGATATAAACGATACTTATAGAAGGGGAAGGGGCACTTCTTACAAAGGAAAAAGGACAGTTGTCAAGGAAGAAGGGACACCTCTCAGATTTTAAGAGGTCTCTGGCAATTATCAATGGTAATAAAATCAAATTCTAAGAATGTGGAACGGGCAGGAATACAAAGGAAAAGGGGTACTTATCTGAAGTAAAAGGAACACTTTCCCATGTAAAAGGGGGGACTTCTAGGATATCTTAATTTCTCAAATACTGGGGACACTGTAACCCCCCCCCCCCTACAGCGCCTGATTTTAGATAATCCTAAAATTTCTCATTCTGAATCCTGAAAGAAGACTCATAAACTTGTAGAACATGTATTAAGCCCCTTTCACAATTGGTATGCCACCAGTTTGCGACCGCCTACAACAGTTTTTTTTTCGGGATGTTGCACGACCGATCGCTTGGTGTCTTGCGAGCATTCGCAGTCATTGCAGGCGGTCGTGTCTGGTCGCATCTGAACTTTGAACATGCTAAAAATCCAGACGCTACCAGATGCGATCGATTCAATCGCATTAGGTCGTACGAATGTTGCACAGCGTTGCACGACTTGATGGGAGAGTTCGCACGACTCGATAGTCGCACTGGGTCGACTGGAGGTTGTTCAAAACTCGCACGTGCGCTAGCGACCTATAGAGACCAGTCTTGCGAGTGGGTGCGATTGTGCTAAGACCATGAGACTGTTGCACGACCGTGCACGAACAATCGCATGGTCTCACGTCCACTCGCACGACCATGTGATCGGTCGGGCGACTATTGTGATTGGCGTCAAGCCACTCGCATTCACTCGTGCAACACTCGCTTGTGAGCGCACGACCACTCGCACGAGCATATGCAAGCAAATGCAACTTACTCTTGCAACGGTCTATTCTAGTCGCTTTTGTTGTACGGCATCTGTTCCAGGGGGGGGGGGGGGGATCAAGAACTAAGATGACTATTGTTCTTGCTTGAGTAAGTTCGTTGGAAATTGTGCCCGTGGGGATGTCATGTTTACTCGTCATCTAAGTGCAAAAAAAATATTTTTTTTACTTTGGTGGATCTTGTATGTGATTAGTTAATATAAGTGAATCTTATTTACTGGTATTTTTGTGTCTATAGGATTCGACTGAACTTACATATACGCAAATGATCATGGACAAGAGACAGTCAAATCTGTTTGTCATAATTCTGCAATTTCGCGCCGAAAGAAATAATAGATACCATCAAGTCTGCATATGAACAACCGAACAAATGGATTGTGGTATACCAATCCTTATAGAGCGGTTTGGAATTCGATGAAAGTTTATTTTATTATTATTATTATTATTGTTATTATTATTCTTGTTATTATTATTATTATTATTATTATTATTATTATTATTATTATTATTATTGTTATTTGTTGTTGTTGTTTTAATTGATGTGGACCATTTCTGATTATGGGTACTGAAGAATAACAACAATAATTATTCTCTATTCACATGATTCAGTACGAAATAAATGAAACATTTTAATCCTTTCTCCACTGATCCGCCCACCAAACCCCGGCCCGAAGACCATAGTGAACCCCAACCCACCCAGTTGAATTGTATCTAGCTGGAGGGTATATGTTTGCCTCGACCTGGCGAATTTCATTAAAAGGGTGATTTGGGGAATAATTAGTATAATGACGTTATAATTATCATTATGAAGAACTCCGATTTAGACAGGAGGCAGGCGTCACCCAACACTGACTTAGGGCCCACGCGTGCGTGCAGGATAAAATGCATTACGTAACTCCGTTCCTCGTCCCATGGTTTCTAGAATAATTACGCAAGACTAAGCCCAATTAGTCTACCATTCAGTGGCCAATAAGAAAGAGTTTGGGATTGCGTGAAAGGGAAAGTAATAATGAAAGATAATAAAGAAAAAATATATACTATTATGAATTAGAAAATTGACACAATATATTGATAGGACACTGTGTACATATAGGGAGATGTAAAGAGAGAAGGGGAGGAGGAAGTAATTGAGAGAGAGAGAGGAAGAAAGAAAGAGGGGAGGGGGTAGAGAGAGAGAGATAGCCGTGGAGAGAGAGAGAGAGAGTGAGAGGCGGAGAGAGGGAGAGTATAGGGCTCTACTGTCACCAGCTATCCTTCACTAATCTGAAGTCTTCGATAGCAAAGAAAAGCTTGCATCTGAATTTATATATGAATCAAATCAAATGAAATTATCAGCGTTTTTGTGAGGGGGTCATTTCTTTCCCCTCTTCTTGTTGTTGTTGATGTTTGATCATTTTGTATATAATGTGAAGTCGGAAACAAGTGTTAGAAAACAGATTAAAATATACATTAATTTCCTCTCATACAGCCTTACAAAATCCCGTTACATTTTTAAAATAATAATTTCAATGAACGCCATGGCTCATACCATAGTCATACCAACCAGAGTTACCAGACCGATAACGGACCGAACAAGAAATGACATTATCGGTTTGGTTTAGCGGTGTGACTAAGGGATATAACTGACGATTGCATCTGCCGACTTACTATATTTCATTATTTTGTTAACACACGCTAGCTGGAGGGCCTCCTAAGTTGTTGCTGAATTATGTAGTAATTCACATTTAGATTTGTGATAAGATGTAGGCCTACACAACTGTGTACTTAAATATGTTTTAACTTAAAATTTATGAAATAATTAAAAGAAAAAAAATATGATCAGTGCTCTGCAATGCCTGTCGCACGTCATTTGTTGCCTTATTATCTAATAAAGCCTCTGAATACATAGGAGAATGGGCACATTTTTGTGAGGGGGCTTACGCCTTTTGCCCAAATATAAACTTTCTAGTTGCTATTTTTTGTGTGCGAGCGAACCGGGGGAAAAATCATTTGTTTGTAGTGAAAATTTCAACCGATGCGCCCTAGCGTGCAAAGGGCATAACATTCATTTGCGTTATACACTCTGATAAAAATGGAACTTGGATCAACTAGCGAAACAATTAATTCATTTCTTCTAGAAATAAATCTACTTTGCAATCGTTTCTATGGTGACGAAGTAAGATGTTCTTCTTGTATCAAGGATACACAGTTCGAAGTCATAGTTGATCTCGATACATGTACTGAGAGGCTCCGGTTGAAATTATGGATTCTCTGCATGAGGTGACTGGCATTGTATAGGTTTTACCGGTCAATTTCGAACTTTTGTCCGTCAGTTTATTAAAACGCTCATTCAATTGAGCAAAAACATCGTTTACCGCATCTTCTGTCAATAAAAAGTGTATTTAAAGGGAAATTAACCTCAGCGTATGAATTAGCTTATTTTGAATGGTGTAGTATATGCCTCTTATTTGATACATGCAATTTCATGTAAAAACACAGGATATAGATATAAATCACTATTTTCCAGCCAAGTTATTGTCTGCTAGCAATAATAAGGGGGTTGCCATTACTTTATGTGTACACGAAAATATTTTTCATCCCAAGTAATATTTCCTTCATCGTTAACTTGTAATTGATTTTTAGAGGACAAATATATATTAGATATAGTCACATATTCTGAAATGTAAGTTTAGTTTTATATATTTTTTAAAAGGTCTTAATTTGTTCATAAAAAATATACTTTCTGTACGTGGAGACGGAGAATTGACGTCAAGGACGGAGACAATCGTAACAATACCAAAACAAAGCGAGGAATCTGCATTACAGGATGGCTATTAGAACTCATGGGTCGTCAATTATCTAGGCCCATGGCCAATAACAATCGTAATAAAATCAGAACAAAGCGACGTATCTGTTGTAAAGGTAGGCTATTATCAATGCATATGGTACCTAATGATCCGTGTCATGCACAAAATGGCAGCCTCCGTGGAAAGACGTAGCAGACAATACCGCATCTAGAATATCATGTGGGGTTAATTGTCCTTTAAGTCATTCAATTTAGCGTTTCGCGCAAGGGATTTCGCTTTTGTATCATTCAATTTCATTTCCGTGCATTCAAATTAGCAGGTATGTAAGAATCATTCAAATTCATCGGCAGCTGCCGAAAGGACACCTCGGGCATTCAAATTCGCAAATGGGCAGTCAAATTCGGAACACGTTCATTCAATATAACATGCAAGTTATTACCCCCTCTTGCTTTGTTTATAATTCCCCTTAAAATAAGGCTGATTTCAAATTTAATTTTCCTTCTTGAGTCCATAATATAGTACATCTTATTGTCCTGTAAAATAGTAGATCTTATTTTGCAATATCTGCATTATTGTAATATCACCTGGGGCGGTGTGGGGACAACAATATTAGAACCCCCTGTACAAACTTCAAAAGAAAACATTAAGAACTTTTATTAACTACCGCTACCAAGCTCATTCACGTCCCTTGTTTTTTCGCTTAAACACCCTCAATATTTATGATATATATGATATACATAAAATTCAAAGTGCTATCATGATGTACAATGTTTCTAATATAGGTTCCCCGCCCAATTTCATCAGAGTTGCATTCGAATTCACGAATAGGTGTTCAAGTTCGAACGATGTTTGTCAACTCTCTGCTCTCGTGGTTCATTTTCATTCTTTGAGCATTCAGTTTTGTTTTATATCATTCCTTTTAAATTTTATTTCATTCAATTTAGAGAGAAATCCATTCTATTTAACGACGCAAAGTTGTCATTCAATTTCGCGCTAGGTGGATAGACGTTCAATTTCGTCCCGAATACCAATTTCAATTTCATTTATAGGCACACACCTTCGCACTTTGAACGTTCGAATTCAATTAACATACACAAGTTCTGTAGTTCTATGTAATTCTTACCTCATTTTTTCACGTCATATGCACCCCTTTTCACTGTTTTTGATTGTATAATTTCTTTCTCATTTTCAAACTTTCATCGTTTGCCCCGGGCGCCATTCATAGATAAGCAACTGTATACCAAACAAAAAAAATATAAAAATCTGCTCACAGCACCCCCAGTAACAAAATTGTTCCCAGGGGCCTGATTGTATCAGGCCCGTAGCCAGAGAGGGGTCGGAGGGGTCGGACGACCCCCTTCTTGTCTGAGGTCCGCTTTTACATGAAAAAAAAAAACACACACACACACCCACACCTTTAATCTTTGTTACCAGAATTACCCACACGCTGTCAGTTGTACAGCATCAAAGCTGGTGTAGTGAGTTGCAGTGTTGCCAACATTTTGGAAAAAGTAATAAGTAGATTTTAAAAAGAGGTGGCCATAGCTCCGGAGCGGCAGAGCGACAGCGCGGGGAGAGCACGAGAGGGGGGGGGGGGGGGGGGGGGGGGGGGGTGGTGAGTCCCTGTCGTCACGGGGTGCTATTTGGTGCGTTTCAATAGGGCCATTTTTGAAGAAAAAATCTGCTAGTGGTCTAGCTGTTACAAGTGAATGTAACACACACTCTAATAAATATTTTGTATCTGCGACTTCAAAAATGTTAAAATTTTCCGGGGGGAGCATGCCCCCGGACCCCCCTAGCAAATTGATTATGGCAAAAAGGTCCACTTTTGCCAAAAACGACCCAGCCCTTTAGAAACCCTGACTACGGGCCTATGTATGTACAGTGTATATGAAAGTGGAGTTATATGAGCTGTTGCTTCGATGACGGTTTGTCAGAGGAATGATAAAGTTCAATATAAGGCAAATGCCCCATTTCAAGGTTCACAAAGTTTGCATAAATTATTCAAACAGTGCGGATTACAAAGAACATAAGCAGTAACGAAAAACACTGCTCAAATGCTAAAAATGCTGGCCTATTCGTGAATGTGAATTCCTTAACGCTCATCAGGGCAGTGCTGGTGCGAATTTGAAAGCATTTTACGTGCATTTTTAATTTGAACGCGCTTTTTACACGTTTATGTGAGAAAATCATGAAATCGCATGCTAATAAAATTAAATTGAATGAACTGGTTAGCTTTTTGAATGTTGATCTCGGTGATCATTCAAATTCGCTCGAAATTGAATGATCGCAGCGTTAAATCGGATGCATTTTTTAAATGAAATTGGGCTGGAAAACCTACAATAATTCACCTAAAAGAGTTTCCCAAATGTTTAATAAATCTGTTAACTCATATAATACTCGCTCCTGTTTCATTTATCATTATCAAAAGGTTTCTATCCGGTCTACGCTCGACATAATGGTCCCCGTATTTGGAATGAATTAACTGATGAATGTAATGCACTACTTTGTCTTCATTTCAGGCTCAATTGAACCTTTTGTGTCTAACGGAGTCATTTATTCTCTCTCTCTCATTTAAGAATATGATCTCGTCATATTCTACTTAACTCTTTCAAATCTACTCACCGTTATATATAGAGAGAGAGAGAGAGAATAAATGACTCCGTTAGACACAGAAGGTTCAATATTTCGCCTATAAGGCTTCTTCAGGAAATTATACTTTCAAAAGTATCATTTCCTGAAGAAGCCTTTATAGGTTTTTTATTTTGTGTCGCTCTCTATTTGTAATTTCCGTCGCAGAACTTTTTGAACTATATATATATATATATATATACAGCACTGGAAAAAATTATTAGACCAAGCTTTTGTAATAAATGATATTAAAATATGCATTCAAACTAATTAAAATGATTTGCCTTTGTATTTCATTGAATGAATAACACAATCCAGAAATTGTACCTTGCTTTTATGATACATGTATTTTACTTCCTTTTTACCATAAATATAGCTCTTTCAGTAACCATTCTTGGTCTAATAATATTTTCCATGGCTGTATACTCGGGTATGTATACGTGCGATGAAAAGTATTTTGATAAGGGAAACCAGTTATCTCTCAAATTAGTAAAGTAGAATTTAACAAAACATCGGTATTTTGCATGACATCTTCAATGCTCCTCTCACATTTTATGTACGAAACACTAAAAATCAGATATTTTTTCCAAACTTCATTAACAGTCCTCTGTAGCTTCCCCTACTATCTTTTACTTCTCAGTTATTTCTCTCTTTTTCTCATGCTTACCCCTCACTTTCAATCACAAACTTATTCATCACTTCTTTCCCCATTTTCTTCATATTATATTTACTTTTCATTCCACCCCTCTTACCGGCTCCCCGCTTGCTCCTCGCCAACTCTCTCTGCTCCCTTCCTATCTTTTCCTCCTATCCCCTTCCTCTCTCCGCCCCTTTTCCCTCCCCCCACAACTCTCCCATCTGTCGCTTCAATCCTGGTATCTTTCCATTTATTATCATTTTCAAACTACATGCACACCATAAATGAGAGAAAGTTATCCCCTAAAATTGAAATGAAAACTCTCCATAAACTTTACAGATTTTTCATAATTTTTATCATTTTTATTTGACCTGACATTTGTTCCAATATCAGCCGGTGATTAAATTACTTAACAAATAAAACATGTATACAAATAATGTACATACATACTTTTTGTCATGCCGAATGAATATTGAACAGACGAAAAAAATGGAGGAAAAAATATTTAAAAAAACATGATGGTGATGATGATGTGCTATTACATGTATTCAACATCATCATTTTCTTAGCCCACTTTATACAGTATATTCTCTCAGCATATTGTAAAGAATACAATAAAAGAAAAATCTTCTCTTAAACAATTTAGCCTCGCATACATTCCAGTAGTAGGCGTTTCTAACCCATTCCTCTCAAAAGAAAAAATATAATAAAAATAAAAATACGAACAAACAAAAAATATTCCCAACGCAAGAACATCTTGCATTTGTTTAAAAAAAGACAAATTTCTCTTAAAGAAACCAGCATGTTCCTTTACTCAACCCTTCAACCTTGCATATCTCTCTGTTTCTCTTTTCTTCCTCCCCTTTCAACACAGTCCAACAAACAAACATTTCAGATGCAATATTACTGAAGTAAATGGAGAGAGAGCATGACCCACTCTCTCAATAACACTGGTTAGCGTCAGGGATTGTCAGGCTAAGGTACTACATATATTTCAAACGAGCCAGATTGGGTAGATGAGCCTTTATTCTCATTTTTTTTTTTTTGGGGGGGGGGGGTTAGTTCGGAAGAATATCATAGAAGAAATGTCCCCTGAAAAGGATTGCTCTTCAAATGCCCTCATATTCGAAATATGACGAGAAATAGCTCAAGTGTTTAGACCCAACTTTCATCACACGTGTCTGTAGTCCCATATACAAATTTCCGTGCGCACCGAGTGTGACTTTCAGCATGAATGCGTCAAATAGCATTTTGATTCCAAAATCTCACATTATATACTAATTCTTATGCAGACATGATCAACCTTTCCCAACTGCTTCCAGACAGTTTCTTTCACAATGTAATCGCTTGACAAAACTCAACTTTATCTTCAAATCGCTAACCCAGATATTAGTTTTCATCTGCCTCCATATCATAAGACTCATAATATTGGCTTCTCGTATCTCTTATCCATCATGTAAGGTGTTCAAGAAACTAGGTAAAGAAGATGTGAAAACAATTCAGGAAAATTACTTGTTTGCCACAGCTGTATACACTGGATTCTTGATGAATGAAGCTGAAGCTTTATCTTTCTTGCAGATATTGATAGTGACAGTATAGAAATATAAACAATTCCAAAGAGTGAAGGCTTTACCCAAATAATGTTTCAACATAATGAAGAGTAATGGTAGTGCGACGGGAACATGGTGAAAATAAGTCTCATAGCGATGTACTTGTTTCAATGGATACATGTTCTAGATAGGCCGATGATCCATCATCCATGATTCCCAATGTATTTTAGTGTAGATGAATGAAAGGTTGCAGCTATTACGCTCTTCACTTGGATTCATCTTCGGTGCAGTTGCTCTGTATAGCAAGCATTCAAAGTTTTCTATAGAAATCCATGCAACACAGTGTGACAATGGCTTTTGCACGCGTCTCATGCACATTAATGATGATGTCGTTGGAATTTTACGTGCCGGGTCAGGCAAATATATCATTTCTTAACCTCTCATCTGTTTACTATTTCACTTGAAGAAAACAACTGCCCAGCAGCATCATAATCATGCTATAGTAACGTCCTATTTATCAATATCATCATAGAAATCTGATGACAAGTTTTCACTATGAACATGGCGAACAAAGAAGCGGACAAAATATACAGTTGCTCTGGTAGACAAAAGAACATCCCTTCATTGCTATCATGTAAAAATATGTAGAACCGGTGTCACATACATATCCACCTGTTCTAATTATTCTAAATAATAGCAATGAAGGGATGTTCTTTTGTCTACCAGAGCAATTGTGGAGGGTACAATGAGGAGCTGTATATTTTGTTGTTCTCTTTTGTCATCGTGTTCATAGTGTTTGGATGCTTACCACTTCTGCACATGGGTTTTTAATAAGCCGTACAATTTGAATCCTAATATGAGGCATATGAAAATCATGTATTACAATCAGACATCAACTCTCTCCAAGCAAACTCTTAAACCTTTGCCCAAGGTTTCTCTGGTATAGCAACGATTGATGAAAAATGTGTGTGTGCATGTGCAACAATATAGGCCATCCAAGCAGACAGGCTGATCATTATAAATATGAGGTATTATATCCTTCATTAGGCAATAGTATAATGATTGAAAATCAAAATAGCAGAAAGTGTGCTGACTATTTCTGATGGAGATACATCTAATGAAGGCATACATTAGCCAAATATCTCTTATTTACAAGTTCCGGTAAATTAAAATAGTTCCGAGTATTACATCTTGTGGGTACAATGAAGGTGATTTAGGGACACCATAGGGACAATCAAACAAAACATACAATTAAACTTAAAGGATTTATGTGATGGAAAGAAGGGGTTATTTTCATCTTAAAATTTTGTTATCATGACTGTTTCATACAGCCCTTTTACAGTTACTAATAACGCTGAAAGGCATACACCCCTGTTCATAGAGTCAACCACAGATCATTCTCCACTCCTTTAGGAGCATTCCAGCTCATTGCCATTCCATAACAGAGAAGTCTTGATACACCTGGGTGGAGAGAAGAATTACTGATAAAATGCCTGCTTCAGGACTTCAGAGGCACACTTGAACCTATGACCTTTAGTATCTTCTGTTTAAACGACTTGACCATCACACCTCAAAAAGTGAGTGAAGAATGAATAAAAATACGAGTAGTAGCAACAGAGATGTCCTTTTCACCAAAGCTAAATCAGCTGTAGCATAAAAACAAGAGCCCCAGGGGGCACGACGCTCACCTGATGTGGATCAATTCATATCTGGTGCATGTTCTCTCTAGCACCACCAGGAGATATGTTAGAAATTGAAACAACTAGGAGAATGTACATGAGATGATGTTAGAAATTAACATAATTCCCCCCCCCCCACCCCCATGGTCTACTTTGGATCCCCTACCCCTAAGGATGATTCCTACCAAGTTTGGTTGAATTCCGATCATGTGTTTTGGAGAAGATCAGAATGTACATTTCGCCTGGCAGCGCCCCCCCCCCCCCTTCCAGTATGTTACCCCCACAGGGCCCCTATAGGGCCACTCTCTGTTTCATGAACATTCATTCTTTCTTCATCTATAGAGGTATCTCCATACACAATACCAAGTCTGAGCTATGCCTGGTTCTGGAGAAGATGTTTGAAATTTACATATCTTTTACAATTGGGGGCCCTCCCCCTGGGCCCCCTGGGGGCCACATGTACCATTTTAGCAACTTTGGGTCCCCTACCCCTAAGGATGATTCCTACCAAGTTTGGTTGAATTCCGATCATGTGTTTTTGAGAAGATCAGAATGTACATTTTGCCTGGCAGCGCCCCCCCCCCCTCCAGTATGTTACCCCCACAGGGCCCCTATAGGGCCACTCAGAGAAATTTCATGAACAGCATTCATTCTTCATCTATAGAGGTATCTCCATACACAATACCAAGTCTGAGCTATGCCTGGTTCTGGAGAAGAAGATGTTTGAAACTTACATAGCTTTTACAATTGGGGGCCCTCCCCCTGGGCCCCCTGGGGGCCACATGTACCATTTTAGCAACTTTGGGTCCCCTACCCCTAAGGATGATTCCTACCAAGTTTGGTTGAATTCCGATCATGTGTTTTGGAGAAGAAGATCAGAATGTACATTTTGCCTGGCAGCGCCCCCCCCCCCCCTCCAGTATGTTACCCCCACAGGGCCCCTATAGGGCCACTCAGAGAAATTTCATGAACAACATTCATTCTTCATCTATAGAGGTATCTCCATACACAATACCAAGTCTGAGCTTTGCCTGGTTCTGGAGAAGAAGATGTTTGAAATTTACATAGCTTTTACAATTGGGGGCCTTCCCCCTGGGCCCCCCTGGGGGCCACATGTACCATTTTAGCAACTTTGGGTCCCCTACCCCTAAGGATGTTTCCTACCAAGTTTGGTTGAATTCCGATGTGTTTTGGAGAAGAAGATCAGAATGTACATTTTGCCTGGCAGCGCCCCCCCCCCTCCAGTATGTTACCCCCACAGCGCCCCTATAGGGCCACTCAGAGAAATTTCATGAACATTCATTCTTCATCTATAGAGGTATCTCCATACACAATACCAAGTCTGAGCTTTGCCTTGTTCTGGAGAAGAAGATGTTTGAAATTTACATAGCTTTTACAATTGGGGGCCTTCCCCCTGGGCCCCCCTGGGCCCCCTGGGGGCCACATGTACCATTTTAGCAACTTTGGGTCCCCTACCCCTAAGGATGATTCCTACCAAGTTTGGTTGAATTCCGATAATGTGTTTTGGAGAAGAAGATCAGAATGTACATTTTGCCTGGCAGCGCCCCCGCCCCCTCCAGTATGTTACCCCCACAGGGCCCCTATAGGGCCACTCAGAGAAATTTCATTAACAACATTCATTCTTCATCTATAGAGGTATCTCCATACACAATACCAAGTCTGAGCTATGCCTGGTTCTGGAGAAGAAGATGTTTGAAATTTACATAGCTTTTACAATTGGGGGCCCTCCCCCTGGGCCCCCCTGGGGGCCACATGTACCATTTTAGCAACTTTGGGTCCCCTACCCCTAAGGATGATTCCTACCAAGTTTGGTTGCATTCCGATCATGGGTTTTGGAGAAGAAGATGAAAATGTAAAAAGTTAACGGACGACGCACGACGCACGACGGACGACGGACAAATTTCCATCGCAATAGCTCACTCGAGCCTTAGGCTCAGGTGAGCTAAAAAAAAACCCCAGAAGACTGAGGAAGAATACCTTCACTTAGAGCCTGACAGATTCATCAAATAAAGGAATCATGTACGAAATACTGTTAACAAATATGCAGCAAACTCTGAAATCATCAAAGTAACTAAAATCTACTACCCCTCTGCTTGTCACATCCCATCAACACAATATCAGCCTCAAAAGAAGCTTGAATATGGTAAAGGTGCAAAATTAAATTGTAAGCTTTCTAACTTTTTTCATTCTTACACTGTAGAAGTAATAGTAGCAACATCATGTGAAATTGATTGCCCAAGAAATGCTCTCATATTTCAAATATGACTAGAAGTAGTTTACAACTTTGGACTCACTTTCTGATGTCGCATGTATGCGTTGTCTCATGTATGCCCTTTGTTTTTCATGGTCTGTAAAGACTGTAATATATTTAGCAAGATTTCATTGTGATTATTCCAAATACCTCACAATACACACTTTTTTTCCATTTCACTTCATAATCAACCTTTCCCAATAACTTCTTGACAGCTTCTTCCAATAATGATTGCATGACTCAACATTACCTTGAAGCCCAAGCATTTCAACTCTTTTATTGTTGGAACTATTCTAGCGTGACATGAAATGCTGGGCCTTTCCTGACATACCTGTTGAGAGCGAGAAGGGTGTTAACTCTCTGTAAAAGTATACAGTCAAACCTGCTTTAGCGACCACCTTATAGAAAGACCACCTGTCTATAAAGACCACAATTTTTGTTTCCCTTGAAAAGTGTTTCCCATTAAAACATGTATTAAAGCAACCTGCACATTAAGACCACTTTTCATGTCTCCCTTGAGCGGCCTTTATGGACAGGTTTCACTGTATATGAATTAAAGGGAAGGTTGAGTTCTGGGAAAGGTGAAAAATAATTTGTGAGCTTTCTCATTTGAAAGAACATCATAGTAGAAAACATGTCCCCTAAGAAGGATTGCTCTGTAAATGCCCCCATATTTGAAATATGACGAGAAATAGCTCAGTTCGGGCCGAACATTCATGCTACATGTGTGTGCAGTCCCATATACCCATTTCTGTGTGCAGAGTATGTGCTTTTCAGTGAGACTGGGTCAATTTCTTATCATTTTGATGATTTCAAAATCTCACAGTACACACCAATGCTTATGTAGACATGATCAACCATTTCCAATTGCTTCCAGACGGTTTCTTTCACATGGTAATCGCATGACCAGAACTCAACTTTATCTTCAACACCCTTCACACTCTCAACAGATAACAACTTATTCTCTTGAGTCTGTCTCTTTACTTTAGCATTTAGACTAAAGCCCAACACACACACTCTTCCATCAGCTGCAATCAGATTTTGGAAATAAATCGCAATAGCATTAAATATGGACTTTTTAACAACAAATATCTACCCGATTCAGGTTCTGAACAATAATATGAACACTAAACATTGGGTTTTGGTGCGCTGTCAGCCTTATACCCGGAATAAGGGCCAAGTCAGTTTCAAATCGTAGACAATCGTACGACTGCTCTGACGTCACTATCACTCGGAGCCGATATGGCCTTTCCTATGACTAGCAAGCCCGCAGTAGGCCATAGTTTTAAATTTTACTATTTATATGACTATTCAGAACCTCAATCAAAAATATTTTATGTGTTTAAATGTTAATATCAAATGTTATATCCGTCATGAAAAGAATCTGCGCAATTGATTGGTCCGATGTGCGTCATGTGACAAAATACAATTCCCACTGGCCTCATGCAAATGAGCGAATTGCCATGGAGGGTAACATCTGATGTCATAGTAATACTATTCACTGATACTATTTATGGCGTATGACATCACACACAAAAAGTGCGTACTACATTGTGACGACATTCATTTGTGCATATCTATTGTTTTAGGCACTGGCATGTGATGATGTCATCATTATCCGTTTGATATCAGCGCAATTTCATCCCTTCTTCAAACTGTTTATGTATATACGTGTGCGGTCTACCATAGGCCTACGGTGCAGATGATCGTAAAAAGATAATTAGATTTAGGCTTTTCTTCAAGATGACAGATATAAAGCAAATATATACTGCCTACATTTGAATCTCTGGTTAAAGAGAAATCCTACCTTAATGGCAAGTTGCTTTGAAAGAAAGAGGAAAAATCAGAGAAGCAGATTGGTGAAAGTTTGAACGATCGGACAAGCAATAAGAAAGTTATGAATTTTTTGAAAGTTGTAATCACTATGCATATGGGAATTTCAAATTGGCTGAATAGGTAATGTCACTGTGATGTAGCTGTGGACAACTCCCCCATTCGCTTCAACACACAAAATGACTAAAATGCCACTTTTATCAGAATGTATTACTCAGTAGGATCTGTTTCATTTATGGGGACCTATAACAATATGCTATCTTCAATATATTTTGAACACTGCCCTGAGGTTAAACGCGCCTCGAAGAAAACCGCAAATTAATGATCTTTTTGTGTCGACTCACCAAATTGCCAATTTGAGATTCGCATAGATGAAGTGATCTCATTTTTCAAACATCCATAACTTTCTTAGTCCTTGTCCGATTTCTTTCAAACTTTTGCCATCCTGTTTTTCTTATTTTTCTGCTTTCACACAAATCATCTTATTATCAAGTTTGGATTGCCCTTTAAACTATGGTCCCCATGGTGACGTGAAGAAGACCATTTTCCTTCGAGGCTGCACCCCTCATGAAAATAGTCTTGGTCCACATCACCTCTGGGACCATAGTTCCAACCAGACCCTCTCATGACAGTATATATTTGTATACTATTACATTTTTTTCTGAAATTGGATCATAGACTGATGGTATAGTGTGCAGTGGGCTTTAGTATTTCTAAATGATCTGAGATGATCCATATGCCTAATCCTGCCTCCTTCCTTCCTTCCTTGTCCCTAGCAACCCCCCCCCCCCCCCCAAACCAACCCACTAGCCCTCTTTTCAGACTATACCCTTATAACAGGGGTCCTTAAAACAACGAAAAACAAAACTTAAATGACATTTGGGAAGAGACATCGAGAGAGAGAGAGAGTGAAGAGGAAGGGGAGAAAAGAAAAAATGTAGAAAAGAGACCTCCATGAGACCTCCATGAGAGAACTATTTCTGGAATGCGGGATTTGTCGAGGTGTTGTGATGAAAGGATGCTGGCAGGTGGGGGCGCTCTTCAAGCTTGTCGTAGTCGAGATGGAAGTCCTTCGCCATCTTGCACCAGCGGTTGTAATCAAAGTAGTAGTAGACACCTCTCTCGTATGTACTCGTCTTGACCTGGGGCTCCATACCCGGACCTCTCGTGATCCACACTCTCTCATCTTTGTGATATCTCCAATCACGATTGTACCTACACAGATAAGAAATAAAGAAGATTAAAAGGGTCTGATAAACAAAGAATCGTTAGGGTGATCCACACTCTGTCATCCTTGTGATATCTCCAATCACGATTCTACCTGCACAGAAAATAAATAAAGAAGATTAAAGGGGTCTGATAAATAAAGAATAGTTTGATCTGTGTGTTTGGGGTTCATACTACATAAAAAATATCAGCTTCAAGTATTACTTCTGTAAAGAGACTCCATGAATGAAAATGAAAGCGGCGTGTGAGTAGACAACTTAATGCATCCTTGCGTGCAAACATGCACACTGAACGGAAGTCCGCCTTGGTTTTCTTACACAGGGTTATTATAATAGTTCTTCATATTCCGAACTGATTCATTCATAAATTTCAGATTTAACAGCACTACACACTTCTTTTTTTTGTCGGTGGGGGGGGGGGGGGGGGTAATTGGTCCCCTCTAAATACCTAGGCCCTGTTTCATACAATTTGCCAATCATTATAACATGTTCTTGAATACAAATCTCATGAAACAAATTTTACATTTTGGAAGTGATCATGAAATTGACAATCTTCAGAAAAAACACCCTTGTTACCCATCTAGCCATCTCGATCTTCTTCCCCAGCCCACATGATACAAGTTTGAAATATCAATGATGGATTAAAAAAAGGCACTACTGATAAAAGAATCCCTATCTGAGCTGACCGCAGGCTACCTAGGTACCCTTTCAATGCATATTTAAATTTACATCTTCATGGTAATCATATTGATCCATAATTTCAGCCTTTAAAAGAATCGATTGGTTAGCCGGTGTTCGATCGAAGACATCGAATCCCGAATACGTTTTGGCAAATTCGGTGCATTGATTTGTAGTCCGCCAGATTTTTGACTACCGTAGCCACCATGAAAAAATCAAATAAAAAAAGAAACTCCGTAACGTACAGCATATATACTAGCAGAGAACGTGAAGGCGACTTCAAAGTTCAAACTGTTGGCTAACTTTCGCTAATTCGCTCGCGGAGGACGTCGCGCTTTACCTGTGCTTTCTCTATGGAAAAATCGTTTTGTCGTTACGAACTGAAGTTTACGATAATTTTCTTGCACTCTCTCTGCATTGTCAATTTGACAATTGTATAATTGAACATGATAAATACGGGCATGAGTACGATTGTTCCTACTTAATTCGCAATAACTAATATCACACTCTCATCAAATTGGCAATTACTTCTGAATGATCTCTGAAGCTGAATGAAGTCGAGTCTATATTGAGCGACGAAAAGTTTATTTCGTATTGGGTTTTTTTTTTGGCATCGAACAAACGTGTTCCATTCAGCTCTCCAAAGACAAAGTAAGATTATTAATTCTTTGAATTTGAATCATTGTCGGGTGTGTCGACAATGAGCATCGCTTCGTGCGACACTAGTGACATTTTGGCTAGCCATACGGACTAGAAACTTAAGATTTTGGCTCGTCCGCTGTGATTTTTACTAGCCATTGGCTAGCGGGCTATCGTTAATTTCGAGCAGCGAGAGCCCATACATATGCCCGCGATGCCAGCGGACCGGTCACCGGTGCATGCACTGCGTGCAACTGTGTGCAACTCTGTTTTCACCGCACATCATTTATCGATTAACCGGTATTCGATCGAATCAAAGCCGTCGAATCCCGGTTTATGAAATATTCGATATGACTCAGGCTTATTTAAAATGATCTACCCTCAGTAACAAAACAAGTATTCAAAATGTCACTTAATGTCAGTCCCTTGAATGTCAAATGCTAGATAATGAAGCTTGAAATGAAAACGAAGGACTTATTGAAGAAAATATATTAATGAATCCCTATAATGTTCATGACGGGCTTCTGAGAAAGTTCTTGACATTTGGTCTGAAAACTGCCTCTTTTTAATGTCAAAGAAGATTTGTGTACCTAAGCACACCGATGAATAGTAAGACAATCACTCCATGCGCAGCCAATCTCTACAACTCATCAAATTCCTAACTTTTAACCCTGGACCCAACACGACAGTCATTCAAATTCAAATTAACATTTATTTTCTTCCATTGATTTTGACAATATTCAACATCTGTTCAAAATTAATTTCCATGTAAATAAAACAATCAAGAACATGTTATACAAGGAAGAAGGCACAATCCCAACAAGCGGACGCTTGTAGCGGGTACATCCTACATGTATTGCAACCGAAGCCCTAACTCTAAACCTAACCGAACATCCTATTGCAACCGAAGCCCTAACTCTAAACCTAACCTAACATCCTATTGCAACCGAAGCCCTAACTCTAAACCTAACCTAACATCCTATTGCAACCGAAGTCCTAACTCTAAACCTAACCTAACATCCTATTGCAACCGAAGTCCTAACTCTAAACCTAACCTAACATCCTATTGCAACCGAAGTTCTAACTCTAAACCTAACCTAACATCCTATTGCAACCGAAGCCCTAACTCTAAACCTAACTGAACATCCTATTGCAACCCAAGTCCTAACTCTAAACCTAACCTAACATCCTATTGCAACCGAAGTCCTAACTCTAAACCTAACCTAACATCCTATTGCAACAGAAGTCCTAACTCTAAACCTAACCTAACATCCTATTGCAACCGAAGCCCTAACTCTAAACCTAACCTAACATCCTATTGCAACAGAAGTCCTAACTCTAAACCTAACCTAACATCCTATTGCAACCGAAGCCCTAACTCTAAACCTAACCTAACATCCTATTGCAACTGAAGCCCTAACCCTACTCAATAAAGCCCTAAGCAAATGTTATTAGAGCAATTGTTGTCGTCCGGAGCAAACCTAGCTGAAGCAAATGTTACTATGGGAAAATTTAAGATCACCAGTATCCTACAAAAATTTTCAGTATTTTTCAACTACTATTAACCCTTTTGATACAATAAACCACATTTTATGGTTTTGCTCAGTAACTTTTGATTCAGAGATCAATTCCTAGAACTTAAGATTATCATTAACGTCAAATGGTAGCTATGGAAGGTCAAAATAAAAAATGGAGGACTAATGAGACGTCACAAGTTAACATTCAACAACAACTTCAAGCCAGCAGTTCTTGATATAGACGTCAATTCCTAAAACTGTACAAATATAATTTACAAACAATGGTGGATCAGAAAACGTGAAATAGAAAACAACATCGGTTTAATTAACTACTCTCAGTCACAACATTATTCAAAATATCACTGATTGTTTATCAGGAGGTCAAATGGCATATTATAATCTTGAAAAGCAGAATACAGAAAAACATCACTATAGAATCCCTAGTAAAGCTATTTCCTGTTTATTGGCATCTCCCCTCAGGAGTTCACCATACCTTGGCTCTTATAATAAGGAATAGTTATATAAATCATGTTGAAATGTATAATGCATATTATAAAACGGGTTCAAGAATGTAGCCATCCTGATTGGTCAAATAACACCACGTGACCGTGCAAAAAAAGCACTAACGCACGGCAAAAAAGGCTCTAAAGCACGGCTGAGCTGCACGTACGCGTACCTCTGGTGCGTGCAAACTTAAAACGCAATGAAATCGCGTAGTTTAATTGTCATTTTAGCGCAGGGATTACATGCGCGCATGACTTTTGTTGGCTGCGCTTCTGTGATGTCATCCAGGAAAGCAAATGGCAGCCTCCAGGACTGTGCGACTCTTGGCGTTGCATGGGGTTCGTAACCATATTTATAGACTTCATAATCATATTGCCGACCCGTTTTATAAAGCTGTTAATACATGGTTGTGAGTTTGTGCATTAGTGCGATCCGGCAACAAGCAGGTTTTTATCGTGGTGTCCAACACACTCAGCTTGCGCCTCGTGCGTATAGCACACCACGATAAAAACCTTTGTGTTGTCAGATCGCACCAACGTACTATACTGACACTAGCTCTATATACACAGAGTGACAATATCATTGTAATATCATGGTAAAATGGCATGTACTCTGTAATTTTGAAACCAACATTATAAAAACTGCTCAAGGGAGACAAGAAAAGTGATCTTAACAGACAGGTGGTCATAACAGACAGGTGGTCATAATAGACAGGTGGTCTTTCGTAACAGGTTATTTTAGTAAATGTTTTAATGAGAAACAGATCATGGGATCTATATAGGCAGGAGTTTTTTTTATACAGATGGTTAATAAAGCATCTACCGTAATTATTTTGAATCTATAAAAGAACTAACGAACTAATCACCTGTAGAAAAAGACTATCGGGTCTATGAATATTTTGTTTCCCTTGAAGAGTGCTTCTAATTGAAACATTGTTTGAAAGAACCTTCACATAAAGGCCACCTTTCATTTCCTGTGAGCAGTCTTCAATCCAGCCTATACCCAGTAATAATGTACCAGCTTGCCATCAACCAGAATACCCTCAATGACCTGGATTGCCATTGAATGCACCAGCTTGCCATCAACCAGAATACCCTCATTGACCTGGATTGCCATTGAATGCACCAGCTTGCCATCAACCAGAATACCCTCATTGACCTGGATTGCCATTGAATGTACCAGCTTGCCATCAACCAGAATACCCTCATTGACCTGGATTGCCATTGAATGCACCAGCTTGCCATCAACCAGAATACCCTCAATGACCGGGATTGCCATTGAATGCACCAGCTTGCCATCAACCAGAATACCCTCATTGACCTGAATTGCCATTGAATGTACCAGCTTGCCATCAACCAGAATACCCTCATTGACCTGGATTGCCATTGAATGCACCAGCTTGCCATCAACCAGAATACCCTCAATGACCTGGATTGCCATTCAATGCACCAGCTTGCCATCAACCAGAATACCCTCATTGACCAGGATTGCCATTGAATGCACCAGCTTGCCATCAACCAGAATACCCTCAATGACCGGGATTGCCATTGAATGCACCAGCTTGCCATCAACCAGAATACCCTCAATGACCTGGATTGCCATTGAATGCACCAGCTTGCCATCAACCAGAATACCCTCATTGACCTGGATTGCCATTGAATGCACCAGCTTGCCATCAACCAGAATACCCTCATTGACCTGGATTGCCACTGAATGCACCAGCTTGCCATCAACCAGAATACCCTCATTGACCTGGATTGCCATTGAATGTACCAGCTTGCCATCAACCAGAATACCTTCATTGACCTGGATTGCCATTGAATGTACCAGCTTGCCATCAACCAGAATACCCTCATTGACCTGGATTGACATTGAATGCACCATCTCCCTTTTCTCTAAAATAATGAAATAATATCAATAGGGATAACGGCATTAACATCCCGAAGGAATGGCTTCCCACCATCCGCCGACATGCGCCCTCTTCCGTTGCCCTCCGCCCGACGTCCGCATTTCGCCCACCAGTAGCACCGCCCCATCACCGACCGGGTTTCCCCGACGTCCGCATCCCGCCCACCGATCGCACCATCAGCGGCTTCTGATTGGTCGGTTTCACGGACCAATAGCAGCGCGGCAGTTCCGGCGCCCTCGGAATGCAGCTTACGCTAGAAAAGGCGCTTGCAGAGGCGATTGTCCACATTGCCTGACGAAGACTAGCAGTTAGCGGTTGAAACGTCGCAACCCTCGTTTGCTCCTTCGTGTGACAACAGATCAACTTGGATTGACCTGGATTGCCATTGAATGCACCAGCTTGCCATCAACCAGAATACCCTCATTGACCTGGATTGCCATTGAATGTACCAGCTTGCCATCAACCAGAATACCCTCATTGACCTGGATTGCCATTGAATGCACCAGCTTGCCATCAACCAGAATACCCTCAATGACCTGGATTGCCATTGAATGCACCAGCTTGCCATCAACCAGAATACCCTCATTGACCTGGATTGCAATTGAATGCACCAGCTTGCCATCAACCAGAATACCCTCATTGACCTGGATTGCCATTGAATGTACCAGCTTGCCATCAACCAGAATACCCTCATTGACCTGGATTGCCATTGAATGTACCAGCTTGCCATCAACCAGAATACCCTCATTGACCTGGATTGCCATTGAATGCACCAGCTTGCCATCAACCAGAATACCCTCATTGACCTGGATTGCCATTGAATGCACCAGCTTGCCATCAACCAGAATACCCTCATTGACCTGGATTGCCATTGAATGCACCAGCTTGCCATCAACCAGAATACCCTCAATGACCGGGATTGCCATTGAATGCACCAGCTTGCCATCAACCAGAATACCCTCATTGACCTGGATTGCCATTGAATGTACCAGCTTGCCATCAACCAGAATACCCTCATTGACCTGGATTGCCATTGAATGCACCAGCTTGCCATCAACCAGAATACCCTCAATGACCTGGATTGCCATTGAATGCACCAGCTTGCCATCAACCAGAATATCCTCATTGACCTGGATTGCCATTGAATGCACCAGCTTGCCATCAACCAGAATACCCTCAATGACCAGGATTGCCATTGAATGCACCAGCTTACCATCAACCAGAATACCCTCAATGACCTGGATTGCCATTGAATGCACCAGCTTGCCATCAACCAGAATACCCTCATTGACCTGGATTGCCATTGAATGCACCAGCTTGCCATCAACCAGAATACCCTCATTGACCTGGATTGCCACTGAATGCACCAGCTTGCCATCAACCAGAATACCCTCATTGACCTGGATTGCCATTGAATGCACCAGCTTGCCATCAACCAGAATACCCTCATTGACCTGGATTGCCATTGAATGCACCAGCTTGCCATCAACCAGAATACCCTCATTGACCTGGATTGACATTGAATGCACCATCTCCCTTTTCTCTGAAATAATGAAATAATATCAATAGGGATAACGGCATTGACATCCCGGAGGAATGGCTTCCCACCATCCGCCGACATGTGCCCTCCGCCCAACGTCCGCATTTCGCCCACCAGTAGCACCGCCCCATCACCGACCGGGTTTCCCCCGACGTCCGCATACCGCCCACCGATCGCACCGTCAGCGGCTTCTGATTGGTCGGTTTCACGGACCAATAGCAGCGCGGCAGTTCCGGCGCCCTCGGAACGCAGCTTACGCTATAAAAGGCGCTTGCAGCGGCGATTGTCCACATTGCCTGACGAAGACTAGCAGTTAGCGGTTGAAACGTCACAACCCTCGTTTGCTCCTTCGTGTGACAACAGATCAACTTGGATTGACCTGGATTGCCATTGAATGCACCAGCTTGCCATCAACCAGAATACCTTCATTGACCTGGATTGCCATTGAATGTACCAGCTTGCCATCAACCAGAATACCCTCATTGACCTGGATTGCCATTGAATGCACCAGCTTGCCATCAACCAGAATACCCTCAATGACCGGGATTGCCATTGAATGCACCAGCTTGCCATCAACCAGAATACCCTCATTGACCTGGATTGCAATTGAATGCACCAGCTTGCCATCAACCAGAATACCCTCATTGACCTGGATTGCCATTGAATGTACCAGCTTGCCATCAACCAGAATACCCTCATTGACCTGGATTGCCATTGAATGTACCAGCTTGCCATCAACCAGAATACCCTCATTGACCTGGATTGCCATTGAATGCACCAGCTTGCCATCAACCAGAATACCCTCAATGACCTGGATTGCCATTGAATGCACCAGCTTGCCATCAACCAGAATACCCTCAATGACCTGGATTGCCATTGAATGTACCAGCTTGCCATCAACCAGAATACCCTCATTGACCTGGATTGCCATTGAATGCACCAGCTTGCCATCAACCAGAATACCCTCAATGACCTGGATTGCCATTGAATGCACCAGCTTGCCATCAACCAGAATACCCTCAATGACCAGGATTGCCATTGAATGTACCAGCTTGCCATCAACCAGAATACCCTCATTGACCTGGATTGCCATTGAATGTACCAGCTTGCCATCAACCAGAATACCCTCATTGACCTGGATTGCCATTGAATGCACCAGCTTGCCATCAACCAGAATACCCTCAATGACCTGGATTGCCATTGAATGCACCAGCTTGCCATCAACCAGAATACCCTCATTGACCTGGATTGCCATTGAATGCACCAGCTTGCCATCAACCAGAATACCCTCAATGACCAGGATGGCCATTGAATGCACCAGCTTGCCATCAACCAGAATACCCTCATTGACCTGGATTGCCATTGAATGCACCAGCTTGCCATCAACCAGAATACCCTCATTGACCTGGATTGCCACTGAATGCACCAGCTTGCCATCAACCAGAATACCCTCATTGACCTGGATTGCCATTGAATGCACCAGCTTGCCATCAACCAGAATACCCTCATTGACCTGGATTGACATTGAATGCACCATCTCCCTTTTCTCTGAAATAATGAAATAATATCAATAGGGATAACGGCATTGACATCCCGGAGGAATGGCTTCCCACCATCCGCCGACATGCGCCCTCTTCCGTTGCCCTCCGCCCAACGTCCGCATTTCGCCCACCAGTAGCACCGCCCCATCACCGACCGGGTTTCCCCCGACGTCCGTATACCGCCCACCGATCGCACCGTCAGCGGCTTCTGATTGGTCGGTTTCACGGACCAATAGCAGCGCGGCAGTTCCGGCGCCCTCGGAACGCAGCTTACGCTATAAAAGGCGCTTGCAGCGGCGATTGTCCACATTGCCTGACGAAGACTAGCAGTTAGCGGTCGAAACGTCGCAACCCTCGTTTGCTCCTTCGTGTGACAACAGATCAACTTATACTCTTAATAATGAAATGATTACAAGGTTTGATTGTACATGACAAACAAAGCTGATTACTTACAGTTCTGCAGCTGCTGCTAGCTGTAAGACATCTCCACCGTGCGTGTAGTATAAGTAAAAGAGAAGATCCTCTCCGTATCTTGATAACTTGATAGGTGCAAGCTACAAAACAAAAACAAAAGAAAGGTTCACAACAATTGCCAAGATTTTTGTGTACTAATACAGATTCAGAAGCCTAAAAATGTACTCAATGCACTAGTACTAGGTGTGTTACAGCTGAAATTCTAGGAGACATTTTTAACCCAGAGTCGTGAATCATTAATGACATTGGACAGCTAAAGGTTGGCAGAAATGATAGGTGCAACACACAATGGCAGTTGTTGCCTTCTGAATTCATTACTGATACACACAAACGTTGTGGTCTTCGTTTTTCAAAAAGTGAAAAATCAAATTATATATATTAAGAGCCACATTTAAAGAGTGTATTCAGAGAAATGTCATAAAACTTGCACCCAATAAATTTTACATCCTTCAAATGTACAATGTAAAAACCTCAATTTGATACAAGGTATAATTTTCAGTTATTAACAATAATAAGTGTCATTGGTTGGTTTTTTTTTAACGCCTTGTTGAAAGAGCCAACATATCTGCAGAAATAAATCAATTTCAGTTGCATTACCAAATTGCATTGGACACCAGGAATTGTAGAAACAGAAAATGAAGTTTAAAACTGATAAAAATCCATAAAAATCTGTCTGCAATTTGCGAAAGTTTTATTTCGCCAATGTTTCTGGTTGTACTGAAAGGACCAGAGACCCATACAGGCTTCTGATGATGGTGATGATATTAATAATGATGGTGATGATGATGGTGATAATGGAGATGATGATGGTGAGGATGATGATGGTGATAATGGAGATGATGATGATGATGGTGAGGATGATGATGGTGATAATGGAGATGATGATGATGATGATGGTAAGGATGATGATGGTGATAATGGAGATGATGATGATGGTGAGGATTGGTGGTGATGATGATGATGGTGATGATGATGATTATGGTGATGATGATAATGGTGATGATAATAATGATGATGATGGTGATGGTGATAATGGTGATGATGATGGTGCGGATGATGATGGTGATGATAATGATGGCGATGATGGTGGTGATGGTGGTGATGATGGTGATGATGATGATGGTGATGATGGTGTGACGATGATGACGATTTGTTAAAGGACTAATGTGGCCCCTATAGCATATCCCTGTACATAAAGACTGACCTTATCTCGTATGTGTAGATTGGTAAGGTACTCCTGCGGTACATGATAGTCGATATCTTGAGGTCTGCTCGGCGCATCCGAACTTGGCGACTGGAACGTACTATACAGGTTTCTGTTACAAATCACAGGGTATATAATATAATCAATGTTGACTTGTAATGTTCATAATTCCATCGACCATTTCCATCAATGAAATAACTAGAGCATAAGAAATAATGGAAATAATTCAACAATCTGTGGAGATTAAATGCCTTGCTTACAACCCAAGAACTTCACATACATTTAACTGTTTAAACCACACAACTTTGACACAGATCAGGTTTAACTCTGTGAAATATAATGGTAGGCTTATTGTATAGCACTCATTTTCCCCAAAATTACTCTGGCTTTAGCGAATTACCCATTGAGGTGCTTACAACAGAAGTTATTATAGTAGCTACAACTCGACTTACTCTGGTGAATTGAGATTGAGTCCCAACGTGGTGAGATCACTCCCTAGTGCTAGCTGGACTAGATTAGGGTCCGTCTCCGCTGCCCTGATGAAGGTAAGAAGTCCTACCATCCCAAACGGATCAGTTAACATACCTGGTGGGATGTTCATCACTTTGCCTGATGAAAAGAAAAATTATATGAGATTTGTTTTCTTTTCTTTACTCATCTGGTCCTGCGTTCTTAAGGGTCTTATTTTCAAGATAAAGTTGAGTACTAGTCATGCGACTACCCTGTAAAAGAAACCGTCTTAAAGAATTTGGGTAAAGTTATAGTATGTAGTACATAAGGAATGATGAATACTGTGAGGCATTGGAACGATCATAATAAAAAAAAAATCTTGCTGAAAATGACATGCACTGCACAAATGGATATATGGGACGACACACACTGGCATGAAGGTTCAGTCCAAATTTTCATGTCATATTTAGAATATAAATTTGAAAAACAGTAATTTTCAGGGGAGATTTCTACTATGATATTCTTCGAAACTGACATACAGAGAATGAGAAAGCTGACATTTTATTTCTGACATTTACCACACCTCAACCTTCTTTTTAATCCAACAGAAATGAAAAGAATGTACTAGCATCTCAGACATGCTTACTCCCTATATGTACATCTCAGACATGCTTACTCCCTATATGTACATCTCAGACATGCTTACTCCCTATAATCCTTGTGCGAAAGTAGGTAAATATCTGCTCAAGAGACCTCGAACATGGACTCTGCTGGGTGATAGATCATTCGCTGCTTCTGATATGTTGTGGAACAGTCTTCCTCTGTATCTTCACTATTGTGATCTGCTGCCTGCCTTCAAAACTCGGCTGAAGACATACTTATTCTACATTGCATACAACTAACCACTACCCGAGTCTTTCCTGCATGAATCATCCCATCTTCGTCGCCAGGGTTTTGTATGGCGCATTCGGATCTACGATGTGCTTGTCATGAAGATATCCCGAGTTCGAGTCTCGTCAGGGTTCATCATGGACAAAATTTTCTTTAAACGCTCCGAGCCTTATGGGAAGGGCGTACTAAATGCTTATTGTATTGTATTGTATTGTATCATAAACTGCATATACAGTATCTGTCAGTCTGCAATCAGTGCCTTTGATTTAGTCAACCAGATATTGGCACTCTATAAATTCCCGGATTGGATTGGAATTGAAGCATGTTCTACATTGCATACATGCATACAACTAACCACTACTTGAGTCTTTCCTGGATGAATCATAGTATCTGTCAGTCTCAAATCAGTGCCTTTGATTTATAGGCAACCAGACATTGGCGCTCTATAAATTCCCGGATTGGATTGGAATTGAAGCATGTTCTTACCATCAGGATGTATCTGGATGCCTTTGACCTCATTGCCATTGCCATTCTCTTCTGAACTGTTGTTGTTTGTCTTGTCACCAGGGAACCTTGCATTGTCTTTTTGTTCTAAAGAAAGTAGGGCACAGAAATAACAGCAATATCACTCATATTAATGATAATTATATAAAAGTTACTAGCTTTGAGGAGGGTTATGAGACTATACAAGGTGGCCAAGAAAATATGCAACACCTGGGCCCCGTTTCACAAAACTTGATATCATGACAAGTTGCAATAACAGTTATAAGCTACTGAAATTACATCTGAATGGCTGAGAGCGAATTTGTCATAGATATGAGGCAGTTGTTATTGATAAAAAGTTTTATGAAACAGGGCCCTGAGTTTCAAAGACATCATTGACACAACATCATTATTTTATTTATTTTATTGGGTAAAGAATTCTTTTCTGAGTAAGATCATCAATTTTGGATAGGGAATTTTGATTCTACGGCTATTTTTGTGAGGCAATGTCATTTTCCAAATTTGTAACTTTTTGCTTATGCCTGAAGCAGTGAAAAATGTATAGTGTACCGAAGTGTTGACGTCATATTTGCTCGCAGTCCAAGATACTGTTTCCAAACAACAGAGCCCGCGAATGAAGTTCACTGCGAAATGATGTTTGGCGCTGGTGTGATCACCATGCTTTGTTTAGTACAATGTTTAGCACAAATTGGAACCAGCAACCTTGACAACTTGGCTGGTATGATGTCACACTTCGGTGCTCTATGTATGATGGCTTGCCATAGAATCACCTTTCTTGACGAACACATGACTGCTCTCCATTTGATAACAAGACAACTTGAATGAAACAGGAATTGTATGGGAAGCCGTCATGTATAAATATCTCAATGCTTCAAGCAAAACTACGTTTGAAAGAGTAGCAAAATTTTATAAAAAGACATTGCCCCACTAAAATAGTCGTAGAATCAAAATGCCTTATCCAAAATTGATGATCGTGGTGTCAATTTACACTGAACAGAATTCTCTACCAAATTGGTGTCAAAATTGTGATGACAGATTGAACTGTGTTGCAATAACGAGTTAATAGGCAAGTCCAGAACCCAGTAAGGATTTTAAAAAGTTAACAAGCCAGACCAGACAGGATTTTGGGTTGCGAGCTACAGCAGTAGATGAGATGTTGAAGATAACTAATATTCCTTCTTTTCTCTCTCTCTCTCTCTTTCTTGAAATATATCTTCTTCTTTTTTCTTTCTTTCTTCTTTCTATATACATATCCTATTAACCCCTTCCATGCCACCATATTTTTGAGCAATTGTCAAAAATGAACTTTCAAGAGTTAAACATAACTTTCAGTGGGTTCTTTTCTTGAGCAAACTGGGCAAATATTTATTGCATAGGAACATTATAGTGGAGGGACAGGTTTCTGTATGAGGAAGAATTTTCAAGCTATTCTGAGCCTAAACAAAATGTCCACCCACGGCATGGTAGGGGTTAACCCTAAAAAGACTTGACATAAACTGTGATTATTTTGTAACGCTTAAAGATTTCGCGCTGCTGTTTCATGACTTTTTTTTTAGCGTTTTGCGCAACTTTTGATACCAAATTTGCATGCCCCGCGTATACGATAACAGAGTTACGTCATGTTTTCACAAGGCATGTCAAGAAAAATTAAATATTTTGCATTCGTTTGTGTGTAAAGTCAATGGGGACTCCAAAATACCCTAGTCTTTTCAGGGTTAAAGATAATGCTTACCATTTTTGATGTTTGCTCCTGGAAGAGCGGGGAAGTCTTCACTCTGCATCTGAAACTCTGGAGTCGGTTCCGCTTGTTTGCTTACCATGCCAACTGTATCAAATATGACACGGGAGAAAAAACAAAAAACAGAGACAGAAAAGACAAAACCAAAAGCATCCCATTCATCAATAACAATCCAGCATTAACTTATTGTATCCTGTCAATAAACACTCCAGTATCAATAACACTCCAGTATCTAGAAGACCAAACTTTTGAGAGATTTGGAGATAGACACAGACAGAAAGGAGGAGGAAGAGAAAGATGGACGGACAGATAGAAAGAGGCAAAAATACAGAAGGGAGAGAGAGAGAGAGAGAGAATCTGATTTACAGAAAAGACAAAATACACAATGACAGAGAGAGAGAGGGAGAGATAGAGAGAGAAGTAAGAGGCAGAAGGAGTGGGGGTGTTGCAAGAAAGTTGCAATCAATTGCAAATCCCCCAAATGCAAGTTCCATTTAAAATACATATATCATATTTGCAATCGATTGCAAATGGGGGATATGCAATTGATTGCAACTTTCTTACAAAAGAAAGGAAAAATTATGATAAGGAGGGAGGATTATTAAAACAAAGGACAATTTACAAGGGCAGGGGATTAACAAAGAGACAATTTACAAGATAGAGGGAGGATTAATAAAGGGACAAATTACAAGATGGAGGGAGGATTAACAAAGGGACAAATTACGAGAAGGAGGGAGGAGTAGAAGGTCTTAATATTTACCATAAGCAGGCCTGCCTGCCATAGGATTTGGCTGGAACAAACTGACATTCCCTGATGAAGACTCTCCTGTTTGTCGCCCTCTTGTGCCCGCCAGAACGGGAAAGTCCGAGCTGTCGAGGATTGAGTTGTCATTTGCTGCAAGGAACAAAACGACACAGGTGCATGTTTTCACAATCACTGTTCAAAATGTCTACTTGTACTCCAGTCCTTAGCTGAGAGCAAGAAAGGAGTTAACCCCTTCCATGCCACCAGACTTTTGAGTAAATGTCAAAAAATGAATTTTCAAGAGTTAAATATTAACTTTCAAAGAGTATTTTCTCGAGCAAAACTGGGCAAATTCATATTGCATAAGTATAAATATTATACTGACGGTACAGGTTTCCGTATGAGGAAGAATTTTCAAGCCATTCTGAGCCTAAACGCAATGTTCAACACTCAAAAGTTTGGGCGGGATTTGCCGCCCACGGCATGGTAGGGGTTAACTAAACATATTAAAATAGAAATGAGTAACTATAGTCAAATTTTACAAATACATGTCAAATTTTCTGTTTAGTTTAAAAGTAGACCTTGTTAATAAAATCATGTGTTTGTAAAGAATAGAGCAACCAAATTTTTCCAAATGTCTAAAATGGATCAGGTTTGCTTCCTCAAATTGTCACCCAATATCATAATGTATCGTAATAGTTACGACTTGTAATTATCAAAGAAATTTGCTCTTTCTGGGGATGTATTCTGCATAATTTATAACCTGCTAAAGCAAAAGATATATAGCTAACCTTGCATAACTCGAACTCGCATAAGTGAAACTTTCCCAAAATCGAATCAATTTTTTTTTTTACCAAACTATGCAAAACATGTGTCATTTACATTTCTGGAGTTGAATTATGTATAAGTCGAACTATTCTTTGTGGTCCCAACACGTCTGACCCTTATGCAAAGTTAACCGTTAGTGCAAAAACACCGCTGCAAAGCGACAGAAACACTCACCGTTTCCATAACCACCAAAGTTGCCCAATAATGCACTCTGTCCGCCGCCAAAGCTGGGTGGTCGATTGAATGCACCGATACCGCTCGAGTTGGTAGGTGTTACCCCACTACCTATTACTCTCGATTGCTGCTGCTGCTGCTGCTGTTGTTGTTGTTGCGCTGTTGAATGCTTTTGCTGCATAGCTAGAATACTTGGTGACGTCCTGTTATGACTCATGTTCAGCAGCCCTCTGTAATATGGTTGTGGAAAATGGGTACAGTGAAATCTTGTTATAACAAGGTCCTTGGGACCAGTGAATTACCTCTTTATACCAAAACATTGCTATATCATAAGTAATAACGGCACGCGTTATAAACCCAGGTTATGATTCACATGTATTGTGTAAACTATGATTTCATAGTTTTCTGGATTTTGTTTTTGCCTTTATTGCCATCTTATTGAAGCATGTTATTTTTCTCATACTCCGAAAGGGGTCGATAGAAATAAAGTTCAAAGTTCAAAGTTCAAAGTTCAAAGGCTAAGTAACAATGAAATATAAAGAAGTGGGACCCACAAAAGTCAACTGTCATAATGACAGTTTGTTATAACAGTGTTCTTTATAACAAGATTCCACTGCACCATAAATGGGAATATAAAGATATTGTATTTACAAGCAGGGGCTCTAAAACCATAATATACATGTACAACAGCACTTACAAAACTGGGAAAGAAAACAAAATATGAAATATCAATATACATGTAGGGTAGGATTATAGGGAACTAGATTACAGCAGGCTTAAGGACAAATACGTTTTTAAGATGAATTTCTAACTTGTTGGGTACAGTTTGATTTTGGCATAACATGCATTTCCCAATGAACTCCAGCCAGAATTATCAAGACAAAGGTGATTTACTGAAGAAAAATTTTCAAGATTAAATAATATTAAAACAAGACCATCTGCCATAAGCAATCATCATCACCACTATCTTAAAGGGCAATCCAACCTTGGTTAAGAAAAACAGGATGGTGAAAGTTTAAAAGAAATCAGACAAGGACTAAGAAAGTTATGGATGTTTGAAAAATAAGATCACTACATTTATGCGAATCTCAAACTGGCAATTTGGTGAGTCGATTGTGACATTTTTGTGGACAACTCTCCCGTTTGTCGTACACAAATATATCATAAAATTTGCGGTATTCTTCGAGGCGCTTTTACCCTCAGGTCAGGACTCAAAATATATTAGAGATAGCATATTGTTATAGGTCGTCGTGAAAGAAAAAGATCCTACTGAGTAATACATTTTGAAAAAAGTGACATTTTAGTCATTTTGTGTGTTGGAGCGAATGGGGTAGTTGTCCACAGCTACATCAGTGGCATTACATATTCGGCCAATTTGAAATTCCAATATGTATGATTACAACTGTCAAAAATTCATAACTGTCTTATCGCTTGTCCGATTTTCGTTCAAACTTTCACCAATCTGCTTCTCTGATTTTTCTTCTTTCTTTCAAAGCAATTTGCTATTAAGGTGGGATTTCCCTTTAACCATCCCCACAATCATATCAGCATATACAACACAGTTGATTATGGTTCAGTTTAAGTATATAGTGTTGGCTTCAGGTTGGAAGATGTGATTTCAAATATTATGAATTATTAAACTAAAGAGCAGTTGTACAGAGAAAATGTTGCAAGGGGAAACTCGACATAACGAGGTTGGATATAACGAGAACAGGGTCACGGCCCCAAATTTACTTCTGTGTAATTCTATGGTGGCACGAACCTTTATAGACAGGTCGGCTGTAACGAGATAAACAAGCAAAATCTCGTGCCTCTAAAACAAAGAAAAAGATTCATTTGGTAATCATTCGCGTTATAACAAGCAAGCAAATGTCACTGCACCTCAAACTGAAGAATCTGCACACACACAAGCATATACAGTTAACCTTGCATAACGCGAAGTCGCATAACTTGAACTTACGTAAGTCGAATCAGTTTTTTTACCAAATTATGCACAACATGTGCTATTCACAGGTCCTAAGTCCAATTTTGCATAAGTCGAACTATATTTTGTGGTCCCAACAGATTTGACTTATGCAAAGTTAACTGTAGTAGAGATATCGTTGCATTTGGGCAGCAGCAGTCGATCGCGACGCGAAGCAGGGTGCATCTTTTTATTCGTTTCACACACACAGCGCAGGCAGCATCTTTTTATTCATATCAAAGTGCATAGAGGCAGGCCCCCGAAGGATGAACAAGAGTTTTTTTTCCATACTATGAGTATGCGCTATGCTGACACTACAGGCGCAGTCCCGATATTCAATGCGGAAGTGTGACGGACTTGGGTCTTAATAGTCGGTAACTTAGCATCTGAAAATAATGCTTTTAACGCATTTTCCAACGTATCCGATATTTTATTAGCTAATTTGAGCATTAACATATCAATGCCTTCATGGCTTTCAAATGAGTACATAAGCGGTGGCAGAAGAACTAGGTACATTCATTATCAGTGTACATGTAGAATCTAGTCCCATATGTGCATTTTTATGTTCTGATATAATGAGATAACGGCCATAACGAGGAAAATCCTTCAGTCCCGACGGCCTTGTTATATTGAGTTTCCCTTGTACAACTCCCTTTACAGCGCACCGACCTGCTCTAGCAACAATTTCTACTGGCCATACTTCGTCAAAGACATAACGTTAGGGTTGCAATAGGGTTTTGAGTCAGGTTTCGGTTTCGGGTTACGTACGTATAATGTGGGGTGAAAGTTTAAAATTGAGAATTGACTACGGAGCAATTGTTGCAAGAGCGAATGCCACACAACCATCCTTATTGTATCCAGCCTACGTGTTTGGTGATGCTGGGTTTGGAGGAGGCATGGAAGGCATAGGCATGCCTGACGACGTTGGATAGGTTTAGGGTTAGGGTCCTTGTCATGGTCGTAACAGAGGATAGGTTAGGGGTGGTGTTAAGGTTAGGTATCGCGGTGGGTCTAGGGTACGATCCTCAACAAATCAAGCCTACGTGTTTGGTGATGCTGGGTTAGGAGGAGGCATGGGAGGCAAAGACATGCCCTATGGTCTCCTAAACCAAGTGGATGCGATAGCACCCCGTGGTAAGGCATTAATCCTCATTACCAAGTCCCTCAGAGAGAAAATTAAAGTTGTCGGTCCCCTGGTTGCTTAATAGACCTGTTTACTAATTTTATGCATACTTTTTAAACAAAAGTTTCTCATGACGACTCAAAAGCTTGCCAGAGACTTGCCCGACATAGCAACAACTAATGTATGCAAAATGGATTCCATCTATAGAGATGCTATTATGCATAGCAGGTGCACCAAATAGTTGCTAACTAAGGATTCTGGAGAGAAACATGCATAAAGTGCAGTAAATTAGTAAACAGGTCTATTACAAGCATACACATGCTTTCTTAGCAGTCAGGTTAAATAAACCATCAACCTTTTATGGTAATGATTATGGTTAGGAATAAGGTTATGTTTAAGGTTAAGGTTAGGGTTAGGATTAGGTTTAGGGTTAGGGTTAGGTATCATGTTAGGTCCAGGATACAGTCCTTCTCCTATTCAGCCTACCTGTTTGGTGATGCTGGGTTTGGAGGAGGCATGGAAGGCATAGGCATGCCCGATGATGTTGGGAGACCTAAGCTTGAGTGACTTGACATGCCTGTACTCCTTGGAGGAAATGCTTGCTGCTGATTCGACATCCCTCTTGGTAACGCACTCTGCATTCCTAATCCTGTCACAACAAATCAAATATTTGCTCCGATTGGTCATTTGCATAATAATTTGGAAATGTTCAGCTAAGACTTATGGAACCTGCTCAAACTGCTTCACGCTGTGATGTGTACCACATCAATGATGATTTGAAGGGGATACATGAATTACAAGGTCAATTGTATACATTCTCAAATTTCTTTAGCTCAATCTGAACCAGAACGAGCCCACCACATTTTTTGACAAATTTCATAAATGAACTTTCATGAGTGAAACAGTAATTTTCTATGGTTTCATCCATAAATTGGAAATAAATCATCTTCCATAAATAAACTTTACAATGTTTCTGGAAGAAAGACGAACACTTTTTTGTGAAGTCACTTTGTTCAGCACAAATTTTGGGCAGTATTTGCTGCCCATGACACAAAAGGTTTTAATTACATTGTGAGAATTTCTTTCTTACCTTGCTGACTGCCATAAAAACTTCCTGAGAACTGTGAGAGGGACTGCGATTGCGATGTCATTAACTGAAAGACAAGGTGAAAAGACGAGTAAAGATTAGAGTATATAGAAAGGTGACTTCTTTGATTATTGTTATCACCATCATCACCCTCACTACCATCCCCATTACCATCATAATAAATATCAAAATTGTCCATTATAATCATCATCTTCATCATCACCACCACGATCACTATCATCATATAGTCACAACCACCACCAACACCATAATCATCACCATCACCATCACCATCACCATCACCATCACCATCACCATCATCATCATCACCATCATCATCACCATCACTATCATCACCATCATCATCACCATCACTATCATCACCATCATCATCATCATCACCATCATCATCATCATCATCATCATCACCATCATCATCATCATCATCACCATCATCATCATCATCATCACCATCATCTATAGAAATGCTAGAATATCTTACATCTTTTTCTGGTCTGTGAGAAGGGAACATGGATGCGTTGAAGAACATGGCATCTCCAAAATCATTGTCTCCACCTTCTTTGTAAGGTCCCATTTTATTTGTCTTGTCTTTCGTTCTACTCCCTAATAAGGAGAATTCAGCTGGAGGCAAGACAAACAAACATCAAAATCATGATATATGAATAAAGACATTACTATTTCTAAGATGCTGATTTATTGCGAAATAATTATCTACTCTAGAGAGAGTCTCCAGTTCTCGTAAAAATAAAAATAAACTTCTTAACCCTAACAAAGTGTTCAAGACATCTATTACATATTACAGTAGCTTCCAAATGAACTATGCAAAAACTGTATTTTTGCATAAAAGGTGTGTGATAAGCAAGAAATATTAGAAAATCAGTTTATAGGGCCAATCAATGAAACATAAAGTCCTAGTACCGTTATTTCACCAGTCGTGGCGCACCCTTGTAATACAGCTTCATTGCTGCAACGCTCTATGTCAACTGCCCTAGTCTCACCGGAGCGAAATAAACGGATGCCATTGGCTCGCAGATATTGTACCAAAATAAATAAGGAACAACTATGCGGCATTTCGCTTGCTGCCGATCGCGCAAAGAATGACAGCAGGCAAAAATTTGTTTCTTAAGAGAATTACGCACGGGGCTTTTCTATGTTCTGCTAATTTTTTTTGTAAAACAAGAACTTCGGCTTTAGTAGTCTGAAACAAAATAAACTAGAGCACTCGGAGGGGGACCAACTTACATGTATCCCCCGAACCTGTCACCCATCCCCCATTTGAATCAATGTTGTGACTGAAATGGATAAGTGGCAATTTGGGACCTCGGGTATCACTGCTAACAAATTTGACCTTTTTGTACTTTTGTCATTTTTTAGTTGTTTTGACAGTACTTACCAAGTGTATGTCATGCCACTAAAGGTCATTAGCAGACAAGAACTGCAGCCGGTAGAGCGCTAACAAGAAAATCTTTACCATTTCTTTAAAAAATATGGTTACCATGGCAACCATGACTCCGCCCAAACCAAAAACAGTAGGCGTCTTCATCTTACCATAATGCACCTCCATACAAAATTTGAAGGTGATCCGACAAGAACTGCAGCCGGTAGAGCGCTCACAAGAAAATCTCTGCGGCAGACGCGGCTCGACAATGCCAAATCCATAGTATCCCCGAACGCTAGTTCGGGGGATACAATAATATGTACCATATTTTTTGTTTTCGATGTAACAAAGCTTAACTTCCAAAGATGTGGGCCAGACAAATGTTTAGCATGGAAAATACTTTGGAAATAAATCATATTTGTTTGAAGATGGCAGTCTTGCCGAAATGCCTATGCTCCAGTCGTGACGCGCCATTCCTACAACAGCCAAATCATAACGTAGGCAGCCTGACAAGCGCATTACACAGTGGGCATAAGCACTCCTGCAAAGACAATGCGATAGTCAGACAACTTCATGCGTATGGTTTCGTAGCGCGCTGTGTACTAAGTGAATATTTTTACAACATTGTGATTTATCTTAGATTAATCCTTCCTGGGTAATATCATTTGCGAAGGGTGCGGCACCACTGGAGCAGAAAAAGCCCTGCAGAAGCGCCGCAGTAGCATTCATGCCGTAGAAGCAAGATGCATTGTTTTAGGTGGATTTTATTCACAAGCATTTTTGGCATCGAATGGTGGGTGATTACTCAACAAATGATATTTTCTGAAAATCATTAATCCATAACTCTCAAACCCCTCCACGACTGGTGACATTATAGTATGTACATTAATATGTTGCTTTTTAATGTAAGTGATAGTATTAATAAGGTTTTTCTTTCTTTCCATTAAACATTATTCAAGCATTATTCATTATTCACAATCACTGTAAACCAGTTTCACCCAAACTGCAATTCTGTAATCAGCAATCTGATTACATGTAGCTTTAAGAAAATGAATAACGGTAGATGAATGAGGTGCTCTTTACCTTGTGATGTTATATCACCTGGTTTCCGTATCTCTTGCGTCATACCAAATCTAAAATGAAATCAAGGGGAAAACCGACTTAAATGCAAAGAAATTGGAATGATATCAAATAACAATGTACATGACAGTACATAACATACATGTAATGTAATACCAAGTGTAAAATGAAATCAAGTGTAAAATGAAATCAAGAGGAAAAGCGACTTAAATGCAAAGAAATTGGAATGATATCAAATAACAATGTACATGACAGTACATAACATACATGTAATGTAATACCAAGTGTAAAATGAAATCAAGTGGAACACTGATTCATGCAAAGATATTGGAATGATATCATATAACAATAAATGTATATACGATACATTTAGTGCACCTGAGCAGTATTGGACACTTTGTATTTACTCATGTTTTCTAATCATTCCATACTTTCTTAAAGTAGAACACTAATGATTTTAAATATTGGCTTAATACTTATTATTGCATAGATGGCATAAATTAAACAAGGTTATCCAAATTTAAAGCTTGGAAACATTTGAATTAATGATTATTATCAATTATAAAACGGTAAAATACAGCCCCCGATATAGCAGCTGAAAAGCTCCTTGAACGCTGCTGAGATGTGTGACGACACAAGAGGGGCGAGTCCTGTCTAAGCAGACGATGTCCCATAACATTATACACATTTTTCAGTGCCTGTTTTGTCATCTCCTCTTCACTTATTTCTCTTACTTGACTAGCGTCAGTCTTAATGTTAGTCTGTTGCCTCACTCTTAACTTCGTGTATGGTATTATTTTGATGAAAAATGCAGCGTTAAAAAAATAAAGGAATCAGTCACTTGTAAACAAAATAAGACGCCATTGTATTTTCAGCTGCTTGCACCGCGGCATGTTCGGCGTTTCAAGAGGGAACGAATACCATCCAGCTATTATTCGCAGGGCTTTTCAATTTGAAAATGGGGTTTATTTCATTGATCATTGACCCTTCTCCTGTATATTTACAATCAAACGGTTTTAGTTATCAGAATCAGTTCACTTTCCCTTTTAGAATGGTGTGAAATAAGGTCATGTTTAAATGTACCAAACTCTTTATAAATTGATAAATAATTGCATTGCAATTACGTTCATTCATTATAGGACGTCGTCTGCTTAAGCAGGATCGATCCCTCGTATGACGACATCAAAACATCGCTATATTTCTGGCGAATCCTCGGATATTCCACATGCTGAGAAGAGCTTTTATTTATGTTGTTTTTATAATCATCATATACGCAGTTGACATAAAACTTATACGATTGCCATCTGTAAGCTTCCTAATTTCTAGTGATACATTAATTGCAATATTTGTGATTTTCTTGAGTGTTCTACTTTAAAATAGCATATTGGCTCACCCACTATCCATCATCTAAATATTATGCTGGTGTTAATGATATGCTATGACTGCACATATAACTTTAGACTCTTGTGTTTCTATCATGAATAAATATAGATCTACATTTATATAAAAGTGCAACTATATTTCATCCCTCAGTTTTTCAAAATGTTTTTGAGCCTGATTGGTTAAGATCGTCCATGACAATGAATATTTTATGGATTATAATTATAACAGACAACCATGGCCCCCAAATTATATCAAATTTCAAGTATTTCATTGATGCCCTTCACAATGAAACATAAAATAGCTCTCTTCAATTGAACACTTTTTTCTACAGGCCTCCAACTCTCAAAATTTCTCAAATGTCTGTCCATGACTAACTGATCAGGCTCTTTAATACAAAGTTAGGCTTAGAACCATAGTAATGTCTTATCAACTTCATCAATACAACTTGATCTTTTAAAATTTCCCTCTAATGGTTGGTGAGAAGCTACTTGTACAAAATTACTTTTAATGTTTCAATCAAATCTTTCAATAGGCCTGTTTACTAATGCATTTCAATATATCCATATCTATCACCAGAATCCTTAGTTTCCAACTATTTTTAGTGCACCTGCTATGTATAACAAGATCTCTATGGATGGGATCCACTTTGCATACATTAGTTGTTGCTATCAGGTCTATTGTCTGCTAATGGCAGTGGCTGTATACAGTGTAGATGAACTTGTAGCTAGATAACATACATTATAAATAATAATAATAATAATAAATGTAACTTATATAGCGCCAAAACCACTCTGTGGAGTGCTCAAGGTGCATGTAGAAATTAAGAATTAAAGAGAAATGTTTTTACATGATTTTTAAAAGAATCAGATGTCATGCACTTTTTGATGTCTTCAGGAAGGCTATTCCATAAGTTAGGACACGCATGGGCAAAAGATCTTTCCCCCAAGATCTTGCGACTTTAGGGATCACAAGAGAACTGGAAGTGGATGAGCACAAAGATCTCGCGGGGGTGTAATTTTGAATTGAAGAGGTATTGTATTGGGGAGCAGAACCGTGAACGCAGTGAAAAGTGAGCAACAAAATTTTGAAAATAATTCGATGTGTGACAGGGAGCCAGTGTAGCGACTGCAAAACAGGGGAGATATGAGTACGCTTGGTGGACAGAGTAACAATGCGAGCCGCAGCATTTTGAAGCTTCTGGAGCTTGGACAACAGATTTTGGGGTATATTGAACAGAAGGGCATTGCCAAAGTCGAGATGGCAGGAAATTAAGGCGTGAACTATCTTTTCAGTGGCACACTTGGACAAATATTTCTGAATAAAACTGATATTACGTAATAGAGATGTCCATATATTCAGAACTATTCTAGGGCTTCCTCCCAGTACTGAATCATAACCTTGTACAAAAATCAATCTGAACATGGAAACTATATCGTAGTGCTGCTTATTTACAGGAAATCTAACATTTCCAACAAGTTGACTTGAGTGAAAACAGAAATGTCAGGAAAATGGTTTGGTGAGTGTTTGAATACAGTTGGAAAAACAGCTGTAACATATAAAGAGGCATCTCTCCCATTCTTTTTGGTATACTAAAATCACGAACTCCCATTCATCTTCAGGATACATACATGTATGTCATACGCAGCATATGCTATAGGTTCTTCATAAACAAAAAGATCCTGATCAGTCATGAATGCTGACAAATTAATTTATTCTTTTGTCAAATGTTGGAGGGAATATTGACCAATGCTATATTAGATTGACATTGTCCAAATTCCAACTTGTTTCTCATATAGTCACCACAACTTTCATAAAAATCTTAACTGTTTCATCCTTTCACCAATCTGTTTTCTCTCCTTTCCTTATGAGGACTTTGATTAGAAAGAATTACAAAAGTTTATTGAACTTACTGTCCAGACATGTTGAAAGGTGTTCTTTCATCTGGCTTATCTTGGGCTGTTGAAAAAAAAAAATAAAACAACAACTAAACAATATGAAAACCAACTCAAATTCAAATAGGGAAAAGGCAGAACATGAAAGTGACTTTATAATAGCTCCCAAAATTGGAATTAAGCTCTTGATATGAAATGAGAAGCTATCCACAAATCTTGAAAACCCCTATCAAAGAGTCTGAGTGCTCTTCAGTGATTAACACCACCTACATACATGTACATAGATAAGGATCCGATCAAGATCTGGAAATCTGGATTTCTAGAGAAGATGCTAAAAATTTGTACTTCAAAATTGCAATATATTTGTTGCAAAGTGCTGCCTTGCAATAAGCCACTTCGGGGATGCAATCTGAGCATGAGCAGATAAAGGTCATCTGTACCAAAATTCTAAAACCCACTGACACTAATATTCGACATGTGCTCATGAATGCCATGTAATCATTATAGCTGGATAGCATTCCATGATATCCAGGTGGAAGTATTCTTTTTAAAGGGGGAAACAAAAGCGATTCATGAGGCACCTCTATCACTCCCAGAGTTATTTTTCTGAAGTGCACATAAAGGGACCCTCCATGTCTAAAATATCTGTGGATATTTGGGGTCATTTGTACCATGCGCTAACCCCGAACTGGCTTATTGAAGGACTACTGTAGCTGAATAGTGAATACCGGTACCCTAATTTTAATACACTGTAAATCATAATAAAACTCACATTCATCAAGTTTGGAGCTATTGTTAATTCCATGTTTTTTAAATTGTTTTGCAATGAAATCCAACGTCAAATTTGAGATGGTAATATCTCTGGAATTCTTTGTTGAACAATATCTACACCCTAGATCCCCCCATGAGTCAACCAGGGCCCCGTGTTATAAAGAGTTGCGATTAATTTGAATCGAGCACAACTTGAAATCAATCGCAACTCCCATCTCTTAAGTACACAGTTGCGACTAATTTTAAATTTTAAATTGATCGCAACTCTTTTTAAGATGGGGCCCAGAATTTGGTTTCTAGGGTTCTGCAGATTGTGAGAACTTGTGCCTTCTTCTTCTTCCTGATAAGCAGCCACAAGCAACTAATTGATTATTCTGTCACTTTATGAGGAGGTCCATGTTGCACATAACAGTAATTTGTTTTCATGGTGAATTCATTCATTTTTTTTTGTTCTTTGTTGTTGTGGGCAGCACCATCATGCGCCATCAGGTTTGCTCAAAGTTAAATTCTTAAATGCTTCATAATAAATTTGTACAGCTCGTACAAGCTGCCCATTCTCTAGCGTTGCGAACCGCGACTACAAAAGCGCGACTACATGCTTTTCGCTGAAATTACATATATTTTTCATCTAAAAATTAAACTAAATAAAACTTCAACTATTGATTGATTGCATTCTTTAAGTAAAATTGAGTTAACCAACTTACAACTTACCAAAAAAAAATTATTGCGTCATCTGCCCACAGTCCGTAATGGCAGAATGTAATCGCGCAGCTCTTTTTGAAGGGTCATATCTGTGCGTAACCATACTCAGCACTTTCGCAAATCAGGTTTTGGCAGTCAAAAGTAAGAATAATTTTCCGGCTATTCTTACGACATGCGCATACGCTCCATTTTCGTACTCTGCGCCGTCGCAAGAATAGGGTTAGGGTTAGGGTTAGGGTTAGGGTATTTATATGTTTTGAACACCTTCGATGTCAACTCGTTCTCACAGGTACATCGTTAAATCAGAGGACTGGCAATATCGAGGACCCAGGTTCGATTCCCAGCTTTGTCATTTGTCGTTTTTTTTTCATTTGTTACTAACCGATGTTTTCTCTCTACATTCATGACATTACAGATATAATATGGAAAAAGCTGAGGAGACAGAGAAAACAGAGACAGAGAGATTTTTACTCAACAAGTGAAGTGTGCGCAGAGTACGAAAATGGAGCGTATGCGCATGTCGTAAGAATAGCCGGAAATTATTCTTACGACTCGTCGTAAGAATAGCCACTGCCTATCAGGAAAGTGTTATTTCAGGGCATTTTCCATGTCATGCATGTCCTGCTAACCCGCGAGCAATTAGATTGGCGGAAAATAACACCTACATGACCACACCACGAATAGTGGTCATATTGACCACTACGAATACAAAATGCAAAAATAGTTGCTATTTTCTGTCGCGTGTAGTAAAGGTATGGGGGGAAAATAAGATAAATATTTTGAATACTTGCTTTCAAATTCAGCCCTTAAAAATCTCACTCCTACCTCAAATGGCCGTTAGAAAGAACTTTTGATATTTTCAGCAAAATCCAAAGTCAAAATCTTGTCCAAAACCGGAGAAATCCCCGCCGATTTGTTTCGCGATCGCGTGTTGTTTACATACTGCCGATGTCTTAGACTAAAATCGGCCAATAAAATTTTTGTCCACGAAGAAACTCGGGATCGCAAGCGCACATCGATCTTTACGATCGCGCACACAGAAAATCGGGACTTTCCGTGTATGCCACATAGGGACCGAATTTTTAAGGACAAAACTCTTTTGGGGAGATGTCAGCGCCCGCGGCGACCAGGAAATGTACACAATGACTCCGATAGCTGGTTTCGCGAGAATCAACAGTAAATTACGGATTTGATTTTTGGAAATATCTTTTCCAACATCGGTGAGTTGAATTTATTGTATTTCTTGGAAATTTAGTGGTCGGTTTTTGTAAATTAAATGCCGATTTTGAGTGAATGTTTGTGACTTTTGTGCAGTGGTGTTTTAAAAAGTTGAGGTGTATGACTGCCTACATTATACACACGAAGTATAGGAATGTAGCTATGAGTGTACATGACCTAGCTTCGTGATGTTAAAGGCGTATAGCCAAGTTTTATTTTTTTTTACATTCACGAAGTTAGGGCCTAACCGTTACTGTTAGTCCTGGCTATCTGGACGGGCTAGTCAAACTTAGTTAAATTTTTGTTAATAAAAGTAAAAAAAATATAAAAATCTCATGACAGCAAAATACTGTTTTGCTAAATCAAATAGAATGTGGTAATTTATCATCAAACACCATAAAATTTACAATGAAGTTATGTTTTAGAAATATAAATTTTGGTTATATTTATAAATATTCAAACCATGCAAACAGCAACACAATATTCTGAATATCCAAAAAAAAAAATCATCAGTCACACACACAAATAAAGACGTGCGGGACTAGAATTAACAGAATAGCATTGTAACGAACCCTCTTGAAGCGGCAAAGTGAAAACGAAATTATCAATCAATCCATCCAAAAAATCACCCAAAACATAATTTTTTGTTTAAAGAAATATTTTAGGAATCATAAATGTTACCGAGAATTTAAGTAGATACCTGGAATAAGGACAAATATCTTTTCAAAATTGTACTTACTGGTATTGAAGACTGTCATTGATGATGTACGTAATAATGGCTGCCCATATTTTTGTAGGGAGTGTATAGCGCCATCATGCATGATGCGGCGTCAGCTTTGTCAAATCACAAAATAAATGTCTTGTCTTGTCTTGTATTATACTGCACAAAAACGCCTCAGAGTGGCTATCGACGTGCAGACCATCATGCATTCGCTATAGCGCTAATTTAATTTAATTGCTGATCCTAATAATAATATAATGCGTTTCGGGGGATCCTTCATTAAGTGCAAGAACGATTACCACTTAAACAATTTTATCTAAGCCTTATAGGTCTTGTAGCTTTAGATTAGATTAGATTTTATTAAACTACATTGTATATCGACCCCCAATCGGGAGTATGAGAGTCTCAACAAGAACACATTTACAATAATGAATATGATTATACAAACGAACATATTTACAATAATGAATATGATTATACATTGTACAAATGAACATCTTTACAAAAATGAATATGATTATACAAATGAACATATTTACAATAATGAATATATGATTATACAAATGAACATATTTGCACAAAAAAACATACAATAAAAATGAGTACAATTGAAATGTATGCATTGTGAATGTGCATGTTTCAAAAGGTTAATTTAAAACAAATTAACTAACAAACTGACAAGTTTTTATAGAATGATTACAATGTCAAGCGCACTGGTTGTTTTACCACCCTGCCACTTCTAGTCGTTACATTCGCTCTGGTACATGCAACTGTATTATTGTCCAGAAGTTTTTCATCAATAAATGATTAGAGAAGTACAGCATTACTATCCTAATGAATCTAACAATTCTTTTTAAGTGGCATCTTTTAACTACAATAAACAATCTACACATTTGGTAAGAATATGGTCTCAAGTATTCTTCTGGTATGTACATCTGTCTCTCTTTACTAAAGAAAGAGCACACAAATAAATAATGGAACTCATCTCCGACTTCTTTCAGCAAACATAATGTACATAAATCATTATTCACTGATTCTCGAGAAAATCTATTATTATTAACGGGTAACCTATGGGACCTGCATCTAAATTTGCACAATGTAATTGCATCAGTATCACTTAAAATAAACAGATACTTCTCAAAAGCCAATGTTTTTTTAATCATCTAATATTTGAACAAATACGATTTGACCATGTTGCTGCATGCCAATCTTGTTCTGACATATCCTTTAAGCGCAATTTCAAGGCCTTTAGAAACCAGTCGGTTCCAACTCCCTGTCCTTGGGATAAAAATATATTTCCATAACCGACTTTTTGTAGTATATCTTCAATACAACTCAACCATTAATGCTAGCTATCTATCTCTATCAGTAAGAATCTCTTATCGTTTGGATATAGATCTATATAGGCCTATTGGAATCTTATTCTTCTTCTCATCCTCCTGATCTCTCTCTCTCTCTCTCTCTCTTTGTCTCTTTCTTTTAATTTCTCTTACTCCTCTTTTCCCTTCTTTTTTTTTTCTTCTTCTCCTTTCTCTTTCTGCCCTCCTCTCTTTTTCTATCTGCAACATACTGTGTACCCCAGGGGCCGCGAAACGTCTTGGAAAGTGGAGGGGCTTAATGTGGGGGGGGGGGGGGGCTACAGCCCCCCCCCCCCCCCGGTGGTCCGTGTACCGGGTGTCCCAAAAAAAGAGGAACGGCGGGTTTTCAGTACTTTGCCTTCAAAAAGTATACATTAATTTTACATCATTGGGTAAAGCATCTTCTACCAAAGAGAATATCAAGATCATTGAATTTGGTTAAGAAATTTTGATTTTATGCCCATTTCTTAAACTACGGTCATTTTCAAATTTCTCATGTTTTTTTTGGCGATCGATGAGAGTAGAATTGTGGCGAGAATGGCATGTACATGTCACATACATGTACGCCTTTTTTGTGTTTCTACTGTTTTTTGTTGACACGAATCAATGGACTTCCCTCGAACATCGCACATAGAAGGCCATTCTCGCCACAATTCTACTCTCATTGGTCGCAAAAAACATGCAAAATTTGAAAATTACTGTATTTTAAGAACCAAAATTACTTAACCAATTTCAATGATCTTGATTTCATTCTCTTTGGTAGAAGATGCTTTTACCAAATATTGTAACAAAATGGCAAGAGGAATTTTATTCAGTTTCTTAGCTGAAGTTTTACTCTCATTCCTTATCGCATTTCTACGCATTCTCTTGTGAAAACAAACGACTGGTTTGATTCGTTTACATAACAGCATGGTAAATGAGTCATATTCATTCTTATTGCTAGAAAATATCACTTGATGCTATTTTATATTTGTCTACATCAGAAATATGTAATTTTTGTTGCCCTGATTTGCAAAATATGTTTGATGGTTTGTTTCTTTGCCCAAAAATGTACGATGACTTTATTGCTTTTCAAAATGTATGATTCCATATCATTTATAATCAATAATAGATAATTTGTATTTTATTGTTTCATAAGAGACACTGTGACATTCGATTGCTATTACATGCAATCATTGCGTAATCTTTGAATAAGTATACTACCCTACGTGTATAATATGTTTTGTAAATATGTATATAACAATTTTGTTTCTATACCGAGCTAAAGTAGTCTTTAAACTTATTGTATGTACTTTCAAAACTATACAATGCCATTTCAAAATAACCCATATATAAATGGTTATTTTTCAACAGATTTTAGAAAATATCACCGTCTACACATTATGAATTAAGATGATAGGAATGTGCAACAATTTCAACATTTTCGTAGAAACCAATGTTGATATACCATATTCTTTGTATATATATATATATATGTTCTTATTTATTTTTTGTTATGAGTTTATTTTCATGATTTTGTTGGCTATTATTGTTACTTACTATTGCTATCAGGGCCTCATGGAAGACCACCAATATTGGTGATAATGAGTCACCCTGTATAAATATCAGAAATAAATAAATAAATAAATAAATAAATAAATAAATAAATATACTTTTCGAAGGTAAAGTACTGAAAATCCGCCGTTCCGCTTTTTGTGGGACACCCGGTATACATGGAGGCCTAGTAATACTTCATGGACCAAAGTCAATAATATCACTTTTTGAGTCAGTTTTGGTACATTATCTCTCTGCCCTCAAGTAGCAAGCATGAACGAATTTATTAAACGGTGCATCTAATATATAGTATCATACTTTATCACATTGTCTTTTTATCCAAATACAAAACAATAATAAGAATCATGATAAGATTAATAAGAATAATAATAATATCTCAACTCTCTTTCATTTTAGTGATAATTCTATTCTGACATCTTTTCCAGAGATTTTGTGGCTAAAGCAGACATGAAAAAGATATATTATAGTTACATAAGTAATAATTTTGTCATACAAAAAGAACTATTTGATGAAATATTCACAAAAGACATACTCTTTGGTATTCAAAGCAGTGGCAGAATTAGGCGGGAAGGGGCACTTCCGGCCCGTGCCCCCCCTTGAAAGAAAAGTACCCCCTATTTTTTAAATTGTGCCGCCTCCCCCCCCCCCCCCCCATTTCAACTGATAACCTTTTTCTTCTTTTTTTGCTTGTCAGAGAATTCTGAACAACAAAGAGAGCCCAAAACGTGTGATAATCTTCTCTTCTTTTTTTTTCCTTGTCAGAAATTTTTAAATATTTGTGCTCCCCCCTTATAGAAAATCCTGAATGTGCCCCTGATTACAAGTATTGCTTTAATGCAATGCATGAAAAAGAGTATGAATGTATGCACGAAGCAAATTATGAATGAAATGAGTGTGAAAATCTATATTTTCCAAAGTTATGAAGTCTCTTCTTAACTATAATATATAAACAGCAAGATGAAATAACGTCATTGAGTACTACATTTCTTATGGACTAATAGCAGATCAAACATGGATAACAAAAACAAAAACAACAAAAACATACACACATAAGTCATAAAATATAATCAAAAGTAACATGAGTTCAAACAAGGTCACACAAGAATGTAATGTTTTACCTGCATCTAAAGCATAAGCCATGGAGAAAGATGGGCAAAAATCATTTCATGATATGCAAATTAAACAAACATTAATTAACATTAAAACGAGAAGCAAATTAACAAAACAGGGCAAAATGAAAGTACTGTTATAACTGCAAGACCTAAAACAATTTACACGTCAAATATATACAGAAAATACATGTATACAATTTTCTTATACAAACTGCACTGCTCATTTGATTATAATACACGAGTATAAAATATTCTATGTTATACCTACATGAAGATATGTTACGTTTAAATCATTTTGTTTAATATATAATTCAACAGTTTGCATGTCCTTCATCTTTTCCTTCCTATATGATCTCTAACATGTCTTTTATTTTCCTACTTGTATTTCAATTTAAAGTGGCATTTAACGGGTAGAATTTGAACAGCGCCATCTTTATAGGGTTATTCCTGAATTGAGATGACTAGTATTGGAGATCAGTTGCATTTTATTTCATCTTTAACTAAAAACTGGCTTGGAAAATAAGCACATTTTTTATTTCAAACTAGATCTAGGTTAAGTACTTTTTACTTGCAAATGTAGAAAATTGCCTGCAAGTACATTTTAAGCTTCTACACAGAAGCCGGAATGGTGCATGATGGGAAAATTAGATGCACAGACATTTTCCAAATCCTGGGGGGGGGGGGCAAAATTTCTGACAAAAATTTCTGACAAAAAAAAAAAAAAGGGTCATCAGATTTCCTTCAAAATATTCTGACAAGCAAAAGGAAAAGGAAAAAAGGTTTAAACATTTTTGGCTCTCTTTCTCTGACAAGCCCCCAAAAAAGGTTATCAGTTCTAAAAAAAGGGGGGGGGGGGGGGGGGAGGTTGGCACAGTTTACAAAAAGGGGGCACAGTATACACTTTTCTGTCAAAAGCCGCCACTGATACAAGGGGCAGATATACCAGGGAGGTGCCCCTAACTGGATATGCCCAGCCTGGTATAAAATTGTTTACCGGGTACACAAGATTCAAATTGACAGAAATATGGCTTTCTGGAATCCCAGGGGCCGGGGGTGACTTGAGAGGATCAAAGCAATGTTACAGATTGAAGGTATGCATTGTCATATTTATTGGTCAAAATTGAGTGAAATATGACGTAATGGCATCCCAAGGAGCTTGTTAGGGGATTCAAGCAAGTGGACACTAGACAGTACGCATCGACATAAGTGGAACTTCGTTTTAACAAATTCCTCGGGACCAAGGAAATTATTCTTTATATCAAAACCTTGTTATATCATGGGTAAAAAGACAATAGAATACAAAGAAGTGGGACATGCAAACTAATACCTTGTTATAATGAGTTTGTTATAAAAGTGTTCTTTACAATTAGGTTTCACTGTACATGTACTTTTACACTTCTTTTTATTTCTGAAGTCCCACATGATTGCTATTAATACTGTAAGGTAACATTATTATGATAGTATAAATTTGTCTCCATGATCACTTCACCCTCTTATTTACATTTTCTCTCTATTCAACCTTCCACCTGTTTTCTTGAGGACATTGCTCCACTTACCTACATTCCTTTCTTGTCACCTTAAATCTTTTGTTCTCTCCCAGGCCCATTGAACCTTGCCTGCCATACCATCTACTATGACTATGACTCACTGACCATCCAACCCTGACTTATCACATGACCCATTCTATCTTTTCTACACACTTCTTGCAGACTTCTGATTGGTTATATTTGTTTATGTACTTGTCAGCCATTTTGAATTTATATTAAAATATACTTGAGTGCATCTCCAAACTTCAATCCTGCAAGACCCGTTTTGTATTGTCTGCTACACTACCAAGGGTGTTAATGTACTGGCCAGATACCTGCTTATTGTCATTCCCACTCTACACGCGGCTTATCGCGGAATATATACTGCGTAATTTTAGAGACGTGTATCAATCAGATATGATTATTTATGTCTGGGGACAGACCATGAACATCAGCATCTGAAAGTCGGGATTCAATTACGAACCAGGGTCTGGTGTAAAACAATCAGTCTCACTAAAGAAAAGCTACAAACGAAATATGATATGATAAGCGCAGCCATAACTATATTTCAGAAAAATATTGCTCTAGTTATACATACTGGTAATATAAAAAAGAAATGAGAAAGACTGAACTTTTATGTTTTTTTATATTTACAGATACAAGAATAATGCAGATCTTATACAAATGAACGCATTCCCAATCTTAGCTGACTCTTCATTAGGTGTCAATAGACACAACACAAGGAGATTATCTTCCAGTAATTAAACAAAATGGCATAAGCTTAAGAACAGTCTGTACAGCGTCTAATACATAGGATTAAATGCTTGATAGTGCATCTTTGCTAATGTTCTGCAAAAGTCACATACAATGATACAAAGGGTTATGAACGCAGTGAGCAGTGATATGATAAGAGAACAGGTAGGATAGTGATAAGATTCTGCAATCTTTTATGGACCATTGAAAGAATGTGAGCTAGCTTCATAAGACTCTGCAAAGAATCAGTATTTAGTTATACAGTTAAAGGTAGTACATAATGTTTGCAAAGATCATAGATTTTTCAAATGTATATTTTTATTCGATCCAAGTGACCTACAGAAAAAGATAATGGTTGTTTGTCCGGTTAAAATCGGTCACGGTTCAGAGATATAAAGGGTTTTCTTTTCTCGAGCTGTATAGCGCAATCGTTGGGAAAGATATTCTCCTCTGCGAAAATAAAGGTTTTACATAAGAAATCAAGTTCGTCGTTAAATAATATGATGAAGTAGTCTCACATGAAGATACTCCTAAAATTTCACAGCGATCGGCCAATGAATAACTGAGATATAGGGCTTAGCAATTCTGCCTTTGTTGCTAAGGGATCGCATTTTTATCGGGGGTCCCTCGATAAAAAGGCGATCCCTGAATTTTCAATAAAATACATTAAATAGAAAAACGTTAATATCTCGAAAACTAAACAATATTAGAATCTGCGGTTTGGAGGGTTGGTTAGGTACCCCAAAGGGAGTGTTGTAACAAATAATGAAAAAAATCTATTTTTGAACCCCAGACACTATCTACTACCTTTAACTTTGCATAAGTCAAATCTGGTGGGTCAACAAAAATTAGTTTAACCTTTATGAAATTTGACTTAGGAAATGTAAATACCACATGTTTTGCATAGTTTGGTGAAAAAATTGATTCAACCTAGGGAAAGTCTGACTTATGCAACTTCGAGTTATGCAGGGTTAACTGTACATACATAAACAAATAAGGCAGAGTTAAGCAAATTGAATATATATTGCAAAAAGAAGACATATAGTTTAATAAAAGCTATAAGCAGCTACATGTAGTTCTGGTCATGCAATTGTGAAAGAAAATGTCTCAAAGCAATTGGGAAAGGTTAGTCATGACAAATACTGTCAGGTCTGTGAAACATCAAAATGATAAGAAATTGACCCAATCTCGCTAAAAAGCACATGCAATGCACACAGTATGTGGGACTACACATGAAAGTTCGGCCTGAACACTTCACTTATTTGTCGTCATATTTCGAATATGACGGCATTTGAAGAGCAGTCCTTTTCAGGGAGCTTTTCTTCCAAACTGACATAAAAAGAATGAGAAAGCTCACAAAATATTTCTTCACCTTTCCCAGAACTCAACTTTCTTTTAACTTTATAGTCCATCTGATTTATGGACAGCCAAGTGTCAAACCTCAAGGTCCGTATAGATTACTGTGATAATGTAAAAAAAAATATAAAAAAAAAATCAATGTGGTCATTAAATGAAAATAAGAAAATTATGTTATATTGACAAGTTTCCATATTTTTGTACTGGACTTGTACAATACTTATTCCTTTCTCTTACCCCTTGTCATTGTTCCTTATCCTGTTTGATGTTGCCTCCCCATTTATCCTTTGCTTCCACAGATTACCCACACTTGAGCTTGGGGCTCATTACTGTCCTTGCATCTCCACGTCTTTGCTTTAACCCCCCTCCACACCTACTTGCCTCCTTGCTTTTGACTCCCCACACTCTCCTTTTGTTTCCATTGTTTTGTGCCCCCAGCCCCCCACCCCCTTACAGTTCCGGTTACATGTATACTGTTTTGTGTCTGTAGTCTATATATGCTTGTCTTGTTTTTTATGTTTGTCTTTTTGCCTCTGACGAAGATTCTGCTAGGATCGAAAGCTCAGGCCCCTTTTGACTCTATTTTACTCCATTGGCTCACTATTATTGGATAAGCAGTTTTCAGCAGTTTGTTTTCCATATTTTTATTTTGTTACAGGATCAGGGTGATTTGTACAGGGTGAACAGGGGGTGTTTCACAAAGCTGTTCGTAAGTTACGCACGACTGGTGATCAGTACTAGTATAGCACCCAAGAACATGTTCGTAAAGTCATTCGTAACTTTACGAACAGCTTTATGAAACAACCCCCGTGGTTCACATTATTTTGCGATTCCATAAATTGCTCTTCAAATGTCCTTATATTCAAAATATCATGAGAAATAGCTGAAATGTTTGAGCCGAACGTTCATGCCATATGTGTGTACATTCCCATATACCCATTTCTGTGTGCAGCGCATGTGATCTGCTGCAGTGAGAGGGGGTTTATTTCTCATCATTCCGATAATTCCAAAACCTCACATTTTACACCAATTGTTATGTAGACATGACGAACCCATTCTGAATTACGTTGATACTCTTCCTTCCTTCGATAGACCAGAAATCAACTTTATCTTTAAGCCAGGTTTAACCTAGCCTGCTTTCAAGAATAAGACAACATGCAATGTAGTCTGGGTCTGATCCTAAGCTTCAACATCTTGTGGCAGTCTGGTGTGTCCTTGCTTCGTTTCCTGGTGTCTTCCTTTGCAGATCAGATAGACGAATATGAGAAGGAGGATCAACGCTATGAGAGTTGTACCTATCAGAATAGGTATGGCTGGAAAGGATAAAAATGAAGGAAATAATGAATTATTGCTTTTAAATTGTTCATTCTGTGTTTAAATGTAATGTTTAATTTTGGTAAGCCCTCAAAAACTTTTCGTCAGATTTTTTGGATTTTTGTTGGTAAATAGCAAGATACTAACTAGCAATACAAATATGCTGTGAAGATTTCACGTCCTAAAGTGGCATATTAAACAAATTACAGGCAAAACATAATTTTAGGTGCTAGGTCAGGGATATAAACTTCCAACTACTTCAGCGTGCACTACACACCATACTCTCATTTGAATCCTACACACAGCGACACACATGCTATCTCCATACGAACCCTCGAGATTGTTGTGCAGGGAGCCATTGGAGTGGAAAGGTCCTCGCGTAGGGCAGTATATTGGCATGATCTAGCGTTCCTTACATATATTTACAGTAAAATTCGCCGGAAATCATTGATGGAATACCAAATGATCTTGTACAAACATCTTTTGATAGATGGAAAAAAGCATGTGACTATATTTAACATGTTTCTTTCCAATTTCCTTCTTGCGACCAAAACTGTACATGAGCTATAACTACTTGCATGTATTAATTTGTATATGGGAACCAGAATCACTGTCCACTGGAGTTTTGTGGACATACTTCGGGGCCAGTCTCCCTGCGCTGTGATATGAATAAAAAGACGCTCCCTATGCTGTGATACGAATAAAAAGATGGGCCCTGAGCTGTGATACGAATAGAAATACGGGCCTTGCGCTGTGTGTGATACGAATAAGAAGACGCACCCTGCATCGCATCGCGATGCCCAAATGTATCTTGTGTGCAGATTCTCCAGCTGAATGATTTTTGTCCATTTGAGGCCCAGTGAAATTTGCTTGCTCGTTATAACAGGAATGATTATCAATCTTTTTCTTTGTTTTAGAGGCACAAGATTTGGCTCATTATAGCCGATATCTTGTTATCAGGCGCGGATCCAGAGGGGGGGGGGGCTTTGTCAAACGGAGGGTTCCTCAGTGTGCGCCCCCCCCCCTTTCTGAAATACGCCCCCCCTTTCTGAAAATCCTGTATCCGCCCCTGGTTATAGCCGACCTCGCTATAAAGGTTTGTGCTGCCATAGAATTACACGCAGGTAAATTTGGGACCGTGACAGTATTCTTGTTATAGCCGTTACCTCGTTATAGCCGACCTTGTTATGTTAAGTTTTCCCTGTCTTATTATCTAGCTACAAAATAAATTGTTATGCATTTGGGAAACTTCATATTATTCAGTACGATAGAGCCATTTTAACAGGCATTTTGAGTCCGAAAAAGCTGCATGATTATTGTGGCCAACTGTTCCTTGTTGACACGTTCAAACTGCACGGAACTGCAAACCGTTTGCGGAGGATAATCTGTTGCATGCACAGATTTTACTTTTACCCCCGCTCGCTATTCACGTCTGAACAGAGAACAATGGCCCTCAAGCCTCATTATTACTTTCTTCCTCTAGAGGTCTATCCTCCAATTCAAATCCTGGATACGCCTCTGGCCAACTGTTCAAAGTTCCATACTGACTGTGTTTTTGGTGATGCAGAGGGACAATTCTGGAGTCCGTGTGTCACCCACCCATGCCAAAATTTAGTAATTTCTTTGTTTTGGGTTTTTTTTATTGTGGGGGGGGGGGGGTCCATATGTAACAGAGCCGTTATATTGTAGAAGCCTGGTCAAACTTACTGTAGTTTTTGTTGAATGTTGCCCCGCATTCTGCTTCCACATCCCTTGGGATGACATCTTGTAATAGTTCCTTGAATTTTTCCAAGCTACACATATCCGTACATTGTGTCAGGTTTAGTATGTAAGGTTTCTCTTGATCTGTAGCATTCCTAAACCACATGCTAACGTTGAATGAACTACAAGAAGATAATAGAAAAACTTGAACTTTGAGAAACTTACGTGTATATCTCACAGCAGGAACAAATCACACTATGACATAATAGTACAAACACATATTCTGGTCATATTTTTTTTTTTTAGTCACGTAAAGAAAGGAAAAAGGAGAAAGAAATAATATAGAGAAGTTATAACCTACACTGTTAAAAATCAAGAAGGGACTTAAAGAGAAGGTTGAGTTCTGGGAAAGGTGAAAAATAATTTGTGAGCTTTCTCATTCCTTTTGTGTCATGTTTGGAAGATCAAAATGATTCCTCCTCAAATACCCCCATATTCAACATATGACAAGAAAAATGTGTTTGGGCCGAACTTCACGCCACGTGTGTGTGTGTGTGTAGTCCCATATACCCATTTCCGTCTGCAGTGCATACTTTGGATCAATTTTTTATAACTTTGATGCTTCCAAAGCCGCACAGTATACACCAATTCTTATGTAGACATGATCAACCTTTCCCACTTGCATTGAGACAGCTGCTTTCAAAATGTAATCGCATGACCAGCACTCAACTCTATGTTTAAATGTACAGACGCAGTCAAAGAACGGTAACATATATTGTAAAAGACTGATTTCTGGCAATTCTGGCAATGTGCCAACACTAGCCATGTACTTGTACCTATTCCAACCATTCTGCTAGCTCAGTACACAATGATTTTTAGTGTACTAGTCAACTTTTTAAAATACATTTTGAAAAATCAGTCCAACAATTTATTGGACTGAACAATATAGCTGATAACAATATAAAATTCCTTTGACATTAATGAATATTATTGATAATTAAACTGTCTTCGAAGTAAAAATAACTAATCAAAGCACTTCACAGTGTATTATCATAATGGTCCTCGGATTCTTAGCAATTCTGCACATACAGTGCAAATTCTCTTTCTCGTTATCTCTGCTTTCTAAATGAGTTTCCTTCTGGACAATTTCACAAAATGGGTTAGAGCTCAAAAGCTTGTATCACATCTTGATGTTGCAGGCATAATTCTTTGTTTTATTGTTATTTATTTAAGGAAACTTTTTTTTAAAAATAGCATTTCTTACTTGGTCTTGTCATCTCCCCACAATTCCACACCAACAGTTGAGGCGTATGGAGACTGTTTCCCGTTGTATACACCCAGAGCAGACATGAATGCAGCTAGCGTTGTATCATGCTACAGCCATTGTGAAAAAAAGATTGCAATAAAAAATCAGTTATTGGTGCTTATGAACATTGGATATGCCTTCAAATTGTCAACTTTGTCAAATCATCATTAAAGGGATACTCATTCACAGATTATGGACGTTTTTATGCCGCGAGAGGGCACCGTGATCGTTACCTGATCATGCAGTTGCCCTGCGGGGAGCAAACTTTGGACAGATTGGTCGCCGTGCAACATGCACGCTCCGCCTGAGCTCAAGCTCTCTTGCGAGATTCGGTCGGCTTCGTGCAATCCAAATGTAATCCCAGTAGTCCGACGAACGCATTTGACGCACCAACTATGTGTACGAGTGAATGGGGCTTACGCAATCCTGATTTTCCCCACGGCCGCCTGGTGGCGTATCCCTTTAATATCTCCATATACCTTATACTGCATAACTAGAAACTACTGTATGCATTTAATGTTCGCAAATTTCGCAAGTGTTCAGACTAGCAAAAGTTGCATGCCTTGAAAATTATTGAATTTTCAACTGACACGACACTTAATTTCTTGCAATTTAGCGAAAGTTTCTGGCTGTGAAAATGGCTGTGATTTACAATTCGCGACAGTTTCATGTTACGAACGTTTTTGGTTTTACAATACACGGAAACAAAGGAAAATACAAACACCATTTTAAACATCAAATGCTAATTAAAGTAAAGTGTCCTTTCTGAACTCATTCTAAGCTACATTTATCATCATTTTAATAACATTTCTACAATGAAGTGCTTTATTAAATCAAATTATCCTTTAACCCTTTCGAGACAATTGACCACATTATGTGTTTTGGCTCAATAACTTTTAATTCACAGTTCTAAAAAATATACCAGATGCAAGAGTAGAAAGAGCAAAAATTTCTGCACACTCAGTGTCCATTTTTGTTGCATGACCATACTGCGTTTGACGCCAGGAATTTTAAAAAGGAGAATAAGTTTTGAAATCCTTAATTTGGCAATACGTTGAGAGGTTCAAAATCATTGTTTTTTATCAAAATTGGCAATTTTTAAAACCTTTTGACAAATTCCTAACCATGTATATCGTTTTCAAAGACATTACACCTTATTAGAACCATGTAGCACTAAAAGAAAAATAATATTGTTGCCAATTTGAAGAACAAAATGTGATCAATTAAATAAATAATTCCTGTCCTGAAAGGGTTAATATCATTTGACTGTAGTGTATGTATGTATGTAAAATGACTTACAGCTGAATACATGTAGAACTTGATTGGATAGCCTGTCACATTCATGCTCTTATCTGTCATGTCTGATATCATCTTACCAACCAGCGGACCTCAAAATCAAACAATAAAAGAAAAACATATAATCAAATATATTGATAAGTTAGAAGAAAACAAGCCTTTCAAATAACCCATACTCTGAATGCGTGTCACGTGTCTGACTACTCATGAGTTCGTTGCTTCAATACATTGCCGGTAAGATTGTGTATGCTTGAAATATGAGCTGCAATTACTCGTAAATGGTCAACTCATCGCAGGACTCCATGTTTCGTCATTGCATAGTAGCACAAAAACTGAAACTTCATTTATCATGACACTTATAAATATTTTCATATTATGTCTGTTTCTTTCTCTTTCTCTTTCTGAATTATTTATTGTGCCTCCTCCAGTATTTCTTTTATGTTCTCTCTTTAGTATTCTTTGTCCATTCTTTGCCCATTATGTCCATTGTTGATAGTATGCACTTCATGTTATATTATCGCAGCTTTTATCTTTTGTATTCTTTGTCCATTGCTTAGTTCTAGTGGTATATTAGTTTTGTAGTTTCTTTTATATGCGTATCTTTGTATTTTTAGTTCCTTGATTCTTTGTTTGCTCTTCTCATGTAAATGTGTTATATGGACCTCTGGCTTTTGCAGCTGAGTCTGGAATAAATTCTTGAATTAAATCATTAAAAAATTAAACTAAATCTCTGTCATCTTTCCCGACACGTATTCATTTTGGAACCTCTTTCCATATACATATCTCCTTACACGAAATGAAAATGGAAACATCTCTTTTACCATTTAAAATAGAAAGTATATCTCAGAAACAACTGATAAATATACATCAAATGAAAGAGCAGTATGTTAAAGAGAAAATATGTTTTTGCAAGGGATTTCTGCTGACCCTGGTAAAATGAAGAGTTCAAAATTTGATTAATACACTTTCTCATGCGTATATACTGTAAATGTGGAATATTTCACGGTGTGGAATGTTTTGCACATTTATCGCGGCATGCAATTTGTGCAAAAGTAAAAACATACATATATTTTTGTTCATGTAAGGTTTTGCCTATGAGCCTAGCGTGTTGGAGAATTTAAAAACATATGAAATTCACTTGATTCAGCCGAAGGCGAAAAATTAATCACATGAAAATTTCCAACTTTAGAGTAGTGTCTTTAACCCCTTCTGAACCATGGGCAGTAGATATGGGCAATGTACTACAGTATATATATCCAGATTGAACATAAATCTTTCTTACTTCCTATACTAAAAGCATTTACCAGCGATGATACAATGACATAAAACCTGAATTTTGCCTTGTAAAATTTCAATTAAATTGCATAAATGTGTAGATACCTCCTTTCAATCTGGCTAGTTCCTTGGTTCCAAATAACGTTGCCATGCCGATGTTAGTCAGATTCTCCAGCTTCAACAAGACATCCTTAGTTGCCCAGGGAGGAAGAGATCGGCCATGTGCTTGCTGAACGGAAAGGATTAAATTGAATACAGGGTTCAAGGGAAAAAGTATGAAGACACAACCACGTTGTAGAAAAAAAACAAAACAAAGACCCCCCCCCAAAAAAAAACACAAGATAAATATAAAGTACCAAAATAAATGTATAGACAAAGAAAGCCTTAAAGAGAGAGAGACACACACATCAGAGAACTACAGTAATAAAAAAAAATGATGATATAATAGAGGCAGACAGAAAAAAAAGAGTGGGAAAAGATGAGAGAGAGAAAGAGAGGGGGTGGACAGGGAGAGAGAAAAATGTAGTAAATACTTTGGGATAAAGATAAGCCCGTTTCGAGTACTCGCCCGATAGGGTCACTACACGACTAATGAAATTTCCATCGACTACTCGAAAACATAGTTGAAACATGTGAATAACCCCCCAAAACCTCTCATTCAGAATATAAATTTATGATTCAATATGTTAGATCTAAGATATCTTAATGTCATTTGAATCAATGAAATTCACACGAGAGCGTTTGATTTCGGTAGTGAAGTTCTTGAGGATCGAGAAGTAAACTTAAAACAAAGTCCGACTGTGCATGCTCCTGCTACATCGGAAGCTGCATGCAGTCTACGATCACTGCACTGTATAGCTCAACGTATGAGCGAGCTGCATGCAGTCTACGGTCACTGCACTGTATAGCTCAACGTATGAGCGAGCTGCATGCAGTCTACGGTCACTGCACTGTATAGCTCACCGTATGAGCGAGCTCCTATAAAGTTGTTTTTTTAAACGAAAGGACGAGTATCAGCACAGAATATTTTCAAGATAGTAATTTGGCCTTGATGAAAATAAAAAGACAATGACATGTAAATTAAGCAAGAAATACTTCATACTTGCTAACGCGCGCGCTTGTTCGTTGGCGATGGGGCATACACGGGTTATGCCCATAGCCTTTTGACAAGGCCTCGTGACTTGGCTATTTTCCTCGTCATGCTGTGCCTGAGATGAGACTAGCCGGCGACGAAAAGAATCAACACGGCCTTGGTGAACGCGCGATCGAGCGACTTTAGTCGCGAGGCCTTTTGGAACCTGGGTTTCCATCGTCCGATATGAATTATTCATGAGTTGACATTCGTATGCTAAAACACGCCTACCGAGGATTATCGACCAATCACAACGTTATCTGCGGGGCTTGCTTTCCATGATTGATGTAGCTTGCACGGGCCGCAGCGCCGGATGTGCCGAGCAAGCTAGCTAGCTCGAGATGAAGGCGAATTTGCATACCAAATTTATGCTGACGTCATGCGAAGATACGTTCGCTGATTGGCTCCTACCTATAAGGTAGCACATCCTCGCTAGGAACAAAGGATAGAATAAGAAATACAGGCCAGGTTCCAAAAGGCCCTCGGACTCACGTCGCTCGATCGCGCATTCACCGGGCTGGGCGGCTAGTCTTGTTATGCAGCCACTACTAGCTTACTTGCCGAGAAAAATGGCCAAGTCACGAGGGCCTTGTCAAAAGGCTAGTATGCCCATGGCGTCGATTTCAGGAGCGCATTGAATTTGCACAATGAATGGACATTTCCTGCGCGCAGACATTTGAATAGTTTGCCCGGACATTCTGAATAATTTCCCCATTGATATGGAAATGAAGATGAAGCATCTACACTGAGTTACTACCTGCAATGTAAAGGCTTACCTCCTTAATGAGAAATTCACCACTTTCAGCTATTTTTGCGTCAAAGTGTACGCATGTTATTAATCAATTTTGTAACAAGCGCGCAACACATGTATCCTAGTATCCATATCATACTAAGATTAAACTTCAACAAACTTATAGGAGGAAAATAATCCATGTAATAGACTCTAGCATTATTGATGAATAAATTATTCATATTTTAAAAAAAAACTTCAGATTTTGAAAATCTGGGTATCTATCGTAATATGACGTAGCATATCTAAAAGAGCAAGATTCATACATTAACATGCATCGTAATATGTGACCCGGCACCACAAAACAACCAAAAAGTCGCAACCCGTGATTTCGTGTAAACAGCTGAAATGGAAATTTGGGTTGGAAAATTTTAATTTCTGACTTTTGGTTTTTCTGAAAGATCGTTCTTTTCTGTACATCATATCAAAATCTGGAAGCTTAAAACACAGTAGAAGATGAGTTTTTAACAGTTTTTCTAGACCATATTTTGGCGCACAGCTTCGGTTTCTTCCTAATTCTTTGCCTTCCCCGTATGATTTTTTTTTAATCGTTACCGCTCACCCTCGTAAAATCACGGGCCTTAAATTACCCTTTCCCTAATGATTTTCATACTGATAGAAAGAATAAATTCTCAGCAATCTCATCGTACTGATATTACAGTTCATCAATAGCCGCGAAAGCAAATTACAGAGCAGTTTTAAGTTCCACGTCAATGACGAAACAGAGTCTGAAAAAAGATTTTGTTGCTAACGAACGATCAAGTTTATTCATGTGAGCAAGGAAGGAGTATCTATTAAGTTCTATGAAAAACAAATTGCATATAAGTTAATGTGAACAAGAAAAGAGTTATAGATTCTATTTAAGTTAATTTTAGGCTAAATTACTAGTTCAGTGTATGATAACAGAAGGACTACACAGGTAACAAACCAATATTATGTAACAGTGAACAAAGAAACACACCCCAATGGAGTGAATAGGCATTGTCTTGAGCACATGTCAGGCCACCAAGGTGCGCTTAATCTCCCATTAGAAGTTTAGAACACTCACATTTGCATCATAATAACTTTCGAATGACTCAAGTTCACAATTTGAACTCTTGGCAATAAAATGAAGAAACTATGGTTAACACTCCTACCAAATATCAACCTAATCCGACGATTCATTCATAGTGGGTGCTATGGCCTTTTGATTCACTCTTTATCGACTTTCTCTCTCGTTTTCTTACTCCGCACGCTTAAATAGGCCGCAACTTTAGAGCTCATTTCCTCCCTATTTAATAACAGCAAACATCTCCTACAAGCTCCTTTCATTCGCTGAATTAAAAGGGTTAGAAAGTTTCAATTATAATGAGTCATTTATCATTTTAAAGCTGAGACTTTGTTCTATCCAAATATGATAAAATCAGAAAAATTATTTTTTGCAACTTTTTTGTGGTTTTGTGGCGCCGGGTCACTCTCACGGGATTGAATATGTCCTGAATAACACGACATGTTTTTTGCCCATTTTAGAGGAGATTTCGTTATATACGAAAATATTGGTCGTAATTCTCGACTGCCCATAAATCCAGAGGGTACTACTGAGTTGAAAATTGGTTCATAAATTAACCTATGGAACAATGATCATTGATATTATACAGGTACTTACCTCACAGAAAAGAGGATCTTCTATTACGAAAATATCGTCCAATGTGATATCTTCAGTAAAACCAGTATTCTTCTTGAGCATCTCATAGAAATCCTGGGATAAAAACACAGGAAATAGGAGACTGTCTATACCACTTTTAATAATCTGAGATTGCTTTGTAAAACTATGAGATACAGGTACAGAACTGTTGCCTAGACAAAACCCTTCAGGTTCTTTGCCAATAATACTCATAACTACATACATGTATGTGTCCACTCCTTTGGTTTTTTTTATATTATTACTTGCAATATAAACTTCCTATTCCTCCCCCCTTCTCTCTCCCCCCCCCCCCTTCTTCTCCTCCTCCTCCTTCTTCTACTTCTTTTTCTTATTATCCTCCCCCTTCTCTCTCTCTCTCCCCCCCCCCCCCCCCCTCCTCCTCCTCCTCCTCCTCCTCTTCCTCTTCCTCTTCCTCTTCCTCTTCCTCTTCCTCTTCTCTTCCTCTTCCTCTTCCTCTTCCTCTTCCTCTTCCTCTTCCTCTTCCTCTTCCTCTTCCTCTTCCTCTTCCTCTTCCTCTTCCTCTTCCTCTTCCTCCTCCTCCTCCTCCTCCTCCTCCTCCTCCTGCTTCTTCTTCTTCCTCTTCTTCTTCTTTTACCTTTAAATAATCTTTCTGTTTAATTTGAAATATATTGGTCTGAACTTGAACTTGCACATGAAAGAATACAATACGAGACTGGCTTGCTAGTCCAGAGACAGCAAGTTGTGTGTACAAAAGTGATTTACAGTAGTAGGCTTTCTACTATACATTCCCAATTAAGAAATGGTGAATGTTATACATGTACATTGCATTGTCCTCTACCAGCTTATATATGTTCACTCCTTGTTCATTTATTGCAAAGACAATAGGCTACAGTTAGTATCGATAGGATATTAAACACAGTGCTTCCTGCTAATAGTGCTTCCTGTAAAAGTGCTTCAAGAATCTGGTCTTAAAGGGAAGCTATAGTCCTGGGAAACGTAAAAAATATTTTGTGATCTTTCTCATTCTTATTATGTTTACTTAGCTTGGCAGATTATCATAGTAGATATGTCCCCTGAAAAGGATTGCTCTTCAAATGCCCTTCAAATGCCCTCGCATTCAAAATATGATCAGCAACAGCTGAAATGTTAGGGCCGAACATTTGTATGTAGTCCCATATACATATTTCTGTGTGCAGTGCATTTCAATCTCAGCAGGATTGAGTCAATTTCTTACAGCATACACCAATTCTTATGTGCTATATAATCAACCTTTTCCCAATTGTTTTGAGACAGTTTCTTCCACAATTCAATACCATGACCATAACTTAACTTTATCTTTAAACCCAGGTTATTAATCTACTTAGTGGCACTGCAATAGAGAATCTGAAAATAATCCAGAAGCGTTTTGCTAAGGTCACTATGAACACGATGACAAAGAGAGCGCACAAAATATACAGCTCCTCATTGTACATGTGGGTCTGAGCCAAAAGTCCTGTCAACGCGACGGGACGGAATTCAATAGGATTTTTTCTCCTTACAAGAAAATAAGAAATGCTACCTGCTGCATACCTTTACTTAAGTAATAAGTTTACACTGAAGAACAATTTCACTACAAACACAAGAATGATCGTAATTCCGTTTCCATGGTAACAACATTTTTTGTTAGCGCGACGGGACGGAACGATAGAATGGTGAAATTTTGTAAGACAGATTCAAAGTAAAATTCTATCGAAGTTAAAATTGAAGACTAGCTACGTATCCTGATTTTTTATTAGTATGATAGAGCACATGACATTCAACCATGAAGCTAAGATTTTGGCCCAATCAATTTTTTTAAATTTGAAAATTGATGAATGGGTGTCGCGCGACGGGACGGAAACTTTTGCACCATGTACAAAATGAATGGGGATTTCAAATTTTTTTTAAAATATTGTCCAACTGTACTTTTTTCTTTTAAAATATGGTAGAACTACAATGTTAAGGCACAGGGAAGTGGCAAGATTTATTGTTAATTCAAATTAAAGAGATAAAATCACTAGAGAGGATGGACACTTTGTACCATGTACAAAACAAATGGGGATTTTGAAAAGAAATTTTTTTGATATCATGAAATAGTTCTTTTCTCTAAAAAAATGTGGTAGAACTACATTGTTCGAGTAAGAAAACTTTTATTCTCTATTGTTTATTCAAAGTAAATGAATAAAAACTTGCTCGGGGTACAAAAAGTATACTTACATCAAATTACATACATGGGACTGTACTTTCCATGCAAAATTCCGTCCCGTCGCGCCTAAAATCCCTTAAATACCCACTAAATGCGACGGGACGGAAAAAAAAAGAACACATCACAATTCTTCTCGAAATATAAGGGAATCAATTTTAATGGTACAGAAGTGATGGTACGATAGTTCATTGATACTTTATAAGACCTCAGTCTATAAACTCTACTTTATCCTACAAAAAAATAAAAAGGGGGTGTCAAAGTGCCCCAAAATACAATTTTGCACCAAAAAGTTGAAATTTTAACCCAATTATAACAGAATATTGCCAGAACTGGCATTGGGCATTGAATAGTATTGCATATAGTATTCCAACGCCAAACTTTATTTTTCAAATGCCCTTTCACTTTTTTTTAAATTGCTTTTTCTAGTAATTCCATCCCGTCGCACTATGAGGGCGCTCTTTTCCATTTTAAAGGTTATTTTAAAAAAAACGGAATGCAATCATGAAGAGACATGTACATTTTCATAAACTACAGATTCTCAGCTTTCATGTGATATACAAGGGCAGACACAAATCTTAAATTGAAAATTTAGGGTTTATGTTGACTACTTTTGGCTCAGACCCATGTACCCTCCACAATTGCTCAGGTAGACAAAAGAACATCCCTTCATTGCTATTATGTAAAATAAGTAGAACAGGTGAATATGCATGTACACCTGGGGAGCGTTTCATGAAAGGACTTGTCAGATATTTTATCCGACAAAGTTGCTCTCGGCCAATCAGATACAAGGATTTCAGTAGCTTATAACAGTTGTCGGATAAAATATCCGACAACTTCCTTTCATGAAACGCTCCCCTGTTCTGCATACTTTTACATAATTATAGCAATCAAGGGATGTTCTTTTGTCTACAAGAGCAATTGTGGAAGGTACAATGAGGAGCTGTATATTTTGTCCGCTTCTTTGTTCGGCATGTTCATAGTGGGTGCAAGGTTTAAACAGGTGTAAGAAAGACAACTCAGGTACAAAAAAACAACAAACAACAAAAGACCCCCCCCCCCCTGAAAAAAACCCCAAAACAAACAAAGAAGCAATGTGGCACAAAGGATGTCCTTTGGCATCATAGATAAATGTGAAAGTTACAAAGTTTGATCAAACCGAGTCATGTCATATTCACCCGTTCTGTGCCACCGAGTTTTTCAACAATTGTCGAAAATGAACTTTCAAATGCAAATTATTGGGTTGTAATGAATGTCTCAGCATTAAATTGTGTATAGATTACATCCAATGTAAATTCAACTTCACACTGAGGGTACCTGTTTCTGTTTTTACATTAAAATTGTAGCCATTTTTCATCTAACTACAGCGCTCACCACTCAAACTCTTAGGCAGAATTACACTATGAACATGATGACAAAGAGAGCGGACAATTTATGCAGCTCCTCATTGTACCCTCCACAATAGCTCTAGTAGACAAAAGGACATCCCTTCACTGCTATTATGTGACACCTGTTCTACATATTTTTACAGGATAGCAATGAATGGATGTTCTTTTGTTAACCAGTGCAATTGTGAAGGGTACAATGAGGAGCTGCATAAATTGTCCGCTTCTTTGTTCGTCATGTTCATAGTGTTAGCCGCCCATGGCATGTAAGGGGCTAATCAATATCGTCCAAACAAGCCAGTTTGTAATTACAATTTGCACATGTGCAGATAGAGGTCATTTGTACCGAGTACAATTGACCTTTATACGCTGTCATTTTGTATGCACTACGATGCGTGCACCAGTTTGATTTTACATGTTAAACAAGTAGCGCGTCCACCAAAACAAATGCGCGTGCATGTACAAATTGGAGTCATTTCAGGGTCATTTGTACCGTGAACTAATTACGAGCTGGCTTATTATTTATCTATCTACCTTATTCTCTTCATTAATCTGCTTCACACGGCTAGTGTCCAACTGTTTGGAATACAGCTCATCATAGTACGGACAAGAAGTGCCACTAGTACGCAATAACTGGAAAGTAGGAAGAGCAAGAAAAGGGGTGGGATTATAAGTTATTCAGCAGGCTGAGGTGATAGAAAATCATTACAATAATAACTAGAAATGTGCATTCCTCGTGCCGCGCAATGCGAAATGTATCCCCCGGCGCTGGCAGCGATTTGAAGGAGGGACAAAGACCCTCCCCCATCCCCTCCCTCAAACAAAAGGATGGTGTAGAAATTGCCGCCAGTGGCCCGGAATATTGTCAACACCAGGAGCAGCATTACCAAAACGATTTGTGTAGATTAGAGTATAATGCATTTTTATGGAAAATTCGGAAGAAATATGACCTCAGAGCGCACATAAGACATCCACTAAAATATGACCTTTGATCCTATGAAAGACGGAACACTAGAGGCAGCATCACCAAAAACTGTAGAGGTGTAATCTATAATGGACCTACATACAAAATTTGAATGAAATCCGTCAAGAAATGCAGAAGTAAGAGTGCACAAAAGGGACAAATGAGCTTTGACCCTATAAAGGACGGAACAATGAGGGCAGCATCACCAAACAGTAAAGATGTGTAGATTATACCAAGATACATCTCCATACAAAATTTGAAAGAAATCCATCAAGAAATGTGGCCTGCAGAGTGAACTCACGCCATCCCTTGAAGTATGACCTTTGACCCTATAAAAGACGGGACACTGGTGGCAGCATCACCAAAAACTACAGGTTTTTAGATTACACCAAAGGACACCTTCATGCAAAATTTGAACGCAATCCGTCAAGAAATGCAGAAGTAAGAGTGCAAGAAATGGAAAAATGACCTTTGACCCTATAAAGGACGGAACAATGAGGGCAGCATCACCAAAAATTAAATATGTGTAGATTATACCAAGATACATCTCCATACAAAATTTGAATGAAATCCGTCAAGAAATGCAGAAGTAAGAGTGCACAAAAGGGACAAATGAGCTTTGACCCTATAAAGGACGGAACAATGAGGGCAGCATCACCAAACAGTAAAGATGTGTAGATTATACCAAGATACATCTCCATACAAAATTTGAAAGAAATCCATCAAGAAATGTGGCCTGCAGAGTGAACTCACGCCATCCCTTGAAGTATGACCTTTGACCCTATAAAAGACGGGACACTGGTGGCAGCATCACCAAAAACTACAGGTTTTTAGATTACACCAAAGGACACCTTCATGCAAAATTTGAACGCAATCCGTCAAGAAATGCAGAAGTAAGAGTGCAAGAAATGGAAAAATGACCTTTGACCCTATAAAGGACGGAACAATGAGGGCAGCATCACCAAAAATTAAATATGTGTAGATTATACCAAGATACATCTCCATACAAAATTTGAATGAAATCCGTCAAGAAATGCAGAAGTAAGAGTGCACAAAAGGGACAAATGAGCTTTGACCCTATAAAGGACGGAACAATGAGGGCAGCATCACCAAACAGTAAAGATGTGTAGATTATACCAAGATACATCTCCATACAAAATTTGAAAGAAATCCATCAAGAAATGTGGCCTGCAGAGTGAACTCACGCCATCCCTTGAAGTATGACCTTTGACCCTATAAAAGACGGGACACTGGTGGCAGCATCACCAAAAACTACAGGTTTTTAGATTACACCAAGGGACACCTTCATGCAAAATTTGAACGAAATCTGTCAAGAAATGCAGAAGTAAGAGTGCAAGAAATGGAAAAATGACCTTTGACCCTATAAAGGACGGAACAATGAGGGCAGCATCACCAAAAATTAAACATGTGTAGATTATACCAAGATACATCTCCATACAAAATTTGAACAAAATCCATTGAGAAATGTGGCCTGCAGAGTGCACTCACGACATGTCCTGAAGTATGACCTTTGACCCTATAAAAGACGGGACACTGGGGGCAGCATCACCAAACACTATAGGTTTTTAAATTACACCAAGAGACACCTTCATGTAAAATTTGAACAAAATCCGTTGAGAAATGTGACCGCCAGAGCGCACACAAGAGTACACACAAGACATCTATCAAAATATGACCTTTGACCCTATAAAAGACGGAACACTGGGGCAGCATCACCAAAATCTATAGGGTTCCAGATTTTACCAAGAGACACCTTCATACAAAATTTGAACAAAATCCGTTGAGAAATGTGACCGCTAGAGCGCACACAAACTTTCCCCAAAAATATGGCCTTTTACCCTATAAAAGACGGAACACTGGGGGCAGCATCACCAGAAACTATAGGGGTCCAGATTTTACCAAGATACACGTCCATAGGAAGTCTGAAAGAAATTCGTCGAGAAATGTGACCGCTAGAGCGCACACAAGAATGTGACGCGGCGGCGGCGGCGAAACGCTGCTGAATCCAAAGTATCCTCCGGCATACTGCCGGGGGATACAATAATTATACATGGAGTGGGTTCTTGTATAGCACACATGTCTGTCAGATTGTTGTCAAACAATTGGATCTTCTGGAACTACAGTATCATCTGAAAATTCAGAATTTCCTGAGTGCCGTGATATTTTAGGGGGGCACTCGTATTTTCAAAGGTTTGTATTTCCGAAGGTTTATAATTCCGCAACACAAATTTCCCATGCCTGGGGTTCATAATCCAAAAATGAGAAAGGGTTCATAATTCCAAACATTTATTCCGAAGGTTCGTTATTGCAAAGGTTCATTTATCCAAAGGTTCATAATTCCGAAAATGAATTAGGGTTTTCATATTTCCGAAGGTTCATAACTCTGAAAATGAAAAAAGGGTTCATAATTCCGAAGGTTCGTATTTCCAAAAATGAAAAAGGGTTCATAATTCCGAAAATGAAATAGGGTTTGGAATTCCGAAAATGAAATAGGGTTCGGAATTCCGAAATTGAAATAGGGTTCATAATTCCGAAAATGAAATAAGGTACCTTAAAAGCCGGGAGGGAGGGGGGATCAAAACGACTGTTCAACCCTATTTCATTTTCAGAATTACGAACCCTATTTCATTTTCAGAATTACGAACCATATTTCATTTTCGGAATTACGAACCCTATTTCATTTTCAGAATTACGAACCCTATTTCATTTTCAGAATTACGAAGCATATTTCATTTTCGGAATTACGAACCCTATTTCATTTTTGGATTTACGAACCCTATTTCATTTTCGGAAATACAAACCTTCAGAATTATGAACCCTCTTTCATACTCGGAAAAAGAAACTTTCGGAATTACGGATCTTCGAACGGAGTAACGAGCCTTCGGAGTTACGAACCTTCAAAATAACAAACATATGGAAGGAAATACGAAGCTTCGGAAAAATGGCATGTAACCATACTTTACATGTACCTTGATATACTGTATATAAAATGTACAGCAAGGACACAAGGGAAATCCTTATGTCTATGAATATACAGAATAATTAAATATTCGTCACCGAGACCCTGTCTTATAAAGATATTTAATATCAATCACCAACTTAAAGTCTCCTATCTCTCCTATGTCTCCTATGTACAGAGTGGCAATTGATATCAATCTCTAATGAAGTTTCAATCTATCGCAACTCTTCTTTTAATAAACGGAACAGCCCCAGAATATAACAAGTCTTTTTTACGTCAGTATCTACCCACACAAACACATGTTCTGAACCACTCGCGAAATTCGCGAACATGAAGTGCACGTAAAAATTTCTTGTTTTCCAGTACTTTCAACCTGCAGGATGTCACCAAGGCATTTCTTTCAATAGGCCTGTTTACTAAGTGTATTTAAATTTATGCATGTTTCTCTCCAGAATCCTTAGCTACCAACTATTTAGTGCATCTGCTATGCATAATAGCATCTCTATGGATGGGATCCACTTTGCATAAATTAGTTGTTGCTATGTCTGGCAAGCTTTTGAGTTGTTAAGAGCAACTTTTGTTGAGGAAGTATGCATAAAATTAGTAAACAGGTCTATTTAGATTATATGTAAACAATTTACTGCCGAGAAGCCTCTGTGGTGGGTAACATACACAGACAAAATAACTTGGACCTGCCTAACGCAAAATTGGCAAAACATTATTTGGGAGAAACAAAATAAAATCAGACTTACATAATCCTCCTCCTTGGGTATAGTATGAACTGGGATTGGTTGCCATGTTATATTTGGATTGAACTGCATCTCAGTGAGGGGTGGATAAAGCCCTGCTAGATTGCTCTCTGCTGACATGAGACATCGGTCTACATCTGTGCTACGGATGTAGATCTCTGTACGTGTGTAGTTAGAGTTTAAGAATTCAATATCCTGATATCTCTTCCCAAGGAACTCGCCAAGTTCATACTGCATCTTCATCCCGAGCTGAAGGGTAGAAGTCGGGGTATATGGTAAAAATCAATGATCAGTGATGAAAAAGATGATTTTATTATTTTATGAGCTGATGATTTTCATTTTCATTTTTCATTCATTCATTCATTTCATTTCTGCAAAAAATTCAAACATTTATAGATGACAAATTTCATATTTATAATCATGAATTAAAAAATAATAATTAGATATGAGTATCAGTTAGCCTATATTATGTATTGCATTATAATAAAATGAAATAACAGAACTTAAAATAAAGCCTGAAATTGGCCTTGATAATAATAAGGATAATAAAAATCATTAACATAATCATTTAGCATCATTGTAATGAATAGATTGCATTTTCAGGTGTCTTTTGGCATATATTTACAAATTTTTTTTAAACATCTTTAATGTTTAGGTCGGAATGAGCTGGCGATCTTGACGAGGACTGAGAAAGCAATGGTGAGAGCAATGTGTGGAGTGAAACTAATGGATAGAAAAAGGAGAAAGGACCTGTTGGAGATGTTAGGACTGGAAGAATCAGTGGCTCAGATGGCAAAAGCAAATGGAGTGAGATGGTATGGGCATGTGCTGAGAAGGGAGGACGGGCACATTTTGAGAAAAGCTCTGGAGTTTGAAGTGAAGGGCCCGAGGAAGCGAGGACGACCGAGGAAAACATGGAGAAAACAGGTTGAGGAGGAGCGTAGTGGAGTTGGTTTGAGGAGGGAGGATGCCATGAATCGTGCGAGATGGAGGGCGGGTGTGAGAAAGATTGCTACAAAGTGAGGTAAATCCGGCCACCCCCGTCAACGGGGAATATACCCGGATCAAAACTGGATTGATGATGATGAATGTTTACGTACAGTGTATATTGCATTCAGATACAAGTATATGATTTTTTTTTTAATGTAATAATGAAAGAAAAGAAAATAATAAATTGATTAAATAATTAATTTAGCTCTGAGTGAGTAAAGTTACCTTTGAGAGCTGACCCCAACCCTGTGGCCAGCTATCCTCCTGATAGGGATCAGTGGGAAAGGTTTGAGCTGGAGAACGATCACCATGACGATAGAGCTTGGAAAAGGAAAATGAAAATTTAAACACTAGTCATCAGGAGTGATGATAATGACACTGAAACAGTGAAATAAATACAAGGGAGCCATGGTGAGTGATTTAGCTCTGGAAACCTCTAAAAGAGCTCTCGTAAAAGGAAAAAGAGCTCTGGTAGAAAAAAACAAACATAAGAATTGAGACGATAAATTCACATTTTTATCACAGAGAGCTCCTGTCAATGAAAAAGGATTTGTTACACTGCACTGAAAAGAAACATAATACTTCACTTGCTTTTATTGAACAGATATCAACAGCTGTCTAGGGTTTCCTTGAACAAGAACAAAAACAACCAAGGAAATTGCACTCAATTTTGCTTTCACAAAAAGTTGCACATTTGTCATGATTTTTACAATGTATGTCAATCTCCTGTATATATTATACATGTATACATGTACATACATGTACAGGCCTATACTTCGGTTCATAATTAGAACATGGTAAGTTCCAGCCCCCCCCCCCTTTCCTGAGTGAGTGCTCCTCTCCGCACTCTATGCCTACATGGCCTATGTCTATGACTTGCAATAAATGTGAGCATCTGCACTAAGCCCGAGTCGAATCGATTGGTTAGCCGGTGTTCGATCGAAGACATCGAATCCTGAATACGTTTTGGCAAATCCGGTGCATCGATTTGTAGTCCGCCAGATTTTTGACTACCGTAGCCACCATGAAAAAATCAAATAAAAAAAAAACTCTGTATAAACGTACAGCATATATACTAGCAGAGAACGTGAAGGCGACTTCAAAGTTCAAACTGTTGACTAACTTTCGCTAATTCGCTCGCGGAGGACGTCGCGCTTTACCTGTGCTTTCGCTATGGAAAAATCGTTTTGTCGTTACGAACTGAAGTTTACGATAATATTCTTGAATCTCTCTGCATTGTCAATTTGACAACTGTATAATTGAACATGATAAATACGGCATGAGTACGAGTGTTCCTACTTAATTCGCAATAACTAATATCACACTCTCATCAAATTGGCAATTACTTCTGAATGATCTATATCTAAAGCTGAATGAAGTCACTCCCGGGTACATTTCTGTAAAATAGTTCGTATTTTCTGTCGCATGTACTAAAGGTATGGGGAAAAAATAAGATAAATATTTTAAATACTTGCTTTCAAATTCAGCCCTTAAAAATCTCACTCCTACCTCAAATGGCCGTTAGGAAGAACTTTTGATATTTTCAGCAAAATACAAAGTCAAAATCTTGTCCAAAACTGGAGAAATCCCCGCCGATTTGTTTCGCGATCGCGTGTTGTTTACAAACTGCCGATGTCTTAGACTAAAATCGGCCAATACAATTTTTGTCCACGAAGAAACTCGGGATCGCAAGCGCACATCGATCTTTACGATCGCGCACACAGAAAATCGGAACTTTTCCGTGTACGCCATAGGGACCGAATTTTTGAGGACAAAACTCTTTGGGGAGATGTCAGCGCCCGCGGCGACCAGGAAATGTACACAATGACTCCGATAGCTCGTTTCGCGAGAATCAACAGTAAATTACGGATTTGATTTTTGAAAATATCTTTTCCGACATAGGTGAGTTGAATTTATTGTATTTCTTGGATATTTTGGGGTCGGTTTTTGAAAATTAAATGCCGATTTTGAGTGAATATTGGTGACTTTTGTGCAGTGGTGTTTTAAAAAGATGAGGTGTATGACTGCCTACATTATACACACGAAGTATAGGAATGTACCTATGAGTGAATGAAGTCGAGTCATGAGCGACGAAAAGTTTCTTTCGTATTGTTTTTTTTTTTTGCATCGAACAAAGTAAGATTATTAATTCTTTGAATTTGAATCATTGTCGGGTGTGTCGACAATGAGCATCGCTTCGTGCGACACTAGAGTGATATTTGGGCTAGCCATACGGACTAGAAACTTAGTTAAGATTTTGGCTCGTCCGCTGTGATTTTTACTAGCCATTGGCTAGCGGGCTATCGTTAATGTCGAGCAGCGAGAGCCCATACATATGCCCGCGATGCCAGCGGACCGGTCACAGGTGCATGGTGCATGCACTGCGTGCAACTGTGTGCAACTGTGTGCAACTCTGTTTTCACCGCCCATCATTTATCGATGCACCGGTATTCGATCAAATCAAAGCCGTCGAATCCCGGATTATGAAATATTTGATATGACTCAGGCTTAATCTGCACACAACCAATAGGCAAAAACATCTCTTGGCATCTCTGGGTACTAGAGGCCTCAATGAGACATCCACCCCCCCCCCCCCCCCCCCCCCCCCAGGCCCAGGGCGTTAAATGTAGACATTTTCAAGAACGTAGCCTACACGTTTTCGATTGTATGGGACTACGCATTCGACAAAGTGTCAAAAATACACATTTATTACCACATTCACAAGCAGCAACTTTGGCTCCGACACTGCAATGTCAATCGTGAATATTGCCCAAGAGAAAAGGATGCAGAATAAAGTCGAGACCTTTGTCACTGAAGTCATATTTACGTAGTCTTGATCAACTGGGAGTGGGAGTGGGAAGAACAACAGGAGAAAGTCACAAATTGATCATTTCGTACATATCCATGCAGTATAGTATACACACAACACAGGTTGGTTCATGGTATACGGTCATGATCTGCGGCGCGGCGCGCGGGCGCGTGCATAATATTATGTGTGCAAGACATACATGCAAGATGTGGCCAAAAAGATCAATAATATTGTGAAAAAAGCGGTCATATGATGAGGAGGCCGGAAGGAAGGCCAGGGGATGCACAAAATAACTATCAGAGACAGCGAGCACCGTCGGGCACCGTCACTGATAAGATATCATATAGTAGTAAACAAGTCAAAACGTGCACACCGTCATGCATAAATTATGGTCATGCATGGGGGTGGGGGGGGGGGGGGGGGTATTTAGGGTTGGGGAGGGGGTGTCGATCCTTGTTCATGATTGGGGGGGGGGTGACCGGCGAGGGACCTGGAGCGAAGCGACCGAGCCCGAGCGGGGGATAATAATAAATAAGCGGGGGAATAAAATGATAAATTATTTAGCAGTAGGAGTATGGGGGCATGACCCCCTTGTGTACTCTACATGCTGACTACGCCTTTGACCTATATCTTGTCCATCAATAATTTTCTTTCGAAATTGAAGGGGGAAATATGTGCATTATAAACACGCTTTATGGTAATTGGGGCATTGCCAATTTCCTTGCCGTGGGAGCCGGGGTTCCCCTGGGTGTTTCCGATTTTCTTTCAAAACAGAACATTTTATGCATTATAGAGATCTTAAATATTTAAAAAATAATAATATGGCGACAGAGGGATCCGGGAAAACCCTCTCGCACCCATGGTGTGTTTATTATTTTCATTCAAAATTCAGAATCATGTAGGCAGGAGCGTCGCTAGAAAATTTTGTATTGGGGGGGGGGGGGGTGTGACTCCCAAATTTGCAGACTGATTTTTAGGGTGTGACACCCAAATTTGCCGACATAAATGTTGCACCCTAACCCCCTCCCACACACACACACACACACACAAATAATAATAAAAGAAAGTCATAGATGTAAAGATCTAGTTATACAGACCCATATTTTCGCAAGGAGGGGGCTAACGCATATTGCCCGAATATCAACTTTTCAAATTCTAAATTTTACGAGCGAGCGAAGAGAGTAAGCAAATTTTTTACTTGTCGTAGAGAAAATGTACAGAATATTTGGGAACCTCGCTGTCCAAATACATGTATGTGGATATTCTGGCACCTCACTTCGCTGTCCGAATATGAAGTGGTGGTTGCCCGAATATCGGAACTTTGAAAATCCACGGGGGGGGGGGGGGGGGCTGCATCCTATTGCCAAAGGGGGACGCCTATTGCCCGAATATCACCTTTTCAATTTCTAATTTTTTGCGAGCGAGCAAATTGGCCATATTTTCCTGTTTTTCTTTCCTTCCCCTTTCCTTTCCTTTCCCTCTTCTTTTTTATCTTTTTTTTTTCTTCTTCTCCTTTCTCTTTTTTTCCTTTCCCCTTCCTCTTCCCGTTGTGTGACACCCCCACACCCCCACTTCTATTAAGCGACGCCCCTGCATGTAGGCCTATGCATCATCATCTGGGAGATTTCAAAATACAACATAATTTTAGAGTTTCTATTGAGAGTGATTATAATCGTGTATCACAGGTCGTGCTGGGTATGGGTGAAAATCGAGCACTCAGTAGGACCTTATGAATTTATGACCCCCCCCCCCCCCTTAATTGCCAGCGTCACAGTGGTTCAGAATGCCATTCATGAATGATTGTCACGTTCCGACTCATAAGTGGTCCAGACAACCCCCCCCCCCCCCCCCACTCACCCCATCACTAACACTTCCACCATTCAAATTAGAATTCAAGAAAATATTGTGATTGATGATTTCTTGATACTTAAAGAAAAACAAGACACTAGATTTTTAGGAATTACAATAGACTCCAATTTAACATGGAATATTCACATTAATAATGTATGTACATACCTCCGTATCAAGAGGTATAGGAATTTTGTATAAATTAAAATATCTTCTTCCTAAAAAAGCTTTATATACAATATACAATTCAGTAATTTTCCCTCATATAATCGTACTGTTATTTAGCATGGGGTAATATCAGTAAGACCAGAATTCAATCTCTCTTTTGACTTCAGAAAAGGGCTTTGCGCATATATATGCTCGTATTCTCATTATCTATAGCGAATACAGACCCTCTATTTTATTATTTTAAAACTCTGAAAATAGATGACATTCATATTTTTCAAACCGTTATCTCTATGTTTAAGTTTTTAATGAAAATGTTACCTTTGGTATTTCAACATACTTTCACATACAATACTAATGTTCACTCCTATCCTACACGACATTCATCTGATATTCATCTCGTAAACCCTGTATACCTTACGGGTACATTAGCAGGACATGCAACAATACGGTTTATTCCGTCATAATAGCGCCCCCTACATTAGCAGGACATTTCGAACGTTAAGCGGACATTTGAACAAAGAAAAAGAACAATAAATGTCCTTCTAATGTACCTGATAGAGTAATATTACCCTACTGGCACACAGAACCAGAAGACACCACGGTCCCGACATTTGGAACTCCCTTCCCGATAACATAAAATCTGAGTCATCCTTATATTCATTTAAAACCTTAATTAAAAACATATCTTAACACAATATGACCATTAAATCATCGTGACTGTTGTAGTATTATTTTTAATATAAGTTCTGGCCAATCTTCAGCTTAAAAAGCCATTCTCTTTTTCTCTCTTCTTTTTGAACGTGTTTATACGGAAAACTTCCAGAATTAAGCCATGCACTCACGCACATGCACGCACATGCACGTACGTGAATTTTTTTTCCGGTTTTATAATCTGCAGACTTACAAGATTTGTTTTGTCCATTTATTTAACGATCTGCAAACAATTATCAAAACAATGTATGATTCCTGTAGCTTTTGCCTTTGAGGCCGCTATCCAGTCAAGCTATTTGCTTATGATAGACGGTCTCCTGCATGTAAAAAATCCTAGTTTCTGTTGGAACATTTTACACTTGAATCAATGAATTCACTTTGATTTTCAACTTGTTTTTTTTTTTTTTTGGCTTAATGTATCCTATGTATTTCTTGTACATTTTCCTATATGTTTATTGTATATAATTGTAAACTTCATTGATCATTCAATAAATGCAGAAATTTTCTGCAAAAAAAAAAAAAAAAAAAAAAAAAGGATGCACACTGTTAGCGTATTCATTAATTCAATTCAATTATTAGCCATAAGAAGATCAGCTGCATTTTCTGAAAATGAAATAGCGGCCAAAAGTTTTAGTGTCTTACGGACCGTGAAATAAGCCATCAACCTGCCAGTGGTAAGTTAACTCCACGGACACGACGGAAGAGAACTATAATGCCATTTGCTATCCATATATGTGTGTATGAATTGAACTGAATTGACTTTATTTAAACATCGTTTTCCCGTTGACAAATAGACATCAATATTTTTGTTTCAGCAAGAAAAAGAAAGAAAGAAATTCCTTACAATCAAATTTCCCTTCCAAAGCATACCATATTTTTCTTGAGATAAAGAAGAGAGGTGGCGACAAAAAAAAAAAAATCGCCAGACCATCAAAATTCGCTCAGTGGGGGTTATGGGGGTCCAGTTTCCCTCCATAATTCCCTGACAAGCAAAACAAAACAAAAACACAAAACAAAAACACAAAACAAAACAAAAACAAAAACAAAAAACAATTTTCTTTCTTTTTTTTGTTGGTCTGGAGGGGGGTGCGTTCGCACCCTCCGCACCCCCCCCCCCCCCCCCCCTGGCGACGGCCATGGTAGTTCGTCACCAATCTCTCCTTTCTCACAATCAGTGTGCATCAATTCTAAGATGTACTGGTGTTTTCTCAGGCCTTCTGTGCCTTCCTGCTTATATTGCTAAGTTATATGACAGCTTATTCTGAAGCCGCATTGTAACCATGGCAATTCTTCGGAGGCGAAAACTTACGATAACATTACCATGAATAATATCTGAATTAAATTTCCTGTATGTTAATAGGCCATCCCCACTATTCCCAACATCACTGTGCAGGCCTGTGATAAACTGGTTTTGAAAAAAACTATCCTTCATAACGGACTTTACTTCACTACCAACAGTTGTTGTTGTTGTATTATGGCACCTTTGACACAAAAAAGGTCCTGTGTGCCAGTCACTGTAAAAACAGACGTCACATTGGTCGTAAGGTGTGGTCAAAAATGATAGTCCTTTATGAACCTATGTATATTTAAAGTAAGTCTAAAGTAAAGTAACCAAGAAAGAGATTGAAGTTACTAAAGACTTTCTGATACAATAACACTATTTACAAAGTCTGGTAATTATTTACTAGTATTTCCTACTGATTAATGCCACTATCTTTAATAAATGATATTATGTGTGAAAGATTGTGTTTATCTCTAAAGATGTTTGTAAGTGTCATCTGTTCTGCTGTAAATTTTAATCTATTCAGAAATGTACTCCTACTGTTCTTATATTTACACTCGAAGGAGTTCCTCGAAGATCAATGACAAAGTTGTTGTTGTTGTTGTCGAAGGAAAAGGCACGTATGACCTAATAAAAATACATGTGTTTAATATAAAAGTATTTTCCATCACTACCAACAGTCCGTTCACTCTCAATTATGTCTACAATGAACTGAATTATTCATGAAATCCTATGCTATAGGCCTAATCCGTGGCAGTCCCTCGTTTATTAGTCAAGAAAAATATGTCATGCAATGTCACAACATAGAAGGCTCTAAAATAATCGTAAATGTATAGGCCCCGGACTATAAGCAATGACCGCGCCCATTCCCTCTACAGCCCCTCCCCCTTTCTTAGTTTCTTGTATTCGTGAATTTCTAATTGATCGTGAATGCAATGCAATGCATTGTTGATGATGATCTTATACTTTCTATTTTCTTCTTCTTCTTCTTCTTCTTCTCTTTCTTCTTTCTGTTTTATTTTCTTCTTCTTCTTCTTCTTCTTCTTCTTCTTCTTCTTCTTCTTCTTCTTCTTCTCCCTTTTCCTTCTTCTTCAACTCTCACTTCTATTCTACCTGCTGTATTATTGATCATCCCAGGGGTGTGTGGGGTGTAAACAGAAAGAAAAGAAGGAACAGGAAAGGGAAGGAAAGAAGAAGAAGGAAAAACTGGCCATTTTTGTTGTTGCTCACTTGCTTCGCTCACTCGCAAGAGGCATCCCCCTTCAGCAATGGGCTGCAGCCCCCCCCCCCCCCCCGGATTTTCAAAGTTCTGATATTCATATTCGAGCATGCAGCAAGGTGCTGGAATATCCAAATATTTTGGAAACAAGGTTCCCAGATAATAATATGTAACTTGCGTATGTAAGGCCCCGTTGCATAAAACTTACCATTAATGGTAACTCTGCTATCAATGGTAACATTGATTGACTCAACAGCCAATCAAAATCAAGGTTTTCATGGGAGTTACCATTGATGGCAAAGTTACCGTTAACGGTAAGTTTTATGCAACGGGGGCCCTGTACATTTTCACAACGAAAGGTTTCTTAAAAATTTGGTCGTTCGCTCGAAAAATGATTTAAAAGTTGATATTCGGGCAAAAGGCGTCCCCTTCGGCAATGGGATTCTGCCCCCAACCCCCACACCCCACCCCCCCCCCCCCGAGGATTTTTAAAGTTCCGATATATCGGGTAACAACCACTTCATATTTATCCACCTATATTTTGGGCACCGAGGTTCCCAGATAATTATGTAGCTTCTGGATATAACTTCTGTACATTTGTTAAAAATTTGGTCGTTCCCTCGCATACATTTAGAAATAATAGTTGATATTCGGGAAAAAGGCGTCCCATTTGGCAAATTTTTGTGTCACACCCCTCAATTCACTATGTTCTAGCGACGCCCCTGCATCATCCTTCTGTTTCTTCATTTTTCACAATATTCTTGGCCACAGATACCGTATATCTGCATGCATATATATTTTTTGTTTTGAATAATATTTTATTTGTCTTCATCAACGAACATAATAACACAATAACAATTCATTTTTAATATCGATAATACAATCAACTAGCAAATACATGTGTTAAAATAATTAATTTTAAATAAACCTTGTACATGTCAAAACTGAACTCCAATCTTATACCAAAATAAAACACATGCACACTATTCTCTGGTAAGCACATGTAAATCAATATCTAGAAGACCACATATATAAAAAGAAAAAGATAAAAAGGAGGCGGGGGTGGGGGGAGACAAACAAACAAACTGATCAGGGAAAAAAACAAGAAAAAGAAAAAGAAAAAAAGTAAGTAAAGAAATGCCGGACACGGGAAAATTCTCATATTTTATTATCAGCTATAATCCTGCAAATCGGATACTGGGGCTAATGTATTGATATCTAAATCTTTCATTGGTCAACGGTTGGAGAGAGTCTCATTCGCGGCTGATGATTAGTGGCGGGTGGCTTAAGGCCAACTGTACTACCCCCACAGGCTTATGCACCCCCTCTAGTTCATCAGTAACTCAGTTATTCGAGGAACAGGAACTTTTATAACGAAGTCTATACATATACATTCTACCTCTGTCAAATGACGTTTTTTTCTTACGCGCCTGTACGTAAGTCATGTAATGTAGCATCTCATGCCACCCCATATGGGGATATGTGTGGCACGGTGGGGGCTGCTTTCGGGAAGTGGACTCGGGAAAATTTTCAATAGCGCGGTGTGTCACCTTTGGTAATGTGCGAACATTATACAATCACGTATTGCTTGGTCCGAGCCTAGTCTTTGTGGGCACTGCAGTGGGCCTTTGAAAATGCACTTGGGTCCGTTTTTCGGGGGTGGTTTTTATCGTGTTATGTATGCGTGCATGCATGTGTATATTCAACACAAAATACAATAAAATAAAATAAAAAAGGAATGTGAGAAAGAGAGGTGAACAATAATAATGATGGTAATACAAATGGCGATACAAATGAGTACAGATGTTGGCCGATATGTTATGTACCCCTTTGCATTAATATTTCTATGAATATGTAAGCTTTATATCTTGTAATTCAGAAAAAGGTTTGCGGTACAACCATGTGAGTTGGAATAACTCCACGTTCCGGTCAGAATGCTCTGGCCGTCGTCAGGAGAATGAGAAGAGCGAATAAATCAGCAGAATTTATATATGAAGCAGCAATTCAATAAATAAAATGGATGCAAACACATAACATAGAAAGAAATAGTAACAGTAACATCAAAGTACCTACATTGAAAGGATAAATAACATCAAGGTACCTGCATTGAAAGGATAAGTGACCTCAAACGAATCCTGTGTTGAAAAGGAAACATTGAAAGCAAGTGAACAATAGGACTAAGAAATCAATTAACCGTCTGGATAAGCTGGAAACAAAAGGGGGATTGGGACCGTAGGTAATCTGTGGAGAGAAACATGACATCCTGTTGGGGAAAGAAATTAAGGTTAAAACATACATATGGAAAGGTGAAATATTGACAACAGAATGAGTATACTGATAATAATTGTTATGAAAGAAATTAAGAGAAAATGATAATGAACAAATTGAGGAGAGAAACATGAAATCCTGTCGGAGATAATCTGAGGAGAGAAACAAGTCATCCTGTTGAGGAAAGACATTAAATTTAAAACATACCTGTGGAAAAAAAGGGTGAAATAATGACATCAGAATGAGTATTCTAATGATGAATATAATGAATGAAACAACAAAAACAAAGGTAATGAACACGTTGAGGAGAGAAACATGAAATCCTGTTGAGGGAAGCAATAGTGGTTAAAATACATAAAAAATTATAGCACTAGTTATTATTGGAAGAGTGAAAACCATATGTCGCTGATCTGTAAACCCTTATCCTGTGTAACTGTGTCATGTTTGTGAATCTCGATGGCTTCACGGACCCTCCTGGTATACCAGTTGGAAGCGGGGGCTACAAGTTTGGTGTCTTCCCAGTTAATCTGGTGATCACGAGTGACAGAATGATTGATAATGGCAGATCGGTCGTAGTGACCAAGTCTCCCATGGGCACGGTGTTCCTTGATGCGAGATTTTCTGAATTACAACTTCACCATGCAAACCTTCAAATCCTATTTTATATCTTGTAAGCTATAAAAAAAAAAAAAAAATTATTCATGCACATGTATATATTATAGGTGAATTACGTAATTGTACAATTATGTGTATATATGGTACGCTGCACGATATCGATTATCACTCACTGTCAGTAGTATGGTCCTCTTTTTTTTTGCCTTACCATAGCAATACCTAAAATTTTGTGTATATAATATAGATTAAATATTGTACACTCTCATTTTCTTCTTTTCTGTTCTAACCACCTTTCTACCTTTTCTCATTTAAAGCTCCACCCTGCAAGGGCTTGTCTTCCCCACGTAGGTAGGATTAAAGGCGTCTTGTCCCCTGGAAAGATCAAGACTTCACCGACGTTGATGTTCTACATCAACGGGACAGACGTATCCCCGCACTGCGGTACGGGTGCGGGACTGGAGCTCTTCCTTTCTTTTGCTTTCCCATTTTTCTTTTCCTTTTCTTTTTCTTTACCTTAAACTGATATGAATTAGAGAAAGACCTCTTGAACTTGTAAATCCAAGTATAATAGATCTCATAGCGTATTAACAAAAAAAAAACCAAAAAAAAATAAATATATACCATCGGATAGAATAACAGAATTTAATATGGCAAAAATAGTCAAATCTGACTGGTTGCCAGACAAAAAACAATCACCCCCCCCCCCCCCCCGATATCGGATCGATTTATTTTACTTTTGTGACGTGAATGACGTCATTTTCTCACACGCCATATTTGCAAAGCATACGAAATTTTGGAGGGACGATGGAACAGGGCGACAGGAAGTTATTTGGCGTTTACTAATACAAAAGATATTCAGATCGTGTTTACGATACATTATTAGGTAAGCTGACATATACATGCAAATTTACACGTCATATTTGCCTATTTTATAACTCTTATAGGATGCGTAAGTCTATGTTTGTGTGCGGCTTTTTGCCGAGTGAGTGAATCAATGTTTTATTGTGTTGACCCACATACCGAAATGTTTGTAATGTTTGTATCGAAAATGAAAGCGGCTGTCGAGGCGATGGCAGTAATCAAACTTGACAGGTAACATGATGATGACTAAGGAAGAGAGAAGTGTAAAGTTACACCGAAATACAGTTTCCTTTACCAGAATATTATACAGAACTTAATTGGATCCATTGTTTTTAGTTGTGAATCGTGGTTTACTAATTAAAAGCACTCATGCCATGGAAAATTAATTTTGTGGGGCTTGCATTTGTGTCAATATCACCGGCAGTCACGACGAATCATAGCTTGGAACATTCCTATACTTCGTGTGTATAATGTAGGCAGTCATACACCTCATCTTTTTAAAACACCACTGCACAAAAGTCACCAATATTCACTCAAAAATCGGCATTTAATTTTCAAAAACTGACCCCAAAATATCCAAGAAATACAATAAATTCAACTCACCAATGTTGGAAAAGATATTTACAAAAATGAAATCCGTAATTTACTGTTGATTCTCGCGAAACGAGCTATCGGAGTCATTGTGTACATTTCCTGGTCGCCGCGGGCGCTGACATCTCCCCAAAAGAGTTTTGTCCTCAAAAATTCGGTCCCTATGGCGTACACGGAAAAGTTCCGATTTTCTGTGTGCGCGATCGTAAAGATCGATGTGCCCTTGCGATCCCGAGTTTCTTCGTGGACAAAAATTGTATTGGCCGATTTTAGTCTAAGACATCGGCAGTTTGTAAACAACACGCGATCGCGAAACAAATCGGCGGGGATTTCTCCGGTTTTGGACAAGGTTTTGACTTTGGATTTTGCTGTAAATATCAAAAGTTCTTCCTAACCACTCACGGGTACATTTCTGTAAAATAGTTGGTATTTTCTGTCGCATGTACTAAAGGTATGGGGGAAAAAATAAGATAAATATTTTAAATACTTGCTTTCAAATTCAGCCCTTAAAAATCTCACTCCTACCTCAAATGGCCGTTAGGAAGAACTTTTGATATTTTCAGCAAAATCCAAAGTCAAAATCTTGTCCAAAACCGGAGAAATCCCCGCCGATTTGTTTCGCGATCGCGTGTTGTTTACAAACTGCCGATGTCTTAGACTAAAATCGGCCAATACAATTTTTGTCCACGAAGAAACTCGGGATCGCAAGCGCACATCGATCTTTACGATCGCGCACACAGAAAATCGGAACTTTTCCGTGTACGCCATAGGGACCGAATTTTTGAGGACAAAACTCTTTTGGGGAGATGTCAGCGCCCGCGGCGACCAGGAAATGTACACAATGACTCCGATAGCTCGTTTCGCGAGAATCAACAGTAAATTACGGATTTGATTTTTGAAAATATCTTTTCCAACATTGGTGAGTTGAATTTATTGTATTTCTTGGATATTTTGGGGTCGGTTTTTGAAAATTAAATGCCGATTTTGAGTGAATATTGGTGACTTTTGTGCAGTGGAGTTTTAAAAAGATGAGGTGTATGACTGCCTACATTATACACACGAAGTATAGGAATGTAGCTATGAGTGTTCCTAACGGCCATTTGAGGTAGGAGTGAGATTTTTAAGGGCTGAATTTGAAAGCAAGTATTTAAAATATTTATCTTATTTTCCCCCCCATACCTTTAGTACATGCGACAGAAAATACCAACTATTTTACAGTAATGTACCCGTGAGTGGTCACGACTAACGTTAGCCTGGAACACACCACGAATAGTGTCATATTTTCTGTCGCATGTACATGTACTAAAGGTATTGGGGGGGGGGGATAAGATAAATATTTTAAGGCATGCCATATTTTAAATAGGCCTACTTGCTTTCAAATTCAGCCCTTAAAATGCTCTGAAAGAAAGAAAGGAAAAATCAGAGAAGAAGATTGGTGAAAGTTTGAACGAAATCGTCAGATCGTTATGAATTTTGAAAGTTGTAATCGCTGCACTTATAGGGGATTATCATTGGCCTAATTGGCCTAGGTAGGCCTATATACATTTGTACTGTCACTGTGATGTAATGGTGAACAATTCCCCTATTTCCTCCAATGCAGAAAATGACTAAAATGTCATTTCTTTTCAAAGTGTATTAATTACTCAACAGGATTTTTTTATTTCATGAGGACCTATAACAATGGTATCTACGATATAATAAAGTACCGCCCCGAGGGTAAAGGTGCTTCGGAGAAACTGCAAATTAATGACATATTTTTGTGTACTACACTGTACAAACAGAAGATTTGACCGCCAGCACATGTACTGCCACATGTCACAATCGACTCACCGAATTGCCAATTGTTCTCATTTTTCAAACGTCAATATAACTTTATTCCTTGTCCGATATCTTTCAAACTTCCACCATCCTGTTTTTTTTTAATTTTTCTGCTTTTACACAAATCTTCCTATTACCAAGGTTGGATTGCCCTTTTATGGCTGAATAAATGAGACAAATGGTAGTAGTTTGTGAGTCTTGTCATACTTATTAAAAAAAAAAATTTGAAAAACAAAACAAAACAAAACAATGAAAAAAAAAATCATTGTCGTCTGTGCTGTGCAGCTGAAAGGCAAAATAGATACTGGGCATGTTCAAACTCAGGCAAGCCTGTTGATTTTCTGTGCTTTGTGTTTGTTGCAAAATATAGATGATGTGAGCCAGCAAACATGCAGATGTAAGCCCTTAGGTGATTAACAGGTCATCGTTTCCTTAAGCCGTCACAAGTACAAATTCACCGACATCCCATTGAAACGTGTTAATATCAAGACACGCATTTCAATGGGATGTTGGCAAAATTGTTCTTATGACAGTTTGATGAAATGCTGCCCTACTGTCCAGCTCCAGGTTCATTAGACCTCAACTCAGTCAGGGAATGTGCGATTTTGTTGAGGACAACTCATGGCTATAAATGGCAACCCATGCAGCACACACTAATAATAGAAGCTATGATAGAATTTCTACAGACAAAAGCCATGCATGTTTGAGACCATATTCACCTCCCATAACTGTGACTCAGCTGACCACAATAGACCACATGCCAAATCTCTTCAATATCAAAAGCCTATTTGGTTTGACATTAAGTACATGTATATGTATACAGCAGACAGAACGATCCCCCCCCCCCCCCCCCCTTCAAGCAAGAGAAGTACAGTCAACCTCGCCTAAGTCGATCATGACGGGACTGAGTGTAATGCGTCGACTTACATGTAGGCGATTTTCGACTTGTGCGGAAGTTGAAAAAATCTGACTTACGCGTGTATCCATAACACAGGGACGCCGCGGTGCAGACTGGCCGGCGGACCGGCGGTTGATCGTTTGGGAGTCATATCATGTACCATGATTTATATTGTGCCAACATCAAGAAAATAGGACAAACATGTACTGTACCTTTCATGTACCCAGTACTTACTTCACACTCCTGTTACAAGCTGTGATCAATTCCAATGTATTAAATCCTCCCTTACATTCATTTACAATGTATATGCACATGGCTGTAAAGGCAATAAAACTGCACGCAGTGCATGCAGGTACGGCGTCCGTCCGGCCAGCCATGTAAACATGACTTAACACATGACGTTTTGCTCTTCACATGAGAGCGAGAGTGCGTGAGAGAGAACGTGGAGATCGCGCCGATCGCGCCAGCAAGTCGTTGAATTTTTGTAAACAAATTGGCGTGTGGCAGTTTCGACAATGATTGATTTCACATCGCCGTCTAGTTCGACTGGCGCGGTGTAAATTTAATGTTTTTTCATGGTATTGTCCTGAGAATTGGATCAATTTTGGCGAGTATTCGGCCTACAAAAATTGATTAACACACGTAAAGTCTATGAGGATAAATTGGGACTTTTTATTTTCATTGACTTGAGCGACTATTCGACACATGCGACGTTGACTTAAACGAGGTTGACTGTAAATGCACTACATTATACAGGTACGCTACAGTGTGCATCCATGTACTTGTAAGTTAATAGAAAGGAAGCCAGTGGTGATTACCAGTTTGTCTTTTACCTGTATATAATCAGTCTCCGTAAACGCTCAAAACGTTTATTAGGTGGTCTGTCATTTATGACAGACCTCCTTTTAATTTTGTCAAGATTTTTCTTCTTTAATATTATTTCTTTTTATGACAAATTGTTGTGGTCACCAAATCTCAAAATCGGCCAGGTCAATATCATCGAGTTTCATGTCATGTATGAGGTCAATCATGGACATGGTCCATTAACCTTTTGGAGGTCATCAGGTCATCGTGACGTCATCAAGACGCCATTTTGTAAATTTACAAGATCGATTATATCTTCATAATCGATCATCAAAAATCAACTATATTCACATCACATAAACTTCGCATGACGGGTCATCAAGTCATGTCTTCACAGGTCATCTAGAGGTCAGGACGTGCGCGTACGCGCGCGTCAAAATTTAAAAATGCTCAAAATCACTTAGGATCAAGTCTGCACACGTTTCAGGTCATTTTGAGCATTTCAAAAATGTCTGTGCGTAAGCGTCCGCGCGCGCGTTTTACGCACGCGCAAGTCGTAAATAACGTTAAAACGCTATTTTTTCGATTGACTTGCAATCCTGACACTTTTCTTCATCATTTCCATCAACTTGGAATTAATTTCAATCAATAATAAGGTCGTACGGGCGCGTCAAAGTTCAAAATCCGTGCGCGCGTCTATGGCGAAAATAACGTTAAAAAGTGCAAAAACATGCCTCTACAAAATTAATTCTAGCTCTTTAAATAGTCCATAAACCCCCCAATTTTTTTTCATCATCAGGTAGGGTATGAATCATAGATATGATTTCATGTATCATTTGACCCTTATAAACATTATGACGCCATCTAAATGGCGCCAGAATTCAAAATTTCCAGTTTTCATGTTTTGACGTCATCACATTTATACGGGATCATGCCCAATTTTTCACTGCAAAATGGGATTTGAGAATCCCGTTTTTCGTTTACGTGTTATCTCTATGGGAAATATTTTGGTATATTGGTTATAGCACTTGCCTCTCACTCCGGTGACCCAGGTTCGATCCCCGGTGGGGCCATTAAAAATTTTTTTTTTTTTGCTTCTTTTTGCCTTTCATTTTACCATCTTGTTCGACTATTATTTCATATACAATCACAAACCATGTACTAAACTGCCATATTTTGCGTGTTATGTCTATTGGAAAGTAGTGTGCAGTATATGGAAAATTAAAGATATCCCGCAATATCACGAGTCCTATTTGATATCACAATTTCTCAAAATTGGCTTACTTAATTATCTTCAAATTTTCGTCAGTCATCGGTCCTAATAGGGTTAAGTTCCCACATCTTTTTCAATGTCATCAGGATATCGTGACGTCATGTAGGCGCCATTTTGTACAAATCAACTTATGGTCGTATCTTCATAACGAAATGTGATTTCTCTTTCATATTTGGCATGGTTAAGGTTACTGTCATTTCAGTCATGGTCATCACCATTATCGTCATCATCATCATCATCACCATCATCGTCATGATTATCAACATCATTATCATCATCACTGTCATCATATTCATGAAGTTGATGATGATGATAATGATGATTAACGTCAACATAATTATCATCATTACTCTCATAATCATATAATGATCATCATCATGATTATCATCAACATCATTATCATCATCACTGTCATGATATAATGATCGTCATCATGATTATCATCAACATCATTATCATCATCGCTGTCATGATATTCATGATGATGCTGATCATTATCATCAACTTCATTATCATCATCACTGTTATGATGATATAATGGGCAATTCCATGTTACTCACGTTACACATTTTAAGCACCTTGGCATATTGTAATTGCTATATTTTTTTTACTGTGGGGTTTGACAATCTGTCTTTTCTGTACAAGGTGTATGATATCTTAATACACCTTGGTATGTTATTAGAATTCAATTCAACAAATCTACCCAGAAAATATAGACAAGCAAACTTTCGTTACTCACGTTACATTTTTGGACCGCACAAGTCAAGCACATGTCTTTATTCAAAAAGTGTCCTCATACTAGGTGGAATTAAAAGCAGTGGGTATATGATTTTTATAACTGACATAGAGGTTCACCAATGTAGATGATCAGAATTGTAAAAACATTACATATGTTTGACAAATCTACCAAAATTAGCGTTACTCACGTTACACGTTACTCACGTTACATATTTCACATATAATCATTGCCATGCTCCTGACCATGAAAATTAGCTTGAAACTTTATATTTTGATGTATTTAACTGTTTAAATTATTTTAGGCATAAAATGGAACAGTTTTGTTAACCTTTTACATATATTTGACAATATTCTCAAGTGTTATAACCTATTTTATATTGCTAATCATGAACATTCAAGCAAAGTTACCACACATATATGATGTCAATTTTAGTTATAGTACATGCATTCTGTAAGTGGTGCAGAGTGAAAAATATTCTCCTTCCATTCTCTTTAAAATAAAATTGCTTTCAAGTTTCTGTGAATCACTCAGGAGACATTTACCTTTTAAAACTAGTCAGTCCTTAAAAGATTTTAATAATCATGAAGTAACATATATTACAACTGGCAAAATAAATATTTAAAAACATACTTTCTAGACTCAACTCTACATGTATGTGTAATCTGATCCAACCTAACACATGAACTTAAAAGACTATATATGTTTCTCTTCCAATACCATAAATGAGTTATTGTAAGCAATGTCAAGCAAACTTATATGATCATAACTACTTGCCACAAAGATAAAGCTAACAGAATTATGTGGTAAAAAGATAATTATTCTGACCAAAACATTTTCTCTATTGCGTTAGAAAGAAATTATTATATCCCCCTTCAAAAGCAATTTGTGAAAACTGAAAGTGCCACCTTTACCAAACTAAAATCAAATGCAGATTTGTGCATTTATTTGTAAATCTCATTCAGGTTAATCATTTATTCTTCTAACTTATAATTCTACATGAAAGCAATGTACAATGTAGTACCAAAATGGTAAAAGTTCCTATTGGTATTTAAACATTTGGCCATTATATTCAATAATCATGCAGACTCATATAACCAAAGATACAGTTTTATTCATCATCATTGATGAAAAGTCTGAGAAAGGCGTAAAACTGAACAGAAAACTTGAAATGGCCACGATTGTTAGCTACATCTGGTTTATTTAATTTGACGATCAAGCTTTTCTTTGGGTAGAAAATGTTGTCTTTAGGATTCGGCCACTTCCAGTGCTTTCCAGCTCGTTCCATGACTGAGACTTGGTAGTCGCCCAGATTTCCCACTGCAATTACTTCCCCTGGGTAAAGGACCCCTTCATAGTCAACAGCATACCACTCGCCCACATGGACAGTGTCATGGCTCATGGTTGATGATGATGTGGGCATGCTACTTTCATCAAGAGGATTTAGCAGTTTCAAGTTATGTTTCTCTTTAAATTCGTCATAACTTCCCGAAGCTTGCAGTTTGGCTTTGAAGCGCCGTTGTCTCTCAGCATTTGTGAGTGGCATTCTGACCCTCCCTGTTAATACAACATAGAATTTGTTGAGGATTTAATTTTACAATTAACAGAAGGAAATGTAATTTTACACCTTAATTAACAGATATCTGACCATTAAAACTTTCCTACTGAAAAAAAAAGAATTGCAAATAAGAAAAATTGATATTCTTATTGGATGCAAGATTCAAATTAAACATCCACTATTAATTAAAGCTATAAATAAATATAACACAATTATGGCAAATTATATTCCAACACACAATTAGAAGACTGTAGATTTCAGATAAACATTGCAAATCTATATACATGTACATGTAATGTAAGCCAACAGCATCTGTGAATATTTACAAGTCTGCAAATACATGTAGGTTAGGCATTATTTTGTTCATCTCGATTACATGGCTACTAATGTTAACAAATTGATTGTTGTTCCTATTCTAAAAGTTAAAGATAAAAAATAAATCTGCACTCACCTCTTAAGAAGCAATTAAGAGACGAGAACAGAGCTTGCTAAAGAACACTGCAGTCTCCAACTTGCTACAAAGCTCAATGAACAGATCCACTCTGGGGTGTGGTACGTTATGTTATGTAATGGCAACACTGACCACTTCAAAAGGTCATGAAAGGCCATTAAAGGACCAAACTCTTTGTTTTTACCCCTTAGTCACACAGTAAAAGAATTCTGTACCATAGCCTGTGAAATACATATTTACATGTATATCACAATTTTATGTTGTTACTCACGTTACACCATCGTTACTCACGTTACATTGTTACTCACGTTACAATTTTGGGGCCTCATTTATTGTAATACCATGACATGTATACAGCTCCTACCCTTTTTCTCATAGTAGGTACAAGGAGTATGAAGAGAATTTCCATTGGCAAATTTTGAATGGAAGGGAATATTAAGAAATAAAACTTTTTCATTTTTTTCGTTACTCACGTTACATTGGTTTGAGCAGTCGGATGGCATGCTTTCTACCCATTCATGGGAATGGAGGCCATTTTTTTCTCTTTGGCAACTCAAAACTAATGTCCCATACATTCTAAAAATCAACTAAACAACTGCTTACCATTCTTTAATTATGTATGAATTGAAATGAAATCTTTAGGTAAATATTTACTGTTTTTCTCAATAAAAGTGTAAGCTAAGTTCAAAGTTCAATATTTGCAATTCTTGATGCAAATTTTGGACAAATTTTACTGTTCCGTTTGCCCAGAAGTATACTGAACAAAATTAGGTGGGTGACAAGTTCCAAAATAAGAATTTATTTTTTCACCCCATGACACCCATCTCATGGAATTGCCCTAATGATGATCATGGTGATGATATAATATCACCGTAATGATAATCATCACCATTATCATGATTATCTTGCACAAATATTATCACATCTTCCAATTACCGTTTCACACATTTTTCTAAATTCCTGTCCTCAAGAAGCATCTCCATGCGTGGCATTCTTGACTTCCTATCTTCACTTTAGTATTTCCCCATTATTGTGAACATCCTGATTACAATCATGATCATACAAAGTGAAAGACAGTCCACCTAATTCGTCCCCATGACGAATTAAATTCTAGTTCTTCTTCTCCTTCTTGTCCTTCTTTATTCTTCTTCAGTTTTTCTTCTCTTCTCTTTTTTTTCTTTTCTTCTTCTTCAGTTCTTCATCTTAATCTTCTTCTTCTTGTCATTCTTCTTCTTCCTCTTCTTCTTCTTCTTCCTCTTCTTCTTCTTCTTCCTCTTCTTCTTCTTCTTCTTCCTCTTCTTCTTCTTCTTCTCCTCCTCCTTCTCCTCCTTCTCCTTCTCCTCCTTCTCCTTCTTCTCCTTCTCCTCCTTCTGGGCCATTTTTCAATTTTTCAACAAGAAAGTCCTAAAAACGAAACAAACCAAACGCATATTTTGAGAAGGCTTTTTGGAGAGCTCCTGGGTTAGAAATAGAATGGCCTGGACTCTTGAGCAACAAAACTGGCTGGACTGTTTAAAGGGGAACAATGTCTTCTCTTCTTTAATAGAAAGTTGCCTTGAATAGAGTACCGAAGTGCTGACGTCATATTCAGTCGTCGTCCAGGATACTGGTTCCAAACAACAGAGCCCGCGCATGAGGTTCACCGCGAAGTCATTCAAGCAACGGGCTGGAGCAGGGCAATTTCAGTGTTTGGAGCTGGTGTGACCCCTCTTTTACTCAATCCTGGATCTGCCCTGTGTACATGGTTCTGGTTCTGGTTCTGGTTTGGTACTGTACACAATGTCCTGATGGACTATCACGGTACAGGGGTCGGGTCTTGTGGCAGCAACAGTTTAAATTTTGTAATAAGCATAATGAGCTTGTATTACCAGTGCGCTTAGAAACGCCCGTATAAAGCACCATATAAATATTATTATTATTATTATTATATTAATGTATGTATTATAACAGTCATTACAGTACATCATCTCGGATTCTCGGGACCCATTATTGTTTCAGCCACATGTATTTAACACAATGGAATAGTACAGAGTGTAGCGATTGTGTTTATGCTGGCATTTGTAAGGAAATAACATACACAACAGCTGTATATATTATAACCATTTTCTTTGGATGACAAAGATAATAACATGTACATGTACCTTAGTGACAAAATAACAAGTCCGAAATCCATTGTGATGTCATTATATTTGTTGCTATGCACTGATGCTATATTTAGAAGCAAGGATGGTGCAATCCCAAACACTGTACATGTACATGTACATTGTACACATATATGTAGAGAGTGCTTAGTCTACAAATTGAATCTCTTCGAATTACAATGTACACTTTCAAAACACTTGTCATTATGTCAATCTTGAAAAACAATTTCTTTATACATTGTACATGTATAATGTTTATTTCTGTATAAAGAAAGAAATTTAAAAATGGGTAGTTTTTGCTATTGACTTGCAGGTATAACGCCTGATTACTTCTGTTGCTAATTCAAAAACTGTTTTGCTTTTGCAAAACAATATACTTTAAAGGCTCATAAATTAAGTATTTCCTTTTGTTTGCCCAGTTTTGAGGCCTATTTTGATTTTAGGCCTGCAAAGGGGATGCACCACTTTTAAAATTTCATCTCTTTAGCAATAAATTGCTGATTTTCTCCACTCCTTGTATCTTTTCAACTTATGTTTCTCTGCATGTACATGTAACTGTTTTGCTGCTCCTATAATTGAAGTAAACTGCATTGTAACAGTCCATAGTGTGTGTATCCTGAAAGGGTCTGCAAGTGAAGACTACACTGTCTACCACTTTCTTGTAAACAAGTCTACCAGCTGACTGGGGTTGTGGTAGTCTTTTGTGCCCAGAACAATGGATGACTAATAGCATGTAAAAGCTTGTTGATCATGTTCCAGGACATTCCTTTTGTTGGGTAGACTTGGGATGATGACAAAGGGATGTCTGGACTCGGAAGTCTAATGCATTTAGCAGAGAAGTTTTCAGTCTTTGTAATTTGCTTTGTTTAAGGTTATCTGGCATTATTTTCCAAGAAACATGGAAAGTTGACTTCTTTTTGTTTGTTCTTTAATAGATTAATATGCAGTGTAGTATGCAGATATTTATGAGTGTAGGTAAAACAGCCAGTGCAACTCATTTTGCTTCAGCTCAGCCATCAGGAGTGTTGAGCAGGAACCATTCAGATTCTGAAACTGCTGTAGATATTTTTAGTCTGCATACTGTGCCATGCGGAGCAGGAACCATTCAGATTCTGAAACTGTTGTACCTGTAGATATTTTTAGTCTGCATACTGTGTCATGCGGAGCAGGAACCATTCAGATTCTGAAACTGGTGTACCTGTAGATATTTTTAGTCTGCATACTGTGTCATGTGGACTGAAGAGAAAACAAGCATTACCGGTAAGCTTTAAATGTAGAGCAATTACAGTGATGCCCAGTTCATTCAAAGATCTTGAATACCAAGGACGACAGTAAGTCTAGAATTTATCTTAATTTACACCTTTTGTTCATTTGATTGAACATCTGTTTGATGAATGCCTTGTGTCTTGTACGTATCATGTATTCATGATTGAATGATGTGTGCATCAAGAAGGCCTCCATGCAGGATACATGCTGGGCTTATACCTCTTGCAAGACATATGACGGGGAGCCCTACATGTAGATGTCTATCACTGATCCTCAGAGCTGTTACTACAGTACATGTACCCAAGATTCTCTTTAAGTGTAACAGGTCTCAGCATTTGCCAGCAAGCAAAATGAATAAATTAAATTGTCCTACATACTTTACCGTATTTCATGCTTCATTCATTTATTACATGCTCATGCTTGTCATTTAAAAGTGTACCAGTCACCAAAAAATAGTTTGCTCTGTATTATTAAGAGGTTCCATGTCGTTATGAGCTTCAAGTATTAATTCTATAAAGAGATACTGCAATTTTAATAATTACACTCTCTATAGCATAAAAGCGACTCGTGAGTAGCCTACTCGAGGCACCCATACATGTATGTGCTCGCCAAGATAAGGGTTTGCGTGTGAGCATTTTCATTTTCATGTTAATATCCTTTATCTCCTTCATACTCCTTCACTGTTGACCTATAGAATGCCAGATAGAGTTCTTTGAGGTTGATTTCATACTTTCTGCATACATACATGTAATAATAATAATAATAATAATATTGGATATTTATATACGCTCATTTCCACCAATGGTGCTCAAGGCGCTCCAATATTACCCTGGCTTTAGCCCAGCTGCCCTATAAGCCGCTGAAAGCATTCAAGGAATAAATTCCTACCAGGTACCCATTTACTACATGTAGGTGTACACATTATTTTTTCAGGTGATTGGTACACTTGGACTACTACATGTAGGTGTTAAAAAGAAAACTGTCGACACTTTTGATCATTAAAACTCAGAAATTCAGATTAGAACACAAGAATTGCCATTGTGTGTTGCAGCTGTCATTTCTGCCAAACTTTTGCTGGGCAGTGTCGTTAATGATTCATGACTCTGGGTTATTGGCAGTTGTATTCTGAATTAATTACAGATAAACAAAGTTTTTGTAGCCTTGATTTTTTTCGAAAGTGAAAAATCTGATTAAATATTCCGAGCAATGTTCCGAGCAAGACTTCGGCAGTCAAGTACTCGAGAAAAGTGTTCAGAGAAATGTCATGAAACTTGCTCCCAATAAATTTTTAACAAACTTCACAACTTTACAGTAGACCTGTTCACAAAGTTTAAATTCAAATTTATGGATGTTTCTTTCCAGGGGACCTAGTGACGAGGTATTCCATTAACCTGTTATCAATGAATGAACTACAATACTTGGAATCCGGTTTGCATACATTACTTGTTGCTATGTCTGACAAGCCTCTGACAAGCCTCTGACAAGCTTTCAGGTTGTCAAGAACAACCTTTGTTTTAAAAGTATGCATAAAATTTGAATATATTTGTGAACAGGTCTATTTAAAATCCTCTTGATACCATTTAAAAGTTATTATTAAACAAACAAAAGTGTGTACTGTTTTTATAACACCTAGAACATGCACAATAGGCCAACATGTACATGTATGTATGCATGCCATAATTTGATTGATTTGATTTGATTTGATTTATTTATTTCTGCTTGATTTCTCAATTCATCAAATAATGCATACTATATACAAATTATGCGATATACAATACAATGGAACATCATGACATTAATATATCTTAAACTACAAGGCTAACAGTAGGATTATAGAAAGAGAAATCAAACAAGAGGGTTTTCATAATAAGCCGAGGCTTGACAGCATGAAAGCCCTTTGAGATAAAATATAATTAAAAACTAATGATAGAGAGAATGGGAAGAGGATACAGAGAGAAATAGGGATGAAGAGAGGAGGATAAAATGAGGCAATTGTACCTTTCCAAATATTTTAAATAACAACTGTATTAACAATAGAGAGTTAATCATCCGGTTTGAGAGGCAGACATGAATGAATTTCTTTTGTTCTATCTCAACTACAGGTTCCTGTTGGAGAAAGGAGTTTGAATTCATGCCATTGATAAAGAAGAAGCATTGATAGAGAAGAAGCATAGAGGTCATCTAGAAAGAGAATACAATAGATTTGAACTGTGAAGCGTGTATTTAAGGACACCCCTGTACCAAGGGGGTTTCCCTTTCGTTCATTCGTACGTGTTTATGACGTTCCAAGTATTGCTACTGTGCGTGTTACCCAGTGGGGATTTCCACCTACCACATGTGGGGACATGTAGCTGAGGATATGAAACAGAAACACCATTCTACATACATTTACCAGTTCTACTTGTACTTTTCATAACAACATGACCTTTTCACATTTTATGTGACAGTTTTGTCTGAAACATTGAAGATAGAGCAGGGATCTATATTTTACCCAAGGAGAAGTTATAAAATCAGGAAATGTACAAAATATTTCTTAAAAAATAAAGCAAATAGAAAAAACATAATTCTACAAAAACTCTATATTTTAAAGATTCCCTGTAACTTCATTAGTCCCAAGAATTGTGGACTGTGTATTGCTTAATACAGCAAAGACTCTACAGAGAGTACTATTGAACTTGCAAATTAAAATATCTGAGTTTGAACAGGAGGATAAAGACACAGAGAAACGGGCCTGTGCTGGCAAACTTTGAATAAAAGCAGCCTATTTCTATTGTGGAGAACGATCAGTGATAAATCACCATGGCGACGGGTACCTCAACAGTTACACAAACGGTGCAGGAGGACACGGAAGAGAACGTGATTGAACAGACAGAATCAATCGTTAGAAACTTCTTCCATCAGAGACTGACAATGGACATGCAAGATCAGACGAATGACATCAATATAGCCACACCTAGGATACCTGAATTACAAAACTTCACTGCTGATCCATTAAGGTAATTTTCAATTTTATCTAGCTACCTGATATTCAGGTGTTAAGGTAATCTATTTTGTACATAAATTGCATCACAAATATAATAAAAGTGCCAAAAAAGTTGTATTATGCACAAAATTTTCTTTTAATCTGAAAAGTTCATACTCCAGCAAAAGTTTGTCGGCCCTCTTGACCAAATGAGGCCTGGACGCCTACATGTACATGTACATGTACATGTATAATGTCGCTCAGGACTGCCAAATATTTTTTGTGTGCAAACAAATTGAACTTGACCATCAATAACATTTCACATTGTTGTATATCGCTTGTCTTGCCTGAATAGTTCAAACTCATAAATTTTTATGGAAATACAAGTTTTTAATCGACAATTTGTAGGTTAAAAATAGAAATTATAATTTTCCATGCTTCACTTCCTTGAAAACCGATAGTACCAGAAATTATTGATCCTTGCACAGAGATAAGAAATCATTTACATGTACATGTACAATACAATGTACATGGTTTACATGGTCCTTTAGAATACAATTTTATTTTCTAATACAGTTATTAAACTGTCTGGTAAAAAAATCAATGCAAAGTCTCCCACAGATTGTATGTCCTTGTACATGTAGATTGTAAACGTGCACATGTACCTATAGATGTAGAGGTACAACTTCTAAAATATTGACTCTGGACTTTGACACCGTTCAGTCACAAATATTTCTTAGAAAAATGATCTTGTGCGTTGTATTTCAGTGAGTCACAGACCTATTCATGCTCCTGAACTCCCTCGTAATTATCATTTCTTCTTTTAATTTAAAATTAAATCAACAGGATCTGTGCACTTTTTGTGTGAACTTGTATCATGTGATTGCATGTGAATGTTTGAACAAATGTTAAATGTCAAATATATGATCAGGAAGTACATTGTACAGTGTAAACAAATGACTAGTGCAGCAGTGTCCTGTTGTGAAAACACCATCTAAGCTTATCTGTTCATTCATTGTATGAATAAATTTAGAGCAGTGACAATTTCCATGAAATAGCGACAGTAATTTTAGCCAGTGCTTGAAATTAAATTGTACTTTCTTGTGGTGTCAATGATTATGAAAAATCTACAATGTACATGTAGCATACATGTACATTGTATTTGACTAGTTTGGTTGTTCTGTCCCATTTCTCAAATTTTCCCTTCCTCCTTAATATCACTTTGGAAGAAACTCATAACAGAAATGTTCCCTGAAAAGGACTGCTCTTCAAATGCCCTCATATACAAAATAAGATGAGAAATATCAGTAGTGTTTGGGCCGAACATTCATGCCATATGCAGTCCCATATACTGTAAACGTGAAATATTTTGCAGTGTGGAAATTTTCGCGCATTTTGCGCGTCATGAAAGTTGCGCGAAAATAAAAACACGCAGATACAAAAACACATGAAATTCACCTTACTCGGCCGTGCGTGAAATTTTCCACTTTTACAGTACCATATTTCTGTGTGCACTGCAGTACATGTGCTTTTTAGTGACATTGGGTAAATTTCTTCATTTTTCAGGCGCGGCTTTACACCCCAATTAACTTCTTTGTAAAGTCGTCAAAGCTTTTGAATTCCTAACGGTTATCGAAGCCCTCCGCTGAGCGAGGAGCAGGAATCCTCAAAAATTCACATTCTCGTATCTCCCTCATTCGGGCCATAAATATCATGAAAATTCCAGAGTAGATAGGAAATGATGATATTATGCTTCATATTAATTTTCACTGAAAACGGAGTATTTTTTGAGATACAAGTATTTTTCTGTTTCAGAGGGCCGAGAAAAGAGGTTTTGTATTTTTTCCCGACACAAGTCTGGGACGAAATGAATATGTGTATGTTTACAATACTGAAGAGATTTAAAGAGATCAAGTTTGATCAGCTCTATTTCAGATTTTAAACACTATCAAGACTTAAAACGTTCAGGATATGTTGCTCACATATAGGGAAGATAGTGGAAATAAAATCAGGTGAAAGCTTGTATTTTTCATGCCTTTAAAAATTGAAGAATTTTTGACACCAAAATTGTGACATGACTAGCGGTTCTAAGACCAAGTGCATCATACACAACCAAACTCTACATTTTCTGTGAGTGTCTTTGCCTGAACTTCTTCAAAAAGATGCATACTTTTCAACACATGCAAAAAAATCCTGTTAATAAACATTTTTTATACTAAAAATGCCATTATAAACGGAGCGTAACGCGTGTTATGCTTGGTGTCCACTGCATTTTTGTGCGACAACCGTTACGCTGATATCCTAAAAAAGGTTGATGGGAATATTGAAAATCAATGGAATTTTGCTGTTCTGAAGAGTTCCATGAGGGATGAAAAATATGTAAGACTTGTGCCAAAATATTGACATCTTCATGTCAAAATTAACCATGGAAAATCTGCCAAATTTTTGGTGTCCTCTGTAACAACCGTTACACATGTAATTTTGAACTTTCATTACGCAAGTTTCTTCTAGTCTCTACAGTAGTTTCTGATTTTTCCAAATTGCTTTCTAGGATGGGTACCCAAAAGAAAAGATTATAGATTGTGTAAAATATTTGGGAAGAATCTGCTTGTCTCTTTCTCTTTGGTGTCCAACCGCAACGCGCGTTACGCATAATTTTGAACATGCCTAAAATAAGTACCCAGAGTAAAATTCTGCACTGTTATCACAATAATATTAGCTGCAATTTTAACAAATTAAAGTATATTAACATTTGTGCTCAACAATAAAAGTTTAAAATAATTTTCAATATTCTATATAACGGTTGTTACTGAGGACACCATAGCATTTCCCTATAGGAACATACACAAAACGAGATTTTTTTAATTTAAATTTTTGCAGAGCTTTTTTGTGAGTTATCTTTCTGTACCAGCCTAAATATCTTGAAGTGGTTGCTCATTAAAATGAAGCTTGTTTTATAGACAATTTACAGGGATTAAATTTTGAGTTCAATGTCACACTTGTTGGTAATAGTATTGGAAACATACACATATTGCAAACAAATAACATATTGCTAAACTTTAAACTGCAGTCTCACTCCCTGGGCAGTTTCAAGTTTGCGCAGTTAGTAGTTTTGTGTAAAACTGCCATCAAAAATCGAAGACTTAATGTGAAAAATACTGAAATCCTTTGCAATCTGATTGGCTGAGGGCAAATTTGTCGGTAACAATCACTGACAAGACACGCCCCCTGTAGCGTACATAATAATAATAATACATGACATTTATATAGCGCTAATTGCAAAAGCCTCTAAGCGCTTATAGAGTGATAGTAAGAGAGAGATACCAGAACAATTACACATACTGAGAAACTACAAAGAACAAAATATAACAAGATACATGTACACATTATGAATAAACAGATTTGAACAGATGGGTTTTTAACATTGTTCTAAAAATGTTCACATTGTCGGCATTACGAATTTGGTGCGGTAAGTTGTTCCAGAGTGATGAGGCAGCAAATGAGAAAGATCTTTGACCGTAGGCTTTAGAAGAAATCTTTGGAATTTGAAGGAGAGACTGATTGGAAGAACGGAGAGTACGTGCCGTACATGTACACTCGAGTTGAAACCATCCTGCATGCACCGGTAGAGGGTTCATGAATGCATTGCCTTCGATTTTTTCCCGACATACATGTAACCGTTCGACGGATGATTATGAAAAGATATTTCGAGGATCCCCTCAATATCCTTTGATTTTTCATATGTGAAAGTTTTGATCTTGCGCAATGACAGCAAATGTGAAAAATAATGCTACATTTTCAGACTTAAAAAAAAAAATATGGCTTCTCATTTCACAAATTAAAAAATGATTTGACTACGAGTGATACTAATTATGGGTTAGAGGAACTCATATTCTGGAATTTGACATTTAGTTCATTTCATTTGGATATTTCTAGGGCGATATTTCACAATTTAGCTGAGACTCTTCGGTAGCGGTTTTACGTAAACAAATTGTTTATTTTATGCAAATTAGGCAGGAAGGAGCGAAAACTTTTGGGCAGTTAATTGCAGTGTAGAGCTGCAACTGTTTTGTGATTCCAAAACCTTACACCGCACATCAATTCTTACGTGTATATATAATCAACCTTTCCCGATTGATCTGAGACAGTTTCTTTCACAATGTACAACGTGATCGCATGACCAGAACTCTACCCTTCCACAATGACATCTAAAGAATGAGAAAGCTCACAAATGATTTCTCACCTTAAACCAGAACACAACATTCTCTTTAGCCAGCTACACATGTATGATCAGGGATGCCACTTTTCAGACAAAAGTAGGAATTCCTACTTTTTCAACATATTTTTAGCCATAGAAAACCACATTTTATGTACGCAAGGGCCAATTCTAGATGATTTTTCCTAATTTTTATCAATTCTAAGTGGCATCCCTGTATGATACATATAAATCATACACATGTACATTGCACATAAACTCCTCTGCATGTCTTAATACAACTTGAATTTCTCATCCAATCACAGTGCGACGTCGAGAGTAGGGCGGAGACTAGCTCAGATCGGAGACCAAATAGATGTACAGTACGAGGGAGAGTTTAGACAGATGATTCAGACATTACACATAACACCCTCAACGGCCTATCAAGCATTCGCTGGTGTAGCTAGAAGGTATTCAATTCACTTTCCTTTTAATATTTTCAGTAATACTTATCATGTACATGTGTAAGATGATGTTTTGTTTTCCTTCCATGTATAAACCTTTGTTTATGTTTGACATTAAAATTGTATATTTCTAAATAATGTTGGGATCAGTAAATTAGCAGGGTATATGGATATTAAATGCTTTATTATATTGATGAATCAGATGAAATTACATGTACAAGTACACTGTATGTGCATCTAGAGTAGCACTACGTGGATAATGTTTTGATTGGCTACCACAGAGACCACTGCTGCAAATAAAAACTTCATTATAAATCATTAATATCAATATATGTGTACTTTCAAAAATTAGGTAAGTGTACAAAATTCTTTGTACAAAGATACTATATACCGGTATTCTTATTCACAAAGAAGTTAGATAACAATGAACATTCTGTTCATGTATTCCACATACATGTACAAGAAATGGCATCTCTTTTCACTTCCTACCAGGTATCCATTTAACATGTACATGTACATGTACTTCATATGGGTCTAGAGTTGCGATTAGATATTAAAGGCCAAGTCCACCCTAACAAAAAGTTGATTTGAATAAATAGAGAAAAATCCAACAAGCATAACACTGAAAATTTCATCAAAATTGGATGTAAAATAAGAAAGTTATGGTATTTTAAAGTTTCGCTTAATTTCTTTTGTATTTTATTACATGAAATACGAAATATTTTAATTTTTCCTTGTTATAATGTGAAACAAGGTTTGATTCCTCGCTGAACATGTGTAATTGCCATTGTTGCAACCTATACACAATTCAATGAGAGCTTCCTAATTGTGAAATCTGCAGAAATTAAAATATTCTATATTTCACATAATAAAATACAAAAGAAATAGTGAGTGGGTGACGTCACTGGTTCCCTCATTTGCATACTGAGCAGGATGTGCATATAACTGTTTTGCGAAATTAAGCGAAACTTTAAAATACCATAACTTTCTTATTTTACATCCTATTTTGATGAAATTTTCAGTGTTATTCTTGTTGGATTTTTCTCTATTTATTCAAATCAACTTTTTGTTAGGGTGGACTTGGCCTTAAATGATAAGAGCTTGAAAAATGTACATGTATCCCCATAACCCCATCATTATTTCCCCCTTTGAATTATTGTCTGTATTTTATTGCCCCCTCTTTAAATCTAGATTATTTATCAAGGGCATCAACTGGGGGCGTATTGCAGCCCTGCTCATGTTTGGTTACCGTATTGCTAAGGACGTGATGATGAGTGTTGGGGAGTTTGTTCATAAGATTATCAGTGACCTGGTACAGTTTATCATCTCAGAGAGGATCGCAACATGGATAGCACAACAAGGAGGTTGGGTAAGTGGGAACCTATCTGCTTGCCTCAGAGGTGACAGCTTAAAACTGTCCTTCCAATCTTATCCCGATACTACCTCTCCCATTCCATCTCTTTGCCCTCCTCTCTGTCCTGCCCCCAATTCTGAGCTTGTTTTGTTGGTTTTAGGAATCAGAATTGACATTTAACCCTTTCAGGACAGGAATTATTGAAGGGCTAAATTGATCACATTTCGTTCTTCAAATTGGCAACACTGATATTTTTTCTTTGAGTGCTGCATGGTTCTAATAAGGTGTAATGTCTTTTAAAACAATATACAGGGCCACAAATTTTGTCGACAAGTTGACAAAATGGCCAATTTTGATAAAAAACAATGATTTTGAACCTGTCAATGTGTTGCCAATTTAAGGATTTTAAGGCCTATTCTCATTTTTAAATTCCTGGCATCAAACGCAATATGGTCTTGCAACAAAAATGGACATAGTATATGTAGAAATTTTTGCTCTTTCTTTCTCATGCATCTGGTATATTTTTTAGAGCTCTGAATCAATATTTATTGAGCCAAACCACAAAATGTGGTCAATTGTCTCCAAAGGGTTAATGAAATACTAAGGATATGAATATAAAACTGCAAATATTCATCAATGTCAGAATTTGGTCTTCTATAAATTACAGTACATTCAATTGGGATTCAGTAACAAAATCAATAAACAAATATTCACATAATCTTTCACTATCTCCATCATATGTCTTTTCTTATTTGAAATTGTAAATTTTCTCACACAAAAAGTGCCACACCACCACCGCGACCATTTAATCTATTGGAATTTTTCCAGTATACAGTGTATACAATAAATCTGTAATACCGCAGAATTTTTTCTGAAGACTTTGTGCATTCAAATGAATAATACTAAAACCCATATTTTTGTTAAAAGTACAATTGAACTCACAGGGCATGTAATATTTAAACTATTAGAACAGAATTATTAATATGGACATCTGGATCAATATCTTCCGACGGATTAGCCATGGTTGTGTTGGATATACTTTAAAACATACGAGGCAATTCCTCTGATAACCATGTACATAACATTCACACTCAAAACATAAACAAACCATACAGGTGTATCCCATATTAAGAAAAATGAATTATAAACAATGTATGTAAGAACAATTAGAGGTAAAATCCAAGTGCTATTAAGCACAATTATAACAACATCAAAAAGAGACAGGATATTATTACGCAAAAGTAACCTGCCTCATAAAAATCTATTCGTTTGTGACGAACATTAAAAAATAGAAAAACTTTTCAAAGCACGAGTCATTGAATCTTATAAAACAATTTTCCAATGTCCAGAGGTTTTCTTTACAAGATATAGAGTCCTTCCAGGAGACTATTTACATATCTTGGGTCAATGCTTTCAAGTCTTCTTTCCTGTGTATCAATTTTATGTTGTCAGTTTCCTTCAGCAGGGCAATGATTCTTCCATCTGAGCTCCATGCGGCTTCTACCATTTCATGCAATTTTGTTTGATTAAGAAGTGCTCGGTTCCTCGATGTTAGATCTTCGACGATTGCCTTTTTGTGGCCCTTCAGTTTACGTCTACTTCTTATAACCTCATCCTGTTTTCCGTATGGTTTAAAGTGAACTATTATGCCCCCTTGGTACGTCTTTGTTACCGAGCTTCTCCTTTCGTTGGCCCACCCTGTGGCTACTTTTGATATCTGCCAGTGTAAGATCCACCCTCACAACGTTCTTGGCAAGTTTCAACATGATGCTGTCGGTCTTCTCTCCGCTTGACTCGGGACAACCGAAGAGTCGTATGCAATTCTGACGGCTATATTGCTCTTGCACATTAAGTTGTAGGTCGATTGAGTTTAAGCGATCCTGTTCTTTAGCTATTTCTTAACGATCTGATATCTTTTTCAATTTATTGTAGATGACTAGATGTCGATTTGAGTTCCAATATTTTAGAGCTTTGAATCTCCATTGTATTGTGCATAGCTTGTATTTTCTTGTTGATGTCTCAAGAAGACAAATGAAGTTTTTATTCTGCAACAAGTCCTTGATGACCTCCTGTATCATAGCAGAGTTTGGTGACCTTTCCTTTGTCGCAGCTGGAGAAGTGCCTGCCATTATCTTTTGGATGTGGAATTTAATATAGATGACCAATCAAATCGAACGAAAGGCAGAGGGCAGCAAGAAAGAGTTCCAGGCTTGTAAAACAGGAAACCCCCGTGAGTTTTGCGAGTAATGTAGCTCGCACCCCAAAGTCCCAGGCTGGTCTGGCTCGTTAAACTTAGAAAAATCCTCACCTTGTCCCTACCGGTCTGGTAACTTGTTGGGGAATATAGTTCAATCTATCATCAAAATTTTGCCAACAAGAAATCTTTTTTCTTTACCTTAGACGGCTTTGTAACTCATATTTCAATACACTCTAGGCAGACATGCCCATCTACACACAATTTCTTAGAAAATTACACTTTCTGAGTGATACAAGATGACAGACTTCTGTTACTGAGTTGACCCTCTTTGAGTTTTAGTCTGGTTCATGTCTGGCTCGGCTCAAAGTATTCAGTCTCGTGAATTTGAGACCGGTTCTGGTTCCGAGCTACAGCACTAAGTAAATGAAATCAACATATTGCTGCAAAATAACTGTCAGAAAATAGAATTTCTTCAATTTCTGAAAATCTCTTGCTGCAAAAATCATTCAGTTTAACAATTTGGTAAATTTTCATGTTGAAAAATAATCCTGGTTACAGTATTGCCGAGTTATCTAATCCTTTTTTCTTCCTGTTCTTTCTTCCTGTTCTTTCTTGTACAGATTTCAGCACTGAACTTCAGACTAGAAAGTCCTGGTGTGGGCTTTGTAGCAATAGCAGGCCTATCTGCCCTTGCCATCGTGTGTGCGATAGTATGGTCAAGAACTAGGTAGAACAGGTATAAATGATGGGGTAAGAGTATTACCCCCATTCCCACTGATGAAACGACACCAATACGACCAACCCCAAACCAATCAAAACCAACCCAAAATCAACCCGATAGGTGACAAAAATATTGACTGTTTGGGAAGATGTTGGTTACAGCCAGATTTTATATGGTCTGTTATCGTTGTTGTCAGTTTTATAGCACTTTTGAATTGGTTCCAGAATTTGTGAGGCTCTGGGCTCATTCCATGACACTTGCTATCAAAAAGAAGTGCCAAAATTCAATGACAAAGTTGCTCTCAGCCAATCAATCCACCCTATTTCAGTAGCTTATAACTGATATTGAAACTTGTTATTGATAAACAATTTTACGATACAGGGCCCATATCTTTTGAACATGCTTGAAAGATCCTGCATCAACAATATATGAGGAGCTTGTAGAGATGACATGAGGATTGGACAGGGACAGTTCACTTTGCATTGGTTTCACATAAACTGAAACATAAGTTTTGTTGTTGTCTGGTTAATTGGTTGTCCACTCGGTGTGAGTGGGGTATAATAAGGTGCTAACCCTATTATGTGAAAGATGAGTTCATATGCAGTGACTTGATTCTTATCCTTAAACATGATATATGATGAATTGGTCAAGTGAGAGCTGCAGGCCATGCCTTGTGGTATGTAATACATTTTGAAAGAATACTTGTCAGAATGACATAATTGTGGGTTAGCATCTTATCCCCTCATAATATACTTAGATATTTCGCCTTGCATGGACTGTATATCGTCATTCAGACAGAGGCAATGCACAGGGTCTGCTCACCTCTCCAAAATAAATGTGAATTCTTGCTGGGTTTTTCTGCTTTCAGGTGTAAAGCGTGGACAGAATTTTATAGGACCCAGAATAACTAATCGCGGTACATGCGCTGCGTTTCACATTTTTAAAACATTTACATTGGAGAGGATTGAACAAGCATGGAAAAAGAAAAAAACATGTTTGTTTGCCATCTTACTGCTACTCAGAGAGCATGTTGTTATCTTTTTTCCTCAATTGTCCATGTTTGGTGGACAGATGGGTGAAATGATCTATGTACAAAACTATTTATGTACGTGTAAACTATAAACTATGATGACAACGAAGTGTTTATTTCTTACTTGTTTAAGTGCTGGTCACATACTGTATGTCCCATAACCATAACGGTAACAAGAGCTGCCCTATGCATGTACTAGTAAAGTGATTTGGTAACTTTGTAGAGGCTTGATAAAATCTGAGCTGCCTGGCCTTACATGCTATCAGTGTATGTAATATGGTGTTAAAATGAAGCCCAGGGGAAAAAAATCATTTCAAAATCATTATATCATTCACAAAAGTAAACATACATGTATGCAAGTGACCGGAAATGCCAGACTCATTTTGCCCATAGACTCCGTGTTAGACTAAAGCGTATGGCCATACACTTTCTTAATTTAGTCATAGATCTCTAAATAATAGCATTATATATTTGAAAACCTTTCTATGCCTGGCTATTTATTTATCCTTATGAACACCATTATACAAGACAGATATCAAAATTCAACAATTTATTAATGAAGCCTCCACAAAGTTACCGAATACCTTTAACAGACACAAGCATACTGGCACGTATACTCATCATACAGTAGAGTATACCTTAAAATCTCGTTATTGGTATCGTTATCAGACAAATATGACCAGCCCTTTAAGCAAGCAAAGTTTTGCTAAAGTACTGTAAAGAGTGGAAGAATTTATGATGTAATTATATTTGGCATTTATATGTAAGATGTGGTTTGATCTCGTTTCCAGGTAGCATGGTATTTTATTTTTTATTTAATTATTTCTTTCGCATTTTTAAATTCTGGCAAAGGCTGGTATTTAATACTAATAATTATGTCCGTATGGAAAAAAGCCTACTACACATCTCAAAATATTTAAGTAAGTGTTCTGCTTCAAGACTAATATTATTTTGCTGCCAAAGAATATTGGGCACAAGAAATCACCAGTTACCTTACTAAAGCTCAATAATTTGTTGCTAGTTTTATAAGCCGCACTGGCTTTAAAAATCGTTCACACAGAGGATTTGAATAAACAGCAACAAAATGTGTATTTTTTGGTAGGTCTACATGACACCCATCTATTTATTGATATGAAAAAACAAACTGGAAAGGCATCATTATAGTGTAAATAAAAAGTAGGGACTCGGGAAGAAAAACTCTTTGATATATTCAATATATTCTATTTACTCCTTTTCTACCTGGTAAATGTTAAATGCAACTGATTTGATGAAGGAAAAAAAAGATACAAATTTTCAGACTGTAAATATTTGTTGTGCGCATGATTACAAAAATATATATCAGTGCTGGTGGTCAAGTATTGCACTGTAGTGCTAAAAATTATTGAGACTATGGTCAAGGTTTAATCCTCCTCAGTGAATTTGAAGTGGTATAGTGGATCAATAATCGATATGTCTTCATATTGATTTCAGAACAACCAAATATGGAGAGTAGAAATGAAAGTTTGAATCAATAAGAAGGGCTGAATAGTTGGTGTGTAGATGTCCATGTAATTGTTCAGTTTATTTTTAATTGAATGAGATATTGATAACAGAGAACTGAATGTTAAGCATACCACTGACTGTATCAGTCTTCAATGAAATTTGAAGAGTACGTTGATATTTTGTTAACCCTAAGATTTTGAAACGACAAACTTGTATGAATGTATCACATCAATTCAGGTTAATTTCATGTGATAAAAATTGTATTTCATGGGGTATTGTATCCTGGCTTCCAGGCTGCAGTAGTTGTTTTTTTTTTCCTGCTCTGGAAATTAATTTCACTCAGTAGATTTGGTGTCAAGTGTACATTATAGAGTTGACAAACTGCACTTTATAGGCTTCTTAATTGTTTCCATGAGAAAGAATAAAAACCCAACTGCTGTAATTGTACCTGGAAACTAGGGTACGATACATGTACATTGTACTACGTAATGGGCCAATGTGCTTATACATGTATTTTCTCCGGAATATTCGAGTACTGATCTACCTGCTATTGATATAAGCTGAAAATATGTTTTGAATCAAAATTATCTTTTCGCTTCTGAGTGATTGAAATGCAGCACTATATAATGTGTGTGATGATCATTAATCCGAGAGATTTTCATTCATTTTCTAATTTCATTCATAGTGATCTTGTACTAGTAAGTACCATGTCCATATGGAATAACAATGACACTCTGTATGGGTTCAGAATTGTACATTATTTGTTAAAAGTTGTCCGTATGGGTAAATAGACGATTGTTTATATAAGATAATCTTTCATTGAAATATGGAAATGCAAACTAAAACACATCCTTTGGTTTTACAGTGTAACACTCGTTTTCCCCAAATGTATTTGGTTTTGTATGGGTTGTTCTGGTTAGTTTTAACATGTAAATTACATACATTTGTTGATAACTGATCAGTTGTCAGTATGAACTATTTTATTGAATTCTTTCCTTTTCGATGCCCGATACAGAACCCTTTTATCTTTTTGCTATCAAGAATGAAGATTCTTTTTGGATAGATTTTCAGGAAACTATTTTGGTTTGACTAGAAACTAAATAGCTATGACAATATAAGGCAACAATGAAACAAATAAGAAAGAGATCTAGAGACAGAAATGAGAGAATGGTTTATTGTCAAATTACATTTATACACTCATGAATATAGCAGACAAGATACCATATAGCTTGAGCCCACTGCACACTATACGATCAGCTGCGTTCCGATTTTAGAAATAAATTGCAATATTGTAGTATTAAATATGGGCATTTAAACAATTAAAATATACCTGATTCAGATTCTGAACAATAATATGAATACTAAACATAGGATTTTGGTGCGCTGTCAGTCTTATACCCGGAATCCAAAATTGGATCGCAGACCGATTGTATAGTGTGTTGTGGGCTATACACAACCTTACAAACATTCTTGATGTTTGTATACCCACTCCTCGTAGTGCTAGCCACTTGCAACACCTAAAATGGACAATGCAATAAAATTCATCCAGCAAAGTGTTTTTCGGAAAGAGTATCTATAAATAGAAAGTTTCTCACTTTACAACCTTTCTTGTTTTTTTTTTAAATTTAATTGTTAATATTTTAATAAATAACTGCAGAACATAACCAAGTGGTTTACAAATTCCACAGACATTTTTAGTAAGTGATTAGCTAACACATGCTTGAAATTGCAAGCTAATTCAAGACCCACTGCAGATAGTCGACACTACCGTTTTAATATCTGAAGTATATTTTAAATGTATTGCAGGAAACAAATGTATGAAATGCCCTATTCTATCTGTTTTCAAAGAGAATATTCATGTACTAATATGATTAATAAAATACTGAGTGTTATATCATGTTATGTGTCCGTTGATGGGGTGTGGAATGGAGGAATAAAGGATTTTTGAGATACCTGAAATAACAATTTGTCCAAGTAGTCAATGGCGTCTGACTTTTAGAATAGAGGGTTCCCACAAGCAGCCATACTGGAGGACATAATAAAAACATGTGCACTAGACCATGACAACAATGGATTTTCATAGTCTGATGAACATGTTTTTTATAGTTATGTCCCCCAGCATGGCTGCTGTGAGAACCCTCTTCCCCCAGCATGGCTACTGTGAGAACATAATGTACCCTTAAATGTATTCAAATTATATGCCGACATGTTGTTCAAACGCCTTGTTGCAAGTTATTTCATTCAACAGAATTCCGATTGTCAGAATGCAAATTATCAGAATGCAAATTGTCAGAATGCAAATTGCATACATTACATTACATTCTGATTGTCCAAACCTAGCAACAACTACTGTGTGCAATTTGCATTCTGGCTATTGAATATAATACTTTGTAACATTAACAAAAGAATATGATATTTTGTTACTATGCAAGCGTGTAAAAATTTGACTGCATTACGAAAATGGTAAATACACTATGAACATGGCGAACAAAGAAGCGGACAAAATATACAGCTCATTGTACCTTCCACAATTGCTTTGGTAGACAAAAGAACATCCCTTCATTGCTATTATGTATAAGTATGTAGAACAGGTGTCACATACATATTCACCTGTTCTACTTATTTTACATAATATCAATGAAGGGATGTTCTTTTGTCTACCAGAGCAGTTGTGGAGGGTACAATGAGGAGCTGTATATTTTGTGCGCTCTCTTTGTCATCGTGTTCATAGTGATATTTCAAATAGATATAATAGTCACCAGTTGTTTAAACATGACGATAGGCCAAATTACACTGCAGTCCAAACATTCTTGTGTTACAATGCGATGTGTTTTAAATCACGATAATGGACTGGTTCTGTAATGTATTCAAATTTATGCACATTTCTTCTCTGAGTACCTAGTGACAAGCTATTCCATTAACCTGCTTTTTATAAATGAGCCTCAATGCTTGGAATCCAGTTTGCTTACATTACTTGTTGCTCTGTCCAGCAAGCTTTCCGGTTGTCAAGAACAACCTTTGTTTGAAAGGTATGTGTAAAATTTGCATACATTACCGAAGTGGTCTATTGGACTGACACTAGTATAAGTAGACCTGAAATGTGACATTCAGAAAACCAATGTTTCAGGATGGAAAAGGGCTGGTCGCATTTGTCCGATAATGATACATGTAGTAGAGGTGTCGTAGTCGAGTAGTTAAAACGCTTGACTGAAAATGCGAAGATCGTGGGTTCGATTCCCGGTACGCACTATGAACATGACAAAGAGAGCGGACAAAATATACAGCTCCTCATTGTACTGGAACATTTCAATAAAAACAAACATTGTTCACAAACAAGCTTAAACACAGGACAAATATAAAGTCTTGTAACAAATTTAAGGCAAAGTTTACACGTACAGTAATGACTCATTATAAAACGTCGAAAGCTATAAAAGTAAGTCCTGTTGACTTGTCTATAACATTCAACGTTATTTGTCATTATAAAGAAATTCGAGGGCTGAACTTTTACTTACATACAACGGCGCAAAACATGTCAACTACATATACGAATAATCACTACAAGTGAGAAAAATAAAAGTTTTGAAACTTCAAATTCACCTCTTCTGAGAAAATTTCAGAAGACAATTGCTTGTTTTTTTTTGCTCGCACATCTATTTTCTTGCAATAAGAACAATGACGTTACATCTGTCATCAAAATGTATCAAAATTAATGGGGAAACACCTAAAGACAGAGGGAGAGTATATTGTTCCTAACTCAGGAACACCTGTCGTAAAGAATAAAAGTGTTCGGAAATTTATCTTTGTACTTTTTAAAAAAAGAAAAAAAAGTGTGCAATTTGAGAGTTTTCTCCTTTCGTAAAAGTATGGTAGAATGTAAATGTTTTCAAGGTTTGTTCTAGCGTCACCGTTGATTCCCTGACCTCTGACCTCTGATCATGGCGCTCTTGTTTGGAACAGAAAATATCCCATGATACCAATAGCATCAACAGCTGTAAGAAAGAACTGTTACAAGATAAAAAAGATTTCTTCTAGGACACAAGTCCTCCTTAACCCTTAAGTGAGGATGGTTTCTTCATGGCTCTGAGATCAAACGACGGATCAGAAGTGAGGAAGATCTGAAATCATTATAAATAACAGTCTTGACACATCATTTTATTGACATGAACTTCTGAATATTTGGAAATCAGCTTATTATTTATACATTTCTCATGCTACTTCAACCACTTTTATTGTGTTTATATTTTGTAAGCATTTAAACCTTTTTTTTTGTCTTTCTGATTGTGTGTAATTGCTCGAATGATTTGTGTGTGTGATATCTGTGGTGAATGTGTCAAATGTACCAACCGAAACCCTACCTTATTTTGTATTGAATGTATTACGCTATTTCCTTTCAATCACTTCAAGCACGACGATGACTTCAAAGTCAAGTTGTGTAGTTATTTTCGCTTGAATAATGATTCTATGATTGCACATTTAAAACATATGAAAATTAATCCGTTTGAACTTAGTGATATTGATATATTCAATGATGACCATTTCTTTTTTGATACTATAAATGGCAATGCTCCGAAATTAAACAAACGTAAATATATTTTTGGTGATGAATTCCATGATAACTTTGATCAGAGTTGGTGTGAGTGAAACATGGTTAAATTCTAGTTCAAATGTAGCAATGTATAATATTGATGGTTACAACCTTATTCAAATTAATAGAATGAACAAAAAAGGAGGAGGAATTGGAATATACACTGTTGGTCATAATGTTAGCATAATTCGTATTTTCATAGTCATCCGTTGATTTAATCATATTTAAAAGCCTAAATATATAATATTGACCAGGTTCATTGATTACATAATGATTTTGTATTGTCGAGGTAAAAGTCGGTCAAGTGAAACATTCCATAACGTGGCATATTTTATTGTTTGGTGCTATGAAAGGCGGAGTCTCCTTTCTGCTGTTGTTTTGCTGTCCATTTCGTGCAGAAAGCTTACGTGTGTTAACAGCCCGTTTTCAGAGTTAGCTTGATCAATTCCTACCAAATTTGGTATATTGATTCCTTACACTATGCCTCGCCCAACGGCACTTGCAATTCGTCAGAGGGTCCTTGCACTCCGACGAATGGACGGACACAGGCCCAGATTGCAGATATTCTTGGACTATCGCAGAGTTGTGTGTGCCGCATCCTCAGAAGACATCGAGAGGCGGGTACTTTGAGTCCAGAGAGATCTACAGGTCGACCACGAAGAACATCCGCACGGGATGACCGTCAACTGCTGAACATGTGCCGTAGGAACCGGAGAATGCCAGCGAGTCGTCTTTGCCACTTGTGGAGGAGGCACTTCGGAGTGAACGTTTCACGGGAAACCGTAAACAGGAGACTTGTCCAACATGGCTACAGAGCTCAGCGAATGACCAAGGTTCCACGTCTCACTGTTCGCCACCGGGTTGCTCGACTCCAGTGGGCTAGGAGGCACAGGAGATGGCAGCTTGGTCACTGGCGCCATGTAATCTTCACTGATGAAAGCCGGTACATCCTTGACCTCACCGATGGGAGGCAGAGGGTTCGACGATTGTGGGGCGAGAACCTCCGTAATGACTGTGTCCAGGAAACCAATCAAGCAGGTGGAGGCTCAGTGATGGTATGGGTCGGAATATGTTATGGCGGAAAAACGCCATTGGCTGCACCTGAAGGAAACGTCAACGCCGTTGTGTACCGCGATATCCTGGAACGCCATTGTCTTCCATACGCGAGAAGGGTATATGGCAATAACTTTCAGCTCCAAGACGACAACGCTCCATGACATAGGGCACGTCTGGTGAGGGAAATCCTTGACGCAGAGGACGTGCAGCAGATGCCTTGGCCTGCCTGTTCCCCCGACATGAACCCCCATTGAGCACGCCTGGGATGCATTGGGCCGTGTCATCAATGAGAGAAACAATCATCCTCAAAATGTGCAGGAGTTAGCCCAGGCATTGACCGAAGAGTGGGATGCACTGCCCTTGAACACCATCAACAACCTTGTGGACAGTATGCCACGGCGTGTGGAGGCACTGGTGCGTGCCAGAGGTGGCCATACCAGGTACTAAGTGACCCAACAAGATTAAAAAGAGGAACACTTTCCTTCAATCATCAAAAGATCCCAAGATTTTATTTTTCACGATAAAATTATCATGGTTAAACATTTACCAAAAACGATACATTTTTCCAGGAATCCAAGGTCTGGATGATTGTGTTTGTCAAAAGTGGTTTAAACCAGTGTATAAAGTTTGTATGAATTAATTTTTGTCTTATATTTTTTATTTCATATGTTGAGAACAGATTTATCAATAAAATCGGTGAAGATATAAGCTTATTTTGCAAAAAAATGACTCGTATTGTTGTCAATAGTGTACGAAAGGTAGAAAAAAAATTATGCTACCATTATGACCAACAGTGTATATTAACAACAAATATGAATATAATATACGATCGGACTTATCAATTAACACTCCAGCATATGAGGCTTTATTTGTTGAACTTATCAATATAAATAAGAAACGTACTGTTATTGGATGTATATATAGGGGGTCATCCCTATAGCTAGAAGGTCCGATAGTTAGCGGGTCCGATAGACCGACACCCAATCGATAGAAGGTTCGATAGACCGAATGTACGAGAGGGTCCAGTAGACAGAAGGTTCTATAGACCGAATCGGCAGGAGGGTCCAATAGTCCGAAGGTTCTATAGATCGAATGACCTACGGGTCCGATAGCCAGAAGGTCCGATAGTCCGAAGGTTCAGTAGGGGTCCGATAGTTAGAAGGTCCGACTGACCGACAATAAATACGTAAAAAGGGTAAAATAGTGGATAAAATGATAAGTGGGTAAAAAATAAGTGGCTAAAATAATTTTGGCGTCATGTTTTCAGATGTTTTCAAATGTGTGTGTGTGTGTGTGGGGGGGGGGGGGGGGATACCCCCATTACCTTCCCTCACTTTTCAGGCATAAACCAATGCCAATTATATATTAATAAGTCATATTCTTATGGAAATTATTTGGTCTGCATCTTGAATCTCTAGCTAATGTTATGCTATTTTTCTACTCAAAGAATGTTAACAACGTAACTGAAAAGAATCGAGCGGCAAGTTGACCTAAATGGGCTAAAGAGATGAATTTTCAGAAATAATGGCCTGTGACGGTCTCTTCCCAATATGAAAACGGAAGATGCCGATGACATGTTACACAGATTAAGAGAACGGAATAACAATACACTAGAACCTATTCTCAGGATACACAGTTCTTATTTTTTTCTCTCTCGTTCGCTCGCTTTGCTCTCTCATACAATCAAGAAACTAGGCCTAGATTGTTTCTTGCAGCAAGCACCTCTTACGTCCTGCAGGTCAAAGAAGCCCGAATATTAAGATATTCGGGCAGTAAGGTATCCGACTATTCCGGAATTCCCCCCCCCCCCCAAAAAAAATGGTATAATTTACCCGACAGAGTCCACAGACTAAAATTTGCTACAGGGTAGTATAATGGGTGTAGTCGGTGAACACTTCAAAAAGGATAAAAGCTGACATCATAGCTGGTAAGAAATTATCACCTGACAACCTTAAACAAAATGGAAACGCCCCCCCCCCCCTCCCAAGAAGGTGGTAGGGCCTAATTGAAACAATTTCATTTTTATCGGTCAGAATCTTCTGTTGTCAGAATCTTATCTTTTGTTACTTTTAATGAAAATTCAACTATAAAGTGTGCACCCCATAAGATTTCTTTGTTTAAAAAATAACACTTGTGTTAGAAGGGGACGCCCTTTCCTCAGCTTGCTCCACTAGAAAAAATGCTTCGGGCATGATGGGCCTCGGGGCTTTAGTGTGCATCTATAATTAGATTTCCATGTTTCAAATAATGGTCAGCGTTCCCCATTGCCACTAAATCGGTTTAGTGGCAAATTAACCGGGGGGGGGGGGGGGCTGAGCTGCATGCGTGTACCACCCCCGCCCCACGGTGATGATGAATACTTTTTTAACATGTTTTTTTTAATGTATAAAACAAAACTTTAAAATAAGTTCCTCGTTATTTATTTATTTTTATTTATTTTTTTTTGGGGGGGGGGGAGGGTGGGCCTACAGATCTAGTGCATCAGTTTATTACAATACACATAGAAGAAGATAACGCATTACCCTTTTCCTTTTACGAGATAAAACTATTAAAAACTTATTGTATCCACTTATTTTACCTTTTTACGTTATTGTCGGTTTATCGGACCTTCTAACTATCCGACCCCTACTGAACCTTCGGACTATCGGACCCTTTTGCTGATTCGGTCTATCGAACCTTCTATCTATCGGACCTTCTGACTATCGGACCCCGTTGGACATTCGATCTATAGAACCTTCGGACTATCGGACCTTCCGCCGATTCGGTCTATCGAACCTTCTATCTATTGGGTGTCGGTCTATCGGACCCGCTAACTATGGGACCTTCTAGCTATAGGGCTGTAACCATATAGACCCCCTAACACTGCTTTAGATACATTTATAAGTAAGCTTAATGACACATTAGATATTCTCAACAAAAGTAATATAGACTTATATATAATGGGGGACTTCAATATTAATCTTTTGAATGCAAATTCACATGAAATATCTAATGACTTTATTGAACTTTAATAAGTAGACCCACTAGAATTTCACCAACCACTGCAACATTAATAGACAATATATTTTGTAACTGTATTGATAATACAGTCAGGGCTGGAGTGATATATCCAACCACCTTCCTATTTTTTGTACTAAAAAGCATAGTAATTATAAATATATGAAAAATGATTCCTTTTGTAATCGTTTGATAAATGATGAAAATATTATTAAATTCAAAAGGAAATTAATGGAAGTAGATTGGAATCACATTTATGATATTGATTATGTAAACCATTGTTATGATAAGTTTCTCGATATATTTTGCTCTCTGTACAATGAATGTTTTCCTATAATTAAAAGCAAAATTAACTCAAAAGTTATATTAAAAAAACAATGGATGACGAATGGATTAATGAAGTCTATCAGCAAAAAACATAGACTATACAGGGATTATTTGATTAATCCTAATCAGACAATCAAAAATAAATTCACTAAATATAAAAATAAATTAACTTATTTATTGCGTATTGCAAAAAAAAATATTATTGCTCAGTGTTTGCTAAACTCAAGGGTGACTCGAAAAGAATGTGGACTGAAATAAATAATGTATTGGGTAATAAGAAATATAAAAGATTACCATCTTCCATGTACAATAGAGATATGAAGTTATATTCTTTGAAAGACATTGTTGAGCAATTTAATAATTATTTTCTCTCAATGGGTAAAAATATATCTGATAATATACCTATTGTTAATTGTTCACATGATACTTATCGAGTAGAACATTAGATTCTCTATTTTTTAAACTAACTTCATTAACTGAAATTATTAAAATAACATCTGATATTAAAACGTCAAAATCTACTGGTCATGATGACATATCATCCAGAGTAGTTAAAAGTTCTATTCATTGTATTGTTGAACCACTCTGTTATATTTTTAATAGATCACTATGTTCAGGAATTGTTCCAGAAAAATTAAAACTTGCTAAAATAGTTCCACTTCGCAAGAAAGGTGATATTCATGATATGTCAAATTATAGACCAATTGCCATTCTACCTGTATTTGCCAAAATTTTAGATAAAAATAATGTATCACCGTTTGTATGAATTTTTGCAAAGTAAAAACATTTTGACTGATAAACAATTCGGTTTCAGAAAACAGCATTCAACATCATTAGCAATTTTTAATTTAACCGAGTCTATATTAACGGAAATGGGCAAGGGTAATTATTGTATTGGTTTATTTATGGATTTGTCTAAGGCATTTGACACCATTGACCATCACATTTTGTTGAATAAGCTGGAGTATTATGGGGTTCGGGGTATTGCTTTGCAATGGTTCTTTAGTTATTTATACCAAAGAAAACAATATGTGACGGTCAATGGTGTCAGATCCTCTATACAATGTAACAACTATGGAGTTCCCCAAGGTTCAGTGCTGGGTCCCCTTCTCTTCTTTATTTATATTAATGATATCGTTAATTCTTCTAATATTCTTCACTTTTCCCTGTTTGCTGATGACACTGTAGCTACTTTAAGCGATAAGAATTTACAAACTCTCGTCTCCTCGATAAACAGGGAAATCTGCAATGTTTCGTTATGGTTTAAGGTAAATAAATTATCGTTAAATCTTTCAAAAACAAATTATGTTATTTTTAAAACAAGGAAGAGAAGGGCTCCCACAAATTTACCTGAAATACGCATTGATGATGTTTTCATACAGAAAACAGATAATGTGAAATTTTTGGGTGTAATAATCAATGAATATCTTGATTGGAGTTCTCATATTTCTATAATTTCAAAATCTGTAGCAAGAAGTGTCGGCATTTTATCCAAATTGAAATTTGTATTGCCCAGTAATGTGTTGAAATTGATTTATAATACTCTTATTCACCCACATTTAAGTTATTGTAGTCGTATATGGGGAAATACCTATAAATCTCATCTTAAAAAATTGCACATACTTCAGAAAAAGTCAGTTAAAATTATCACGAAATCAACTTTTAATTTTGCAAGTACTCCCCTTTTCCAATCGCTACATAATGTACCAATATATGACTTAGTTGCGCTTAATACATTAATACTCATGTATTCTGTAAAGTACAAATTGATTCCAGAGAAATATTGTAATATGTTTGTTTTAAATTCAGATATCCATACATACTCAACCCGCCAAAGTCATTGTTTCCATGTACCTAAAATGAAATTGACAATGTCTCTGAATTTTTTATCTTATGTTGGGATTAGACTTTGGAATCAATTAGATGAATCAATAAGATCGAGCTTAACTCTATCTCGTTTTAAAATACTGTGTCGTAAATATTTATGGAATAGGTTCGGTACATTTTGACTGTGTGTGCGTGTATGTGTGTGTAATGTATTTGTTTTTATTTTTGTTTTGTTTTGTTTTGTTTTGTTTGTTTGTTGTTGTTGTTGTTGTTGTTGTTGTTTTTTTGTTTTTTTTTTGGGGGGGGTTATTTCTCCCAATTTATGTAAATTGTTTTTCTGTATAGCTTTAAGGGGCCACCCTCACAAGCATTTGTTTTGATTTTTTTCTGGTCCTTACCATTTAATATGTACTTAGTATTATATTTCATTTGTATGTTTTTTATGGTTAAATAAATCTGAATCTGAATGTGATATGTTCTCGCGTCGATCTCCTCGATCCCCAGCTGCCCTGGCCTTGATCATGATGCCCTGGATTTGAAGAGAGAATACCCCATGATATCAAGGACTTCTACCAATGTAAGAAGGCTTCCTCCTATCCACATACCAAGACACCCTCCTATGTCACCTAAGATATAAACAAGATGCAAAAGATATGAACAAAATTAATGGGTTCTACCACACAGGCTCTGTAGACAACAGTAGTGTTTCTAGACCTTGGCTTCAAAGGGGGCCGGAGGGCAAAAATATGCGAGCCAATAGTGATCCAGAAAAAACCCCACACTTATCAGGCCCTGATTTGCGTCGGAAGGGCTGGGATATGGGGGAGGGGGTCGTCCGATGTTATTTTCACCCATCTATTCATAATTTGCAAATTGATTTCATTTCATTTTTACCCATTGTAGTGACAGCAACAGCACAATCAGTCATAGATATCTGCAAGCGAGCAAGCAAAATATGTTACCTCATTGCGATAATTTCGATTGAAAGTGTTTTGACAGCTGTATTCTTTATAATTCATGCATAAACTATTGATTTGATTTACATGTTTGAAGATATTTCAGATTTTATTTCATTGATTAATATGAGAGAGGTGTTTAAATTCACCGTTTGGCTTTACACGTGCTCCAATATTAGCTCTGCTAACCTTTTTGACGGTTGATGTCTACTTAAAAATACACCTATTGATTGCAAGGTCGCATTGCGACCAAACGAGAAATATTTTGAAAATATAACAATTTGGTTACATTTTCCTTTGAAATAAATGATTCATGATGACTGAAAGAAGCAGTTTTTTTAATTCTGCCGGTCTTGCCTAACTTCAACCCTGGACCATCCACCTAAACCCAACCTAAAACTCTGTCCCTAATCTCTGAAGAAATGAAGCAATTGTCGGTTGAGCATATACATTATTATGTCGCAGCAACGAAAAAGGAGAAAGATCATTATGCAATTTTAACTTAAGTTATATACGAATAAAGAAAAGATGAAAGGGAGAAGGAACTGGGAGAGAGTGTTTCACACATTTTAAGCTTGGTTACGAAAGAGAGAAGAAGGGTATGTCTTTTTCATTCAGAGAGATTAATGTTCATGATAGGAGGGGAGTAGAGGGGGACTGAGACGGCGGAACAGCCATCAACAAACTATGTGGCAATACTAAGAATATAGAATTTCTTGATCCCCCTTACACTACAAATGTTACTGATTTTTATTATTTTAGGCTGGTCCTTCAAACACAGTCATATACGCCGGCTATAGATACATAAGCTGAATACGCCACATTATTCAAATTAAAAAAAAAGATAAATATATGAATAAAAAAACTAAGCAATGGATCTTTAGAAAAGATTATCTTTGTTTGCTACCACCTACGGTAAGATGACACTTATTCTCACTATAAGAAAAAACAAACAAACAAAAAAAACAACCGCCCCCACCCCCGGAAAAAACCAGTAGTTTAAATTAGAATACAGATCCCACGAGATAGCAGTTAAAAATAGATATCCTACTTTGTGGCAAAACGTTTTAAAGCTTGTAAACCTTGTTAAGTTTGTAAAGTAAACCTTGTAAAGCTTGATAACCTTGTAAAGCTTGTAAACCTTGATAACCTTGATAAACTTGTAACTCACTTAGGAGACTGAAGAAGAGATAAGCCTCTTGTTGCGTGGTTTTCTGTCTGCTCAGCTCGTTAAAGAATATGTCGATAAGACACAAATTGTCGCTGCAATATAGAAATATGATTTTTAATATGAAATCTTTATCAATTTCTCAAAACGTGGAGAGAGAAAGATGGAGAGAAGAGAGAGTGATACTGGGGATCAGTGATCTAGAGAGAGAGAGAGAGAAAGGGAGGGGAAAAGTCGTGTAGCTTACTGAACTTTCTTTTTTAACTGATTAATTCATTTATTTATTCATTTATTTAAAACGGTTTATTGATTTCTAAAAAGTCATTCGTGGCTTGTGGGCCAAATTGCAGATTAAAAAAAAAACTCAACAAAGGATAACATGACAGTAAAAAGGTTAGATTGGACATTTAAGAAGTATGAATGTGGATTTAAGATCATAAGCAGTGTAGCTCAAAAGGAAAGAAGTGCCATATCTTTTGCCATTACTATATGGGCTGTACTTCCAAGTAAAGTCTACATTTTGATTTTGTCCGAATTTTCTATCTTTATTATCATTATTATTAGTTTGTTTTCATTATTTTTTCTTACCCAGTCGTGTTTAGGCATATTTCTAATGTGGCTTGTAATCAAATTTGGCACAATGTGAATTAGTATTGTTTTTTTTTTCTTCCGGGGGGAGGTGGAGATCTCCTTCCCTCTCCCCGCGCCATCTCAACAATGAAGTCCAAATGATATCATATACCTAAAGTATCCAGCGTCTGTAGATAGATTCTGTCGCGTAGAGATTTCATATGCTAAGAACTGGCTGTAGAAATCTGAAGGAAACTTGGCCTGGGATATGGAGGAGGAGTACCTCACAATATGACATGGTACCGGACATGAACAATGCTTGGAGCAGATCCGTTTGTAATCATCTAGACCAGAAAGAACAGAAAATAATAGATCAGATTTCTCATTAGTCTCACTTTATTAATGCCTCTTTTAATCTAAAGTTTTGATTATGGTAGGAGAAGACCCTCAAAGACTCTCAAGAAATAAACTAAAGGGCACTTTCAATACCCTATTGTTTTGCCTACAGAAATCATGTTCGGATTACATATGCGACTGTATTTACGATTTTGTTGAAAATGAAATTGCTATTGCCAAGGCAAAGGAAAATTGAAGACTACAGGCAGGGCGTCATTTCCGAATTACCCGACAAGACTAAATTATCAAACAAGTGAGGAAAAAAGAGGTCATCAAATTTGAAGATTTGCCGACACCTCATAAAATTGCCAGTATAGTGACGCCCTTGCACTGACTAAGATGATATCTGATAACTATATTGTTAGAAAATGCAAAAGAAAAGACACTTTGGACTAATTTTCCAATATGTATTTTCGAACGTCAAAAGTTAAATATTACCTTTTAATAACCGGGAGAAAGAAGGGGGGAGTATCCAATTATTGGATCTAACGTACCTACAGCACCGAGAACGCAGAAGATCTCAAGTGGGCTGCATTCCCTTCCTGTACCTGCAAAATATTTAAGAAGGTTATAGGACCATAAATGTGCTCTGGTATAGCTATGACGGGGCGTACGCTGCGAATGGCTAACAAAATGTGGAAGAGGATATACAGAAGGAAAGAACAGGAGTGGAAAAGAGGAGACAGTGTGAGGAAAAATTATGACCCCCACAGGCGTACCAAGAATATTTCAATAGGTGGGGGGGGGGGGGGGGGGGGGGAAGATGTGAAGGATCCAGCGCATAGCCAGGATTTCATTTTGGGGGCGGTTGTAATCGGTAGTAATCCAACAGAGCCCTGAGGAAAACCAGCCTGTTTTCAATTTTGAGTGTTTTGTATCTTGCCATTATCCATGAATTTTTTCTGTTTTTTACTATGTTATGTTATTATCATACGTTATGTTATTATACTATGTTATGTTATTATACTATTTAATGTTATTATACTATGTTATGTTATTGTATTATGTTATGTTATTATCATATATTATGTTATTATCATATGTTATGTTATTATACTATGTTATTATACTATGTTATGTTATTATCATATGTTATGCTATTATCATAGGTTATGTTATTATACTACACTAAAGGAAAAAAGAAACTTATAAAAGTTCAAGAGATCACCAAATTAAATTCTCTCCATGGAAATGTACCAAATTTGGATATAATGTTGATTCAATGCATGGCTATAAATGACAGTCAATAACAAAAAGTTTTCTTCAATGCCACAAAAGAAATGTGCACTGAAGCAAAGGACTCTCTAATCCCCAAGTCACAAAGACAAACTGCAGCCTTGTACACCATATGCATGTCAATGAATGAAACAAAAGAATTTCAAAAGGGATTTGCAAGTTCATATCCAAACAGATTAATAGCCAGTATGTCCACCTCTAGCTTGCTGGCAAGCTGTACACCGTCTTCGCATGCTTCCGATCAGATTCGCGATGGTAGCCTGGGGAACATTGTTCCATTCCTCTTGCAGTGCTGCAATGAGCGTCTCCCTATTGATGGGTTGATTGTCACGCCTTGACACACGTCGACCAAGCTCTTCCCAGAGATGTTCAATTGGGGAAAGGTCTGGTGAACGGGCGCACCATGGCAGAACATCAATATCCTCTTGCTCGAGGGGTGCAAATCCCTTTTGAAATTCTTTTGTTTCATTCATTGACATGCATATGGTGTACAAGGCTGCAGTTTGTCTTTGTGACTTGGGGATTAGAGAGTCCTTTGCTTCAGTGCACATTTCTTTTGTGGCATTGAAGAAAACTTTTTGTTATTGACTGTCATTTAAAGCCATGCATTGAATCAACATTATATCCAAATTTGGTACATTTCCATGGAGAGAATTTAATTTGGTGATCTCTTGAACTTTTATAAGTTTCTTTTTTCCTTTAGTGTATTTTATTATGGCACGAAAAAGAGACATGATAACGAAATTACGGCGTCTGGGTTGCGTCCGGGTTCATCGAGTATAATATAGTTGATTTCAAGTAATTTATTATATACCTGCGTAATAACCTGATGAGTGCAGGTCGAAAAGCTTCGTTATCATGTCTCTTTTTCGTGCCATATTGAAATTTTGTAGTACCAAGAAATTATTTATATTATTTTATGTTATTATACTAAATTGACCCACAATAAAAAGTACCCACGACTTTATAATGGTATATCATATTTATATTGACAGACACAGAATGACAATGAACCAGGGTGGAAAGATTGACCTTTTATTGAAACATTTCATTAATTTCGGAAGACAATGCTGTCTCTTGTCAGCGCGCATTACAGCGCAGAACACAACAAGTTGAAAAATGAAAGTCACAGATCAATAGTGTATGTGGCCACCATTTGTTTGCAGACAGGCATTCATCTGCGACGAATCCTGAGCACCAGTCTTTGAATGAAATCTTGTGGAATCCTGTTCCATTCATCTTGCAAAGTCTGGATCAGTTGTGCACGAGTCCTGACCCTGCCAGCAATGCGCCTCCCAAGCGCATCCCAGATGCTCAATGGGATTGAGGTCAGGGGACATCGCCCGGCCACTCCATGGTGTTAATGTTCTCACCCCTCGGGAATGCAGTGGTTAGCCGTGCAGCATGAGGGCGGGCATTATCATGCTGAAAGATGCGCAGTCCTCAGTTGTTCTGCAGGTGTGGTCTTAGGATATCGTCCACATAGCGCTGTGCAGTGATGTTGCCATCCACAAACACCAGGGGTTATCTGTGATTTTCATTTTTCAACTTGTTGTGTTCTGCGCTGTAATGCGCGCTGACAAGAGACAGCATTGTCTTCCGAAATTAGTGAAATGTTTCAATAAAAGGTCAATCTTTCCACCCTGGTTCATTCTGTGTCTGTAAATATAAATATGATATACCATTATGAAGTCGTGGGTACTTTTTATTGTGGGTCAGTATATGTTATGTTATTATCATATGTTATGTTATTATCATATGTTATGTTTGATTTGATTTGATTTGATTTGAATTTATTTTTTCCACTTTTGTTTTTTTTTTTCAACAAATTGAAATACAATATACATGACAATCATAAATGAATATCAATAAAGTACAAAGTAAGAAAGATAATACAAAAATGACATAATTACAATGTTTGTAAACAATATATAACACGAAGGTAAAACATAATAACTATACAAACTAGATCATAAGTACAGTGCAAAGATTCAATGAGATATTCACAAAGATTGTGGAGGAACTTATAATAAAACAAAAGTGGTGGAACCTAAATTAAAAGCAAAGCTTGTATTACTTAGGTCCCAAAAATAAGATTATGCATTTATTCTAGCAAATTTATTTCACACAAAATATGAGATTAGCCCAGCACTGGTTGACAACGTATACAAAAAGTAAAGAAGGTACAGGACAACACACACATACAATGAAATGCAAAAAAAAAAAAGCAAGGAGAGAGAGAGGGGAGAGAAAGGAGGGAGAAGGAGGGAGCAGGTCAATCAATATAAGGAACTTTTATAGTTATTAATCAACATTTTCTTCATTTTTTGTTTAAAACTGAAAAGACTTTGTGGCAGCTTTAAACTATCATCCAATGAATTCCAGAGCTTGGTGCCGGCAAAGGTAAATATTTTTTTGGCAAATAGTGTTCGGGTAAGAGGTGTATGGAAGAAATTTGATTGTTTTGTTGGATACTTGTGAATGGCGCTATTTCTAGTAAACAAATTTGTAAATATATTTGGCAATTCGTGATTACTGTATTTATGCATGAACTGTGCAAGATGAAAAAGATAAACGTCATGAACTTTCAATATTTTGTTATCATAGAACATTGGATTGGAATGAGTAAGGAAACTTTTATTAAATATGATACGAAGCGTTTTCTTCTGCAGTAGATAAAGTCTCTCAAGCTGAACTTTCGAAGCGTTGCCCCAAGCTAGAATACCATACGTAAGATGTGGTAGGATTAGTGTAGAATAGAGCATGAGGAGGGTGGAAGGTGGAAATACATGTTTTAATTTATTTATAGTTCCAACATTACGGGAAATTGTTTTACACACTTCGTTTATATGAATTCTCCAAGATAATCTTTCGTCAATTATTATACCTAAAAATTTAGTAGAGCTGACTTTCTCAAGAGTGGTATTATCAATTGTCAAGTCACCAGGAAGATTATGAAGAGTGTTGCTAAATAACATAAACTTTGTTTTTTGTAGATTAATTGACAATTTGTTAGATTTAATCCATTGAGAAACATTTTCCAATTCGCAGTTTGCAGCTCTGAGAAGTTTATGTGGGTCGGGATCTGACAAGAAGATGTTGGAGTCGTCTGCAAATAAAATGAAGGAAAAAAAGTGAGAGCAATGCTGAATGTCATTGATATAAATTAAGAAAAGCAAAGGTCCAAGTAAACTGCCTTGTGGAACTCCACAGTTAAGACTTTGCATTGATGACCTTTCGCCATTCAAAATAACAAATTGTTTTCTATCTAAAAGGTAGTCTTGAAACCACTCCAAGGCCTTACCTCTTATCCCATAGTGAGATATTTTTTTTGATAATATTTTATGGTTAATTGTATCAAAGGCCTTGGAGAAGTCTAAGAAAATACCAATTGTATGGAAGTGGTTGTCTATTGCAGTTGCTACTTTATGAATAAACGTCAGAGTTGCGTGTATTGTACTATGCTTCTCACGGAAACCAAATTGATTATCAGAAAAGATATCATTATTGCGGACAAATCTTATGGTTCGAGAATACACAATTTTTTCTAAAACTTTTGAAAAAGAGGTCAGGAGTGATATCGGCCTATAATTACCTAATTTTGTTTGGTCGCCTTTCTTATATATGGGGACAACCTTCGCTATCTTCATATTTTTCGGTACAATTCCAGATGTGAGTGAAAGGTTAAATATGTGAACAAGAGGTTGCGCGATTTGTGGAATGATATTTTTCAACAATATATTGTCAATTTCGTCAAATCCCGAACTCTTTTTGCTAGGTAATTTATTTACAATTTCAAATACCTCTTTTGTATTAGTTGGAAATAGAAATAACGAATAAGGGACGGGATTTTTCAAAAATCTCGTAAAAGGTATGTCAGTTGCAGGGATCTTTTCTGCTAAATCTGAACCAATGTTAGAAAAGGATTTATTAAAAACATCACATATCTCGTTGTAACTGGTTATTTCCCTATTCATGTGGCAAATCTTATTAATGGTTTGATTATTCTTTTTCTGTTTATTAAGGACATTGTTAATTACTTTCCAAGTCATTTGGATGTTGTTTCTAAAAAGATCCAGCTGATTGCAATAATAAGATTTTTTGGCATTTCGTATCAGATTAGTCAAAATATTTTTGTAAGATGTATACTTATTACGAGTTTTGTCACAAGGGTTGGACTTATATTTATAAAAAAGATTGTTTTTCCTATTAATTGATCGTAAGAGAGATTTTGTAATCCAGGGTAATTTGGGGTTCTTCTTATATTTAGGCTTGTTTTTAGACAAAGGAATTGTTTTATCAAGATGTTTATGGAAGATATTCATGAAATTATCGAATGAATCGTCAACATTTTTTGAGCTAAAAACATTGGTCCAATTTTCCTTATTTAACGATAATGCTAATTTGTTCATATTATTTTCTGTAGTGTGTCGTCTTAAAGAGGGGGCATATCTAGAATCAAATGATTTGTCAACATTTTTCAATGACGAGAAATGTCCAAATATGGGGAAATGGTCTGAAATATCGGAGATAATAATACCAGTTTTTGGTGACGGGTTAACATTTGAGAAAATATTGTCAATGAGTGTGGCGGAAGTGTCTGTCAATCGGGTAGGCCTGGAGATAAGTGGCAAGAAAGAAGCTGCTAAAAGATTATCAAGAAATCGGTGCGAGGAAGAGTGACCGTCAGGCATGTTTAACAAATTGATATTAAAATCGCCCATGATAAAACAATTTTTATTGCTCAATCGAGGATCGTGAATAATATCTTGTAATGAGAGAAAAAATGAATCTAGATTTGAATTGGGAGGTCTATAAATTATGCCAACAACAATATCTTTGGTTCCATTATTTTTTATATGAATAAAAAGTGATTCAACGCACTCTGTTAAAAGAGAGAGCTCAGGAATAACAGAGTACTCATGTTTGTTGGATATAAAACATGCAACTCCACCCCCATGTCTGTTAATCCTATGATTGGATTCGAATTTGTAATGTGGCAACGAGAATAAATTTTGATCTTGGTAATCGGTAATCCATGTTTCGGTTATTCCAATGATTGAGAGTGGTATAGCAGAGTTATCAAGTAAAATTTTCAGTGACTCAAAGTTTCTGTTCATGCTTCTTATATTACAGTGGAGTAAAGAGAATTCGTCTTTAAAATTTTCGGATGAGTAAGAATGGAACTGGTTTACAGTAAAGTATTTGGATGGGGTGTGATTAGGAGTTAAATCAGAATCTGAATCAAGATTAAGTTCCTGGGTTTTCTCGTTGAGTTCCGTTATTATAGAGTCCTCATAGGAGCGTGATCCACCTACATGTCGGGGAGGAGAATGAGGAGTGTAATTAAAAAAACAGTTCTGGAATTCATCTTCATCAAGCGAGCTGAAAAGCAATTCAGACTGAGCCATACAGAAACATAACAATGGTCCAATACGCTAAGAGAGACCTGCTCAAGGAGATAAAGGAGTAAAGTGAAGGACGGAGACAGATAAACAACAAACACGAAAACACAAGATAAACAGTAGAAGGAGGATAAAGCACACAAAGATTGAGTATAAGATAAAAATAAACATAAAGATGATTAGAAGGGTAGTGCTGGGCTTGATATAACGTTCTACGGGAGGGAGGCAATTCCATTTCAGTTTAGATTATCTCCGGGTCCTGGATTCAATTAAAAAAAGAAAATGTGAATAACCTTAAGATTAAGGAAAAAATAGAATAGCAGTTTCACGATACAATGTGTAGGTAAGAATTTGGAAATCGACAAAAAGTCATTACCAGTTAAGAAGGAAACTGTCCAGGTCATAATGATATAACACTGTATGAATAAAAAGGTTAAAGGAGAATTACGCTCAAAAATAAAGACGATAGTGTTCAAAGGTGTTATTTATTCCTACTTGTTAGACTATATGGCTTCGCGTCAAAATATACGACATCGATACGAATCAATTTTTTCTGAGCAAAATTTACCATCTGCTAGCAATATGTATCGTCTGCTAGCAGCACATGGGGGCTGCCATTTTGTTTATGTGTACAAGAAGATTTTCTTAATCCAAATGCTCAATTGCCTTTTTCAAAATTAAAAACCCATTTGAGATTAAAAATATAGAATAGATATGTCAATTTATTTTTAAACTGAAGATTTCCTTATATATTTCTGTTGAAAATCGATATTCGCTTAATAGAAATCTATTTTCTCGATACTGGACGTATGGGACGGAGCAAATTAATTCAAATTTTATGGATGCTTCTTCCCTGAGCATCTATAGCGGCAAACTATGCATTCACCTGCTTTCGGATAATGGACTTGAAAAGTCAGAATGCATGCTGCATATATTATGTTCTGCTCTGTTTGGCAAACCCAAGAAAATAGATTTTTGTTAAGCAAAACCAGACAATTTAAAAGTATCATTATAAAGATTTAATTTTTATAATACATGTAAACACCCACTTTATATTTTCCGTCACATATGGGATTTTAGGTAATGAAGAAAATCAATTTAGGATTTGGATTCAAAATATCTTCCTGACTGGAACATTTCTCAAAGGTTCATGTACAACTCCAAATCAGCAAGAAAATGGCAGCCCCCATGTAAATGAGTAGGAGACGATACCGGGTGTTGGAATATCTTTATTTATACCCTTTTCTGATATCTTATTAGAAAATGATTTAGGCCAATAAGTAGGAATATATTACACCTTCCAATATAAGTAAATTTGTAATCAGGGCTTAATTCTCCTTTAACCAAACTGCCATAAATGACCTGAAGAGACAATCAAAGAAATTGCTCAGCGCAGAGGCAATAACTGGCACCATGAACACGACGACAAAGAGAGCGGCCAACCCATGCAGCCCCCCACCGCACCCCCACAACAGCCGTAGCAGACAAAAGGACATCCCTTCACTGCTGTTATAATCATATGTTATGTTATGTTGTCTATTGTTGTTTTTTTTTGTTTTATGCTGATTCAGGCCACTCTGTATAAACATTCATGAATAAATAAATTAATTAAAAACGGCTCATAGCACTTTTTTTAGGCGGGAAGTTCTTTCGACGTCCGGACTGCTTTGCAGTTATATGGACGTAATACTGAACTGTAACTGGGATGGGTGCAAGGAGGGGAGGATTTCCCCCTTCCCGCGCGAAGCGCGAAAGCTCTTAGCAACTTTGAAATTCAACGGCATGTAGCAAACAATTTTTTTAAGGCGGAAAGTTATAGTTGGGTGGGTGCAGGGAGAGGGGACCATGGGGGGGGGGGGGGGGGGGACCCCTCCCGCGCGAAGCGCGAAATCTCTAGCAAAACGTTTTAGCAAATTGAATTCTTGATATCATTAATTCGAATTCGTGATATCACGTATTGAATTTGTGATATCACAAATCCGTTTTTTTATATAAAAAATTGGGTTTGTGTGATAAACCAATAGGAATTTGTGATATCACAAATTTGAATTCGTGATATTACAATTAAATTCGAATTCGTGATATCACAAAGTCAACTTGTCATATCGCGAATTGAATTTGTGATATCACAAAGTCAACTTGTCATATCGCCAATTGAATTTGTGATATCACAAATCCGTCTTCTTGATATCAAAAATAGGGTTTGTGTGATAATCCAATGGGAATTTGTGAAATCACAAATTCAATTCGTGATATCACAAATTCGAATTTGAGATATCAAAAAATCACATTAAATAGTAAAAAGGCTTGCCATGCGGATGCGCAAAAAGACTTCACAAGTCACTGACGCGATCCTAGCATCAGCAAAATGACCCCTAGTGTGAGAGTGATTGTAGTGATTTTTCTCGGATTTCCATAAAAGGGGGCTGGGACGTAGGTCCCAATCTGTACCGGTTACGCTCATAAATTAGGTTAGACCAGTGTATCATTACCGGGCATATAGGGAGCTCGGCATCCGCAAGCTTCGACCACGAAGTCAGTCTGACACTCCATACGACATGAACTAACACGGTAGACATCGTAATACTTCAGCTTTGTCTCACCGCAGTTACCATGTGGAGGCGGTAAATTGTGGATCTGTTTAGTAGATGACGGAACATAATAAATCCACCCTCGTTTATCTTTATCTTATTTACCATCACCATCATTATCACTAATATCATTATCATTATTGTTATGATCATTATTAAGATTATAATTATGATTACACTATTCTCATCGTCACTATTATGAACACCATCACCATAATCGTCATTCTACCGTCATTACCGTCATGATTACCATCATCGCCATCATCAACCTCATGATTACCATCATCACTATCATCAACCACATCATGATTACCATCACCATCATCAACCACATCATGATTACCATCATCACCATCATCAACCACATCATGATTACCACCATCTCCATCATCAACCACATCATGATTACCAACATCACCACCATCAACCACATCATGACTATTATCATCACCATCATCAACCACATCATGATTACCATCATCACCATCAACCACATCATGATTACCATCACTACCATCAACCACATCATGATTACCATCACCATCATCAACCATATCATGATTACCACCATCACCATCATCAACCACATCATGATTACAATCATCACCATCATCAACCACATCATGATTACCACAACATGATTACCACCATCTCCATCATCAACCACATCATGATTACCAACATCACCACCATCATCCACATCATGACTATTATCATCACCATCATCAACCACATCATGATTACCATCATCACCATCATCAATCACATCATGATTACCATCACTACCATCAACTTCATCATGATTACCACCATCACCATCAACCACATCATGATTCCCATCATCACCATCAACCTCATCATGATTACCATCATCACAATCATCATGCAACCACATCATGATTACCATCATCACTACCATCAACTACATCATGATTACCATCACTACTATCAACCACATCATGATTACCGCCATCACCATCAAGCACATCGTGATTACCATCAACACTACCATCAACCACATCATGACTAATATCATCACCATCATCAACCACATCATGATTACCATCATCACCATCAACCACATCATGATTACCATACTACCATCAACCACATCATGATTACCATCATCACCATCAACCACATCATGATTACCATCACTACCATCAACCACATCATGATTACCATCACCATCATCAACCACATCATGATTACCATCACCATCATCAACCACATCATGATTACCATCATCACCATCATCAACCATATCATGATTACCATCACCATCATCAACCACATCATGATTACCATCATCACCATCATCAACGTCATTATCATCAACTTCATCATGATTACCACCATCACCATCAAACATCATGATTACCATCATCACCATCAACCTCATCATGATTACCACCATCACATCAAACATCATGATTACCATCATCACCATCATGCAACCACATCATGATTACCATCATCACATCATTATCATCATCCTCATCATGATTACCATTATCACCTTCATCAACGTCATAATTATTTGAAATCATCAACATCATCATAATCATCAAAAGAGTGAGAAAGAAAGGAAAATGGGGAAAATCAATGGATGCCTGGAACTAATACACGCTACGTGCTGGTTTCCATCACAATATTATCTTAACTTATTCGAATCAGCCAATGCCATCACAACACTCCTCATAGCAACATGATCTTAGACTTTACCTCAATTTGTGTGAGACCCATAAGAGTCCTAGTTCCAGGTCCAACAGCTATCCCGTGGTCGTTAACCTGAGGACTGCTAGTATTGCTGTCAAACACCTGGATCTGAAAGCCTGCTGATAGGGCTGGTGATGTCGTATAGAAGTAGTCCCACTGCCGAACATCTAAAGCCACTTGCAATCCATGAGATATACCTGTTCCGCATAGAATACACGGAAATTTGTTTCCTCCGCAAAAATAGCTCTATTCGTCTGTTACAAGGGCTGAAATCATTTGCCCGAATATTATTTTACCACTTTCTCAATTACATTAGCTAGCAAGCAAAAACTTGACATATCAGTATAGTAAAAGTTTAATGTTGTCATATAACATTTAAAAAATGTAAGTATAGTGCATTCTCGGGGAGCAGCCCCTACCACGCTGCCTCATGCATACGTCTATGTTCTCTCTGAGGAGTGACGGAATAAGGGCATGGGGTCAAGGAAAATGTTTTCACGAAATGTTTCATTTTGATCAGAAGTCCAATTCTTACTGTTCATGTTTCGTTTACGCACCTGCAGTATGAACTTTCAAACGATTAGCCTTGTCCAAGTTGAAAGTAAAACAAACACCAAATTCCACATGGGCAAGGGAGAAATTCTCGCTCGAAAGCAATTCATTATTGAATTTCGCTCTGAAATAAAGAGGAAAAGAAATTTAGTTATACATGTATCATTAAATAGCGGTAGGAGTATTGCCGGTCTACTTTTCAGTAGGGGACTTAAAATATGGATAACAAAATTGATGAGAGGGAAAGGAGAAGCATTTTGAAGTGGGGATGTGCCATCTTATTCTTATATTCATTTGTTATATGCCTGTATCCTTCTCCCCTACCTCCTCCTCTCTAACCCCTCTCTATCCCTTGCCCAATTGCATAATTTGGGGCAATTTCAGGGGGGGGGGGGGTGTTGATTTAGACCATGGGCTCATCACAGAGGCTGACCTAACAACTGCACCGACCTTTATATCACCAAAATATAGGATTATGGTTGCTATCGGGTTATAGGAAGGTATGGAAGCCTTTTTGCTATGGAGTTGATATTGGTTGCTCGACACATGGTGGTGTCAATTGCTCCGAGGTCAATATTCTATCTGACATTCACCCCCCCCCCCCCGGAACAAAATTTTAGCCCCCCCCCGTCCCCATGACGATACCAATGACATTTTATCCCCAGGCCAACTACCCCCTGTAGAGCCCACAAATGTAAAAATCAACCACAAATTTAAAAATAATCACAAATTTGAAAAAAATTGCACCCTCAAATGTCAAAATAACCACAAATGTAACAAAAATCGCCAACAAATGTAAAAATCTGCTTTTAACCACAAATGTCAAAACATGTCGCCTACAAATGTAAAAATTTCCATTTTTACCACAAATGTCATAACATGTCAACCACAAATGTAAAAACTCATTGCTTGCATAATGCACCTATGTAAGATAAGTTATTATGGTACATTGCCACTTGGTCTAATAGCCAAGAGTTCTAACATCATTCGATCTGACAACAATTCGTCCATCACCAATTCGTCTAATCAACATTTCGTCTAATGACCATTTGGTCTAATAATCACTTCGTCTAATCACCACTTTGTCTATAGCCAATTCGTCTAAAACCAAATTGGGTCTAATACCCATTTGTTCTAAACCCATTTGGTCTAAGCACCACTTCGTCTAATAATCAGTTCGTCTAATGTTCACTTGGTCCACTATCTATTTCGGCTAAAACCAGTTGGTCTAATAACCAAATGGTCTAATCATCATGTCGTCTAATAGCCATTATGTATAAACCCAGTTGGTCTAACATCCACATCGTCTAATTACCATTACGTCTAATAATCGTTTGGTCTAATTCTCAGTTCGTCTAATAACCGTTTGGTCTAATGTTCACTTGGTCTGATATCCATTTGGTCCAATACTACAGACAAATAGGTTAGCCTGTCATAGTTATATATACATTGCATGCAGCCCCTTCACTCTTTGAGTAGACGTACGTTTCATATAATTCTGTTTAATGATCTTGTGCAGTATATATATTTCAGAAGAGATCACATTTTAAAGATAATACATTGTAATAATGTTTGGCCTCTCGCTTCGCTCGCGCACAAAATTTTGAAAAGGGTAGTTGGTACCCGGGCAATAGGCGTCAGTCCCCACTTCCAAAAACGTTCAATTTCCCTGCATTGTGGAACATGTAGTAATAATGATGATAATAATGAATAGAAACCGAATGACTAGTAATGAGAGAGAAAGATGGTGGAAGAATGAATATAAAGAGTAATATAAGGAAGGACGGAAGTAAAGATTAATCGATGAATATCATTACAATATGGAGGATAAAACGTTATGGGATAGAACGATAAAGACATAACGTAAAGATTGAGAGTGAGAGAGAGAAATTGAAGAAGGATAAAGAAAAACAAAAAGTGCAAAAGATGGAAGAGAAGAATATTTTTAAAAAAGGTCAAACAAGAAAAAAGAAGAAGAAGAACATACCGAATTTAGAGATGAAAAGAAAAAAGAAAAAAGAAAAAAGAAAGATAAAAAGAAAGAATAATGCAAAATAGGCAAAATAATAGAAAGATAATCTAAGGTATAAAGAGCAGAAAAAACCCACATAGAAAAATAGAATGATGATAGAAGAAATAACAAAAAGATTAATATACGAAGAGATGGAAGAGGTGAGAGAAGGAATCGAAAATTAACACAACTAAAGGAGGGATGCAAAAATGAAAGGATAAAAGCAAAGAAATAACATAACAAAAGAAAGATAAATGATAGAAGGTTAAAGATATACATAAGAGAAGATAGCGAAAGAAATGAAAGGATAATAAACAAAATAACAAAGGCAAAGTGCAATAAAATAATTGAAAATTCACTAAAATATTAATTGATTAATTAATTAATCAGTCAATTCATTGATTAAGCACATGCAATCAATTCATGCCATGCCCCATCAGGTCCCTTTTTTCTCCTCTTTTTTACACCCCCACCCCCCCCCCCCCAAAAAAAAATAAAAAAATAAAACAAAAAAACACACACACATACAGAAAAAAAACTAGTTACCTTTCAATTTAACGTCATAAAAAAATGAATATGTATATGTGTCGGGGAAATGTGTACCTAGTCTTGGTTGAAGTTTCTCCCGCCCCGGCCGCGGGCCCTGATAGCAGAAAGTGTTAAAAAATGACGTGATATTTACGTCGTGGTTTTCGTCTTTTTTACGTCCTGTAATTACGTCAATAAGACGACAACTTGCACCAACGCAAGACGTCAAGAGGACGTCTTATTTTGACGTCATCTCTACGTCTTGTACACTGTAAAAACTAAAGTGCTACTTTTAGGGGCATGTATAGTGACTGCACCTGAAATGCGGTTTATAACACTTTAGTGTGCTAATTTACCAGCAAAAAAAACATTGTGACCGTGGCGAGCCTCGAACCAGGTTCCGCTGATTGAGAGGCGCTGACGTTACCGATGGACTAAAGAATGCTTCTTGCAATCCAGTTTAGTCATGGGAGTCAAGTAGATAACATGAACTATGTGGTGTCGTAAATTCACTATGTAACAATATGATCTGCTCTAAATCGTACAATGTGAGTTAGTCTAGCGGTAATGCCAGCAATTCTCGATCAGCGGACCCTGGTTCGAAGCTCGCCCAAATCATTTTTTTAATGAATGTTTAGCAGTTTAAGGACCCGGTCCAGCTCCCGTGAAAGTGCTGAAATTGCACGCTGTGTGCATTCAATAGCACTCTGAGTGCAGTCCCTATGCATGTTCTAAAAAGTGCTATATACAGCACTTCAGTTTTTACAGTGTACAGATGACGTCAATTGTAGACAATAATCAGTGGCTTAGCTATATTCCAGCTGTTGGGGGCACTGGCATCATTGGGGTAGGGGAGGGGGAGGCGAGGGACCCTAAACCTAACCCTAATCCTAACTCTATTTCATATTCATTAGCATCCGCCATTCTCCGTGGACCCGTTTAAAGGAGAATGAAACTCAACATACATTAGCTGATAATCATGTGGAAAATTGTCAGCCTGTTCAAAATATCTTGAAAATACTCTGATTTGATTACTCAGTAAGGAGAACATTCTCTCTAAAGTTTGCAGATTTCCATTTTGAAAAACTGTGATGTCATTGCGGTACATGTCCATTTACCTGTAAACAATGGATAAGATGTTGCATAATGAATAGCTATTGCACAACTAAAGCCACCCATGCAAAATGGCAGCCATCTTGGTACCCCCATTGTCTCGCACAGGTGATATCTAAGAGCAGTTGTAGGTCTTTGTCACTTCTTTGAAGAATTGACAAACCTTTGTCAGACCAAGAAACTTACAAGTGCATGCCAAATCCCGCTTACCAAAAGAAACAGCTGAACCAAAGATCTTGACACAAATAGGTAATATGACAGGATAAAAGTATCTTCACTTGAATGTACATGACTACAAAAATGGTTTTTTTATGAGAAAATCCAGTATCATGCATTCCACAGCTGATCATGAGTGTCATGGTAGCTAGTGTATAGGTCAGTGGGTATCTCACAAATAGAACTGCTCTGACATTACTTTGTAAAGAAAATGGCAGCCCCCATGGGCTAATGTCAAGCAAGGAAACTGCAACTTTTGGAGACACTGTTCCCCTTCTTAAATAATCAAATAGGAGTAATTTCAAGATATTTGTAATAGGCTGACAATTATCTACATGATTATAGGCTAATGTTTGTTGCCTTTTATTCCCCTTTAATGATCTCCCCCCATACAACGGTCAGGAGGTAGTCCGTAGTCGTAGCCGTAGTCGTAGCGCGAGGCAAACAAGAAATTATCCCAGTTGGTCGTTCGACGAAACGATGATTAGACCAAATGTTAATAAGACCAGACGGCTATTAGACCAAATGACAATTAGACCAAATGTTATTAGAGTAATTGGGTGTAGACTAAATGATGATTACGAGGTCAGACTAACTGACAAATGGACCAAATGACGTGTAGACCAAATGGGTATTAGACTAATTGGGTTTAGACCATTTGATGATTAGACGAAATGGCAATTCAACCAATTGACAATGGATCAAATGGTTATTAGACCAAACTATTTGAGACCAAATGGCTATTAGACGAATTGACTATAGAGCAAATGGTAAATAGACGAAATGACAATTAAATGGTAATTGGAAATGCTAATTAGACAAATTGGTTATTAGACCAACTGATAATAGACCGAATGATGTTAGACCAACTGGTTGTAGACCAAGTAGCAATGAACCCTTCATTTTTAATCAAAACAACATGCAGCGTGCGCCGTATAGTGTACTTTTGTGTTATAGATTATCACTAGAAGCAGGTGTCAGGCATTTCTCAACCATTAAATATTTCATCATTAAAAATAAACAAGCGCGTAAATGAAAAAATAAAATTTACGTTCAAATTTAATTCATATGAAGCGCCCTCTGGAGACTGATAAAATAAATTGTTATTTTTTTGTGTTTTTCAGTAATCTTTTATTGATTTCATATGATATAAAAACCAATACATAACAATCAACATATATATATATATATATATATATATATATATATACATATACATAAATTAACAGAAATCAGCAATAAGTCATTAATAAATCAAGTATATGTTATGCTTCAAAACTACTATAACTTCTATTAAAAAAAAGGAAAAAGAAAATCAAGCATAACATATTGTACTTATATAAACAACTGAAAAAGAAAAGGAATCTATGCACTTGAGTTTGGAAAAATGGATACTAAGGATTCCCCTAATCGATGCCAATTTTCTCTCCTCCTACAATGTTATTTTTTATTTCATTAAAAGAAGGTGGTTTCTTATGCACTCTGTTTTTAAAAATCAAATATTTTACAAGAATTAGAATATGATTTAGCAATTGGTGTTTTCCTTTATCTCTTTCCTCCCTCCCGAACAGAATAATAATATGACTATTCTATGTAGAGATCGATGGATTATGTGAATTTTCACGTCCTCAACAACCCCCCCCCCCGTCTCTGTAAACTGATCATAAAAAGGGAAACCACTAGTAAACCACTGAACGAATTTTTACATTTGCGGTTGACATGTTTTGACATTTGTGGTAAATGGTGTTTCGATATTTTGGGGATTTTAATGTTCAGGAAAACCTCACACACATTTGTGGTTAAGCAGATTTTTACATTTGTGGGCGAATTTTGTTACATTTGTGGTTGATTTTTACATTTGTGGGCTCTACACCCCCCCCCCCCCCCCCCCTTGAACAACTATCCCCCAAATCACTGACGTAACAGTTAAGCCCGGCGCACACTCTACGATCCGACTGCGACCCGATTTTCGAACAAATTGCAGTTTGCATTAAATGTGAAAGTTTTAAAAAGTGAAATTATCTCATTTGAAGTTCGGAATAATGATAGGAATACTAATATCGAAATTTTAGTTAACTACAATTCTTCTGGTTAGAGTAAAGGCCAAATCGGCTTCAAATCTTAGTCGATCGCAAGATTGGTATGACGTCACTACGATTTGGAATTGAATCCGCTTTTATTCCTACACGGGGGTTCGCAGTAACCCGGAATTTCGATTTTAGTATTCATACTACTATTCGGAACTTTGATCACAAAGATTTTACATGTTTGAAGGTTCATATTAAATGTTTTAACAACTTTTCCCAAAATTGCATCGTAGTCAGATCGTGCAATTACATTTTAAATCATAATGTATAGATGCATTGCAACTTTTAGTATCAAAGTATATTAGCATTTTTAATGTTAAATGCAAGATGTTTTTAATGATATTCTGGTGAGATTTAACCTTTTGAACTCGAATTATAAGTCCCATTTCATTTTGTTTTATTCATTTTTAAAATCGTGGATTATGTATCATTAATTTTTTTTCAAGGCCTCAACCAAACAGATATTTTCATGAATTAATCAATTTTGATGACAGGTAGTTTTATCCTGATCCAATGTAATTTACATTTGACAAATTTCAATGCTTCACTATCATTTTCTGGACGATCATTTGTTTTCTATTGTATAATTATATATGTATATCGTGCAATATCTGTGATATTTCTCGGAATGGCATGTGCGGGTTCACATGCCTACGGATAACAGGGAAGAATTTCTCTTTTGTGAACCCTGACCCACATGCCATTCTGTCTTATTTTGTTCTATATATATATTATATATTACTCTGTATGCCTATCTTGTATTCGTTTTTATGGTCGAATAAATAATAATAATAATAATAATAATAATAATAATAATAATAATAATAAAAAATAAAAATAATAATAACAATAATAATAATAATAATAACAATAATAATTAATTGTCCGAAAAAGAAAAGAAAAGAGGAGATCAGTGGTTGGAGCTCCAGGAAATAGACCTGTTTACTAATGTGTATGCGTACTTCTTGAACAGAAGTTTCTCTTGACGACTCAAAAGCTTGAAAGAGATTTGCCCGACATAGCAATAACTAATGTATGCAAAATGGATTCCATCCAGAGATGCCCTTGTGCATATAGCAGGTGCACTAAATAGTTGGTAACTAAGGATTCTGGAGATAAACATGCATAAACTGAAATACATTCGTAAACGGGTCTATTGGCTGCTCAGCAAATGCCACTGGAGCATTATTATGTCGTAGAACTTTACAGAGCTCTCTCCAAACTGCTTGGTTTAGAATGTGAACAATACTTAACAATACGATACTGTCAAGTTGATGGGCCGCGTTCAGACTCAACTTAGTGAAGTTGATGTTGGTCAGGTTCCCCTCATACGACGCGTAATCAATGGGTTGATTCCCCGCTGATAGATAGGCGACATGGCTCAGGAAATCAGCATACTCTTTTTCGTTCTCTTCCAGGTAAGATTTCCTGATTAGAAACAAAGGAATTCGTTGAGAATTATGCAGACACAGAATGACGGTTGACGTCTCTTGTCTCCCGTATCTACATGTAAATTTTGTGAGCGAGTAACAATTCACAGGGTGTTCAGACGCTAAAAATCTATACCAAAACGGTATAGCTATACTAGAACGGTATAGCTATACGATGAAATTTTGCGTCTGAACGCTGACTAACGAAACGACGTATAGCGAAACGACGTATAGCGAAACGAGGGTCAGAGCATCGTTTCGAACTAGAACTCGAGAAAGAATCACTGTTCCGTGTCCGTCTGAACGTATGGCGACCATAGAACGGTATAACTGGGCGGGGCTTAACGGGAGCGCGCGTGAAAGGTGGAAGAGGAAATCCAGGCAGGGGGGGGGGGGGGGGGGGGGGCAAGCGGATACCTCGTGATCATAACAACACGCGCAGTGGGAAACTGCGCATCTATACCACCTTTTTCACGACGGTCGCAATATGCGTCTGAACGACCCGTTAGCTATACGATGATTCTTTATACGTCGTTTCTTTATCGAGTTTCGGTATAAACTGAATAGCGTCTGAACAGGGGGTTAGACCCTTAACACATAGTGACAATTTTTTGTTATCAAAATATAGGGTCACAAGCCCTATACAGTGTGCGTCAATGAAAATGAACCCAGATTCAACCCTGAATTTCAGGTTGCAACTAGTATATAGATTTCATCAAAGATACTCACATTGTAGCCTATCATGGTTGGTTGAATCAAGGAGGTACTAGGCAAGCTTGCCTACTACCTCCTTGGTTAAATGGTATCAATTCCAGTTGAATGCACTCAAAAATAATGAAAATAACTCCTGAACATCATTCAGCCCAAACTTGGGTAAAGACGAATTTGACATGCTTTTTAGAAATGGCTAGTGCTCATCCATGATCACATTTTGGCCTATCAAACGAATGGATTCATTATCAACTATCATACTGTTATAAGGCATTTTAGCGATTTCATTTGGTTTTTAAAATATTGGGGCTTGAATATGAGTTGCCTTTTTATTGACTCACCCTGTATAAATATAAATGTTTCAAAAAGACCACATCGCTGCCCAAATATGATATGAGGTGACGTTTGCCGAATATTACTTATTTCTCTATTCTCAGGTGCTCAGGTGCTATTGGCCATACTGGTCAATAGACGAAACGTTGATTGGAGGATATGTTGATTAGACCAAGTGATGATAGACCGTATGATGATTGGACCAAATGACCTTAGACCAAATGGCAATAAACCGTAAAAAACTATACATGAAAGATTTCAAGTGTAATAGCTTGCATTTTTTTTTCTCAACCCAATACAAAACAACGAAAATTCGTCAAACAATGCTTTGTCAACTTTTGTAAAGTAAGAAATCATAATTTGTGCAAAAGTTGGTTATAAATGTCATCGAAATATTGATGCCTTCAACTGAGAATCCCCCCCCCCCCCCCATCCATTGGGAATCCTGTATATGGGCATGGCAATGACGTAAGATTTCAAATAAAATTAAAGCCAATTAAACTTAAAGCCAATCACCTTAAGAATAATTTGTGCACAGCTACAATGTACAAAATCAACTTAAAAAAAACTCTACCTTGCATATCAGTTAAGGAGTGTGAAGCAAATAAGGACATGGATTTCCGGACGAATCCTATTCTACTCACAAGTCTATTTTATCTTTATTGAGAGTGTGTTTAAACTTGCAACATCTCTATATAGAAGTGATATTTAAAATGGCATTAAACTGGCAAAATTTGAACAGCGCCACCTTACAGTAACTGCTAAATTGAGATTATAATATGAACATTAATTGCATTTTATTTTGAATTTTGACCAACAGCTGTTTGGAAAATAGGCACATTTTATATTTCAAACTATTATATTTCGACGTTGCACATGTGGAAAAATTGCCTCCAGATACATTCCAAGCTTCTACAAAACTAGAATGGGGCATGATGGGAAAATTAGAGGGACAGACACTTTTCAAATCATGCTGAAAGATGGCGCAATTAGGAGCTTCAATTTACTGTCACTTTAAAGCCCATATTTGAATATGTCTATAGCTACATGGAACCTCTAACGTACATAGCAAAATATTTTTTGGTACAATGAACTCTCAGTCAAAAAATCAAAGACACCGTATTCATTTACTAATCAAAATTACTTTTATCGTTCCAGATTAGTGATAGTTTGCAAATTTTGGTTGACACTACTTTTAAGAGCCACGTCTAAATTGGTATATTCTGATAACCTCTCCTCCGTTACCTAGCTCCAAAAGATATGCTGGTAATAATTTTGGAGGAACAGATAATGGAAGAATCATAATGAGAGCAAAGTGTTATTACTATGATTATAGAAAACATGGAAGTAGTCATGCAGAGAGATTAGTGGTGTCAACAATAGATGGTTTTAGAGATTTCACGACACCGGTGAGTAATTCAATTTAATTATAATTATTAATTACAACTGCAGCAGCTTTATGTCAGTCATGATATTTGTCATCAGATCACAATGCTTGTTTTTTTTTTGTTCTTTTGAGGGAGATTGCAAGTACTTAATATTAATACGTTGTATTGTCTTCATAGGAGTACGGGCACATTTTCGGGTGAGTGAAGGGGGGGGGGGGGGGGGGAGACTGACGCCTTTTGGCACAATAAACTGTCCACAGTGTATGAGCGAGAAAAAAAAAAGGTTGTATTTTGTCAAAACATCAAAATACAAGCGATAAGATTTCATTTTAAAAATCATCGGTATTCGGGCTTCTAACTACCCGGATATGAAGATATTTTGGCGCCTCTCTGTGCGGATAAATTCAAATTCAAATTCATTTATTGATTGAAATTCAAACATGAAGGATCATTCTGTATCCCCCTTCTTGTACATTTATAATTGTCTTTCATCTCAGGAATAGCAATACAATAATTGGTTGAGAATTAGGGAACTAATATCTCTTAATGCACATGCAGACAGCAGTCGAAATCCATTAGTTTTAGAAGTTATATTTGGGATCACATCTTTTGGAGCTGAATCCACTACAAATTATAGAATCCACTCCTTTGGGAGTGAATTGTACTATTTTTGAACGTTGATTCCACTCCAAACGAAGTGATCCCATAATTGGACTCCACTCAAAACACTCAGTCAAATTATGGAATCCGCTACATAATAGTGGTGGAATCACTCTTTTGGGAGTGAATTGTACTATTTTTGAACGTTGATTCCACTCCAAACGAAGTAATCTCATAATAGGACTCCAAACAAAAAGCTTATTTTTACTCCTGTACATTTAAAGATAAGATGACATTAATGAAGGATGAATACCTGTATAAATTGTAGTTGCAAATGACGACAGAAGGAAAGTCCAGATAGTCAGCATATTCTATGTCTACCCTAGTGTTGACAGGGGATTTTGAGTATTCAATGCATTGATGAATTATCTGGTACAACATTGTGGCCAAAGCAGAAAGAAGTATCAAACACCAGATTAACCTGTAAGAAAAGGAAAAAGCTCAAGTTCATTTCACTTTCAAATTTTCACAAGAGGACACCTTATGATAAAACATCACCAGAATGAATTTACATGCAGATATTATCCCCCTCCACACCAAGGACTTTTTCAAAAATCTGTCTATAAAACTTGCATTTTAGAGCATCCCAAAAAGGAATGCACGGATGTACGCCAATGAACTGAACCCCTTAATTGAGAATAACAAGGCGAGCGAACGAATTTTCTTCAATATTTTCGCATTGAAATCATGGCATTTCTTATTTCCTTACTTCTAATCATTAAAGAATGTGATGGTATTTCAAGATCAAACATAATGAGTTTGGATAATTATTAGTTTTAAGTTAATGTATCATAATTCTTGTTTATTTTATCCAAAAATATTGGGGGGGGGGGGGAAATGATAATACAGGTCATCTCCCACCTCAAAATTTTGGGGATATATACCCCCACCCCCACCTCAAAATTATTGGGGATATATACCCCCATCCAGGGGCGAATCCAGGATTTAGTATAAGTTGGGGGGGGGGGGGGGGCGTGACACACAAATGCAGGTTTGTTAACTAATTTTTTGGTCTTGCCAACTTCTCGAACAGTCGCTAAGTGGGGCTCGGGTGGCGACAAAAAAAAAAATCGCCAGACCTCCAAAATTCGCTCAGTGGGGGGTCTAGTTTTACCTCCATAATTCTCTGACAGGCAAAAAAAAAGGGGGTTCATTCTAAAAGGGGGGGGGGGCACAATCGAAAAAATGGCGGATCCTTTCTGGTCAAAATGCATACTTTTCTTCCAAGGGGGGGGGGGGGGGGAGCAGGGGCCGAAAGTGCCCCCCCCCCCCCCCGAGATCGACACCCATGTTTGTTATGTTCCTGTTAAATTTTTCATATGTACTGTTTTTAATGTCTTTATACATCTACGCGACAAAAACATAATTTTATTCGCCCAAACGATGGGATCTGTGAAATACGCCATAACCAAAAACATGTAGAGCCTATCCTGAATGGCAAATATCATGTCACACAAGAAGGGGCGTCGCTAGACGGGGGCAAATGTGCCACCTCTGTCTCCCAAAAACAAAGAAGCGGGAAAGGGGGAGAGGGAAGAGGTAAGGGAAATGAGACAAGAGAAAGGAGAAGAAGAAAGAAACGAAAAAAGAAAAGGGAAAGGAAAAGGAAACAAAAACAGAAAGAAAAAAAGGGAAAAAAAGTGAAGAAAAGAAGAAGAATGAAAAACTTGACTATTTTATTGGCAAAACACTGGAAAGTTAATATTCGAGCAAAAGGTGTCCCCTTTCGGTAATAGGCTTCAGCCCCCCCCCCCCCCCCCCCCGGATTGTCAAAGTTCCGATATTCGGGCAACCACCACTTCATATTCGGGCAGCGAGGCTCCAAGATAATTATGTGACTTCTGTAAGTAAATTCTGTACATTTTCACTACGAAAAGCAAAAAAAAAATTGCTGCATTTTTGTCCGCAAACTTGGGTGTCACCCCCACCCTCCCACCCCAACCCCACCCCACCCCCTCTAGCGACTCCCCTGGACCTGGTTACTTAAACAATTAAACACGAAGTTTCTTTGAACTTTGGAGCTCACTTCTGATAGACCAAACAAATAAAAATCGGGGTCTAATGACACACCCCATCTTGTGTATCGAACTCGAGCACACTTTTGTGCAGCTTTGAGCCGTTAATTAGAAGGATTTGAGATTTCATCATGGCAATGGCGGGTCTATACATGAAACTGTGTCTTGTAGCTGCATGCTTTGCCGCCTTGACGGTTGTATCCCTAAATGCTGTATTTTGTGCCTCCTTTCAGATATGGATGCGTGCAGTATTAGGTGAGATGAATATACTTTTCAGTCATTTCATCATTACGCTAAAATAATCTTATGCGATTAGACGACTTGTAGTTTTGAAACAGGGCTATGCCTAACATATACGAGGTGTTAAGGACAACATTTGACATTTTTGATCGTTAATAACTCAAAAGTGCGATTCTGTGCAATGTGTCCCGTATGACATCGCTTGAAATAACAAATGCATGTTTCTTTCTGGTATAGCTACCATATGATTAGTGACGGTCATATGAAAAGATATTTCTTTAGTTGATAAAATAATGGTTAAATGTCCAATGTCGTATGGGAAAATCTGCACGGATTCTCCCAAAAGTTAAAAGGCCCCTGCAACCCTAACGCAACCCAAATACAAGTTTAATGCTGTTGATGTGTAGGGATGCATACAACTAACATTCTGTTATTTAAACATCTACATATGTTTCATAGATTTTTAAATATTTTTTGAAATAATTTCCCCGACCTCCTATCTAAGCTCCACCCTAAAAAAAAAAGCTCCAGATCTCATTCCTGCAATGACATCATCTGTCAATCATCAGTCAGCTACACTAACATTGTACAATATAGACAGTGGAATATAACTTCCCCCAGCTCAGCACATGCTCACAATGTAATTGCATGCTTTCAAACAATACCTCCTCATTATCATTCTTTTCCTGGTGATGCTACAGCATGTCTGACATAACAACTCCTATGTAGGCATTATATGGTCTATTCGAACAGATGGTCATCTCTGGCAAAGCTACATACCGCTGTCCCTCCTTAGCTCACTAATGATTGACAGATGATGTCACTGCAGGAGTGAGATCGGGGCACTTATTTTTAAAAATTATTTATGAAACATATTAAGATGTTTGAATAACAAAATATAAGTTGTATGCATCCCTGTGCATCAACATCAATCAACTTGCATTTGGGTTGGAGGGGACCTTTAAGAGCTTAAGAATCTGGCAGATTTGAAAAAAAGTCAGAAGATAGCGGTCGCCGGATTTCTTTTATATCTTGAACTTGTGGTATGTACAGGGTATATTCTACTGTATTTAGGATAACACTTGCAGAATTTCCCCTTCTATCCTTCCTCTTAAGATGGATATTTTTAAATATAAAGTGATGTATTATTCAGAAAAAAGGTTTGCGGTACAACCATGTGAGTTGGAATAACTCCACGTTCCGGTCAGAATTCTCTGGCCGTCGTCAGGAGAATGAGAAGAGCGAATAAATCAGCAGAATTTATATATGAAGCAGCAATTCACTTATATAAAATTGAAATATAGGCCTAGACACTTTATCATGCTCTAAATGTTATTTCGTCATCAAAATACACGATATCTAAATTGTATTCGTTAACCTCGCTGCCAAATATGAGGATATTCGGGCACCTCACTGCACGAGAATGAGGGTGTTTGCTGCCCGAAACCATCCCGGCCGTTTCTAAATCTTGCGAACGATCGAATAAAAAGTCACTTTGTTGTCTCTGAAATATATGATTTTGCCATCACAATAAACTAGATATTCATAACATTTAAATTTAGGCACCTTCCTGCCCGAAAATCCGAATAGCCGGACATCCCGCTGCCCCGAATGAGGGTATTCATTAATGTCGCTGCTGAAACATGAAGTTTTTCGCTGTCCGAACTTTTTTTTTTAATTTTACGAGCGAAGAAACGGTTCCAGGGTGTTAAGGGGAATGTCACTGGTACTGGATGATGATTATTATCTCTTCGCATTATTTTCTTTAGGCTTCCTGGCTTAACAATCCTTTCTCCACATGTTCATATTGGGTGTCGTACATCATTATGTTTCAACCAGGGAAATGTAACTGTTTCAATCATTGAACCGTTTGCCAAACATTCAACTTGTAACTTGTAACTTGGATTAATTTTAAAGCGTTTGCAGCATGACCATCACATCGATTTCGGACGAATTTCTGGGTCTGGGTCATCATAAGTTGTATGCTACTTATGGAATATTTCATTTGATTTAATTTGATTTAGTTTTCCGTTTGAAAACTAGCATATAGGATACATATCGATTCAATGATTGAACATAAACCAATGTAATAATTTTACATAATCAAACTATCAATACTACTAAGATAAGATTGACAAGAGTACAAAAAATAAACGGATCATCATTGACCTAACATATACAGTGAAACGGAGGGGCATGTTAAAGGAGAATTAACCCCTGAGTACAAATTTACTTATATTGAAAGGTGTAATATATTCCTACTTATTGGCCTAAATCATTTTCTAATAAGATATTAGAAAAGGGTATAAATAAAGATATTCCAACACCCGGTATCGTCTCCTACTCATTTACATGGGGGCTGCCATTTTCTTGCTGATTTGGATTTGTACATGAACCATTGAGAAATGTTCCGGTCAGGAAGATATTTTGAATCCAAGACCTAAATTGATTTTCTTCATTACCTAAAATCCCATATGTGACGAAAAATATAAAGTGGGTGTTTACATGATTTATAAAAATTAAATCTTTATAATGATACTTTTAAATTGTCTGGTTTTGCTTAACAAAAATCTGTTTTCTTGGGTTTGCGAAACAGAGCAGAACATAATATATGCAGCATGCATTCTGACTTTTCAAGTCCCATTATCCGAAAGCAGGTGAATGCATAGTTTGCCGCTATAGATGCTCAGGGAAGAAGCATCCATAAAATTTGAATTAATTTGCTCCGTCCATTGCGTCACAGTATGTAGAAAATAGATTTATATTAAGCGAATATCGATTTTCAACAGAAATATATAAGGAAATCTTCAGTTTAAAAATAAATTGACATATCTATTCTATATTTTTAATCTCAAATGGGTTTTTAATTTTGAAAAAGGCAATTGGGCATTTGGATTAAGAAAATCTTCTTGTACACATAAAAAAATGGCAGCCCCCATGTATTGCTAGCAGACGATACATATTGCTAGCAGATGATAAATTTTGCTCAGAAAATCTTGATTCGTATCGATCTCGTATATTTTGACGCGAAGCCATATAGTCTAACAAGTAGGAATAAATAACACCTTTGAACACTATCGTCTTTATTGTTTGAGGTTAATTCTCCTTTAAGGAGGCGAAGCTTGATAGGATGTTGACCTCGTGAGTCATAGAATATTTTCGCCGCACCATACACACAGGAATATGAGCCATTGGGAATGGGAAGCCTCTCTGCCATTACCATTACATAAACTCTTGATACATTTTCACACATTAGACGAATCTAATTTCAAAGAGATGCGCCGAATATAGAAATGCCTGTTTTGACCAAACGAGTCATATACCCTAAGCAAAATCTCATTATCTGGCATGATAAATAGCCTCGGAAAGCAAATATCTTCTCCTTCTTTCACAACAAAATTTTTATGAAATTGATGACCTTGTGGATGTCTGTGAGAATGAGCTGTACTTGTATGCTGATGATTCAACATTGTTTGCTCGTCTTCCTGCAAACAGTGACATCAGATCAATTGAAGATAGTCTCAACAGGGACCTGTCAAACATAAAATCCTGGGCTAACAAATGGAAAGTCACATTTGAACCTACCAAGTCTAAAATGATGACTATTTCAAGGAAGAGAAGTTAGAGAACCCCCTCACAATTAAACTTGCAATTTGGTGATTGTCCTCTTGTCGCTCAGGATGAGATCGAAATCTTGGGTGTAACAATTGACAGGAAATTAACCTGGACCAAGCATATACAGACTGTTGCCTCTAGAGCTGGGCAAAGACTTGGGGCTCTAAGGCAAGTTGCTAATAAGCTTGATATAAAGGGTAGAGCTATTGTCTACAATGCACAGGTCCGCAGCATAACGGAGTATGCATCTTTATGCTGGATAAATGCCTCCTCTACCATACTTAGCATGTTAGACAACATTCAGAAAAAAGCACTCAAGGTTATTTGTGTTGATGAATCCACTGCCCTTCAAGATTTATCCATTGCAAGTTTAACTCACAGGCGCCAAGTTGCAGCTGCTTGTGTATTCTACAAAATGCACACAGAACAGTGCCCAAAAGACTTAAATGAAATGCTCCCTCCGCCTCTAGAAAGGAGACGAGTGACCAGAGCTAGTGTATCTTCTCCTTTCCATGCTGTTCTATTACCCACTGCAAAAACTCATCAATTGGACATAAGGGGTCAACAACTTTTTTCGCCAGACCTCCAAAATTCGCTCAGTGAGTGGTGTGGGGTGCATGAGTCCAGTTTCCCGCCATAATTCTCCAACAAGCAAAAAACAACCCCCCCCCCAAGGTTTTCATGCTAAAAGGGGGGCGGGGGCACAATCGACAAAAGGTGGATCTATGGTCAAAATGCACACTTTTCGTCCAAAGCGGGGGGGGGGGGGGGCGGCACGGGCCGGATGTACCCCCTCCCCCCACCCCTCCGATCCGCCACTACTTACAGGTTAGGCTCGAGGCTTCCTCTGCCTGAAAGGAGACAATGTCGGTAATACCCATATAATAATACCATGTTCATATCTGATAGGATTATGTATAAAGTTCTCCACAAGCAAGTACATACTCACTAAATGTAAACGAGTGAAAAAGCACTCAAAATAGAGTGAAATTCCACTCTCACAAGGAGTTAAATGAGGGACAACCATTTTTCGAGTGAAAAAATAGTCACCATTTCACTCAGGAAAGAGTGAAACACTAATCCTTTAAAGAGTGAAAATGTTATCACTCATATGGACAGAGTGGAGATAATTCACTCCTTTCAGAGTGAAATCAGTATTGTGACGGGCACGGTTAGCCATGCCGGCTGCAGATACGGCTATCTTGTCAGGATGCCCTCATGCCTGGACGAGCTCCCCGTCCGTCTGGTCAAAATGTATGACCGCTGCGATGGCTGGAGTTACCGGCACTCGAAAATCACCAACTGTCAGAGTGACAGTTACTGCACACCACCAGGCCTATACCAGCAATCACTCATCCGTCGATGGCAATCGATCAGCTCTAAAGATTTGCACGTTGCTGCGCTTAGATGTGTAGCATCTTTAATTATTATCTCTAAGCAACAGGGGATTGCAACACCTAATTATTGATCAGCATGAATAGACCATAGGCTGCAAAATGCCACATGGAACCTCGGTGAGATCCATCGGGTCATGTTGGGGGCGGATACAATGTGATGGCTAGTCTGAAGCACACACTCCTATCACTTTAGGGATGTACTACACTTTATAACAAATCATTGACGTAACGCTTTCATTAAAATAACATAATCCCTACTGAATTATCAAATGTAACCCCTGATTCTAGGCAAGACAACTTTATCAAGAAATAATCTATCAAAATGAGTCATTACAAAACCCCTATATCATTTAAATATGCGAATTATGCTAATTTTCCTGCCTGCAGCCCAACCAGTACCGATACGTTACTACTGGTTTGCACGTTATAACCGATGTGCTGTCACTTATAAAATATTTAGCTCTGGTTCGTTAGAGTATTAACCACTCTTTTTCAAGAGTCTAGTTTTGTTCACAACAAAGAAATGACATGGACAATGAATTTTAAGCGGCTTGTCATTGGTTGCCTTGCGTCACTCTTTGCTCACAAGTGAACATAATTCAGCGGAACACAGGCTTACTCTGTCAGTGAGTGAGACGGCTGATGAAGGAATATCGGCATGCTCACTCAAAAGGGAGTGCTTTACCACTCCATTTGGAGTGAAAGTTCCTTCACTCTTAATGTCGGGTGGAAAATTCACTCCCTTTCATTCAGAGGGTAAATATATGCAGTGATACATGATATTGTTTATCTGACTGAATCCAAGAAATACAAATTGAAAACAAAAGAGACAACGTAATTTAAGGGATTTTCTAGAATTATGGTAGAGATAACAAAAGTAATTCTCAAGGATAATTCCGAAGTAATTATAACATTTAAAAAAAATGAAAGGGGATGTTACTCTTAGAATGTTGCAGTGTTACTATACTACTTCATACACATTTTTTTATTTGTGTGTGTGTGTGGGGGGGGGGGGGTACAACTAGCATGTGGCCGCAAGTGGCATTTTGTACAAAACCACAAAAGTCTCCCCTTTTTCAAATTTTTGTCCCAAGCCGCTCCTGAGAAATGTGATAAACCCTTTCTTCCCCTTTTTGTTTGACTGTCAGAGATTTCTTTGATGATATAAATATATGTATAATGCATTGTCAGCTATTTGCCAGTACTGTGCCCAGTTTAAAAATATCCTTGATCCGTCACAGTTTTATCTTTTCGATTATCTCTTATTTTTGTATCAATACTAACAGGTCTCTTTGCTTGCGGTTTCATGACCTTCACACTCCTCTATGTCTGGATCTTCATTCAGCTTCCTAGTCCTCGCCAGAGTCTTTTTACCGTCACCGTTCATTTCCTACTAGCTTTTTTGATGAAGCTCATGGGAAAGTTCCAACATTCCAAACTGCTCAAGTCCTGCAGGAATCCTATGAAGCATCAAAGACGTCTTTGGCAGGAGATAATTGACCTGAATGGACGTACCGCATACGCAGAAGATCATGGCCTACGAGGAATGCCATCTCTTGAAGGGTTTCGTAAACAGCATCCCTTGATGGGTTATGAACGATTCCGCCCTTACGTGGAACGAATGTTGGACGGTGAAGAGAATGTCCTTGTGGACGGATCACCAGACTCGTACGTCCGAACAACCGGTACTACGGGGAAATCCAAATACATCCCACAAAAGAATAAGCAGAAGATTCTCATGAAAGCTCGCTCAGTGATGGAATATGTTTCTCATCACCATTATCCTACCAACCTGATGTCCAAGAGTCTTTACTTCTATGTGGCTCCGAAAGTTCTGAAGACGAAAAGTGGAATTGACATTGAAACGGCTGCTAGAATGTCGGATGACCAGGACTGGTTATTTGCTCAATTTTCCCCACCTGCTAGCGGGTACAGAATAGGAACAATGCACGAAGCGTTCTACGTTCAGCTTCTCTTTGGACTCCTTGACCCTAACCTGGGTCAGATCATGGTCGGTTTTGTCCACTTCCTGGAGAGTGCTATGAAGCTTTTGGAAAAAGAATGGAAGAACCTTACCAGAGACATCGAGCTGGGAACCATCAACAGCGAGCTCAACCTAGCACATGACATCAGGGAGACCTTGATCAAGGAACTTCAGAAGTATGGTCCCGACCCTGTCAGAGCTTCCAAATTGCGGGGAGAGTTTGAGAAGGGTTTCGTGGGAGTCATAAGCAGGATATGGCCTCGAATTCCTGTAATTGTGGGGATTGACTCAACTGGTATCTGGCCAAGATTATCCACTACGTACACGAAAGGTAAACCTCTTTAGCAATGATTGCATTTATTGCATCATCATGACAAAAATAATGTTACAACTGGGAAAGCTATAAACTCCCACTTAGCTGATCAGACTTCCATGAGAAGTGTGAAGCAGGGTTGTTTTAGCTCCAGGAGTAGGTGCCTACATACCCAGCTGGTAATATTTTGTTGGGGTCAGCTGTCCAAATGATCTTTTCTTGAGCTTTATCTCTGGATGGCTTTTCATGAATTTGGTGCTTCACATCAGTACAAAAACAAAACCAAAAAAAAAATCAAGTATGTTTGTAACAAGCATATTCTTGAGACTATTATTAACATGGTTAATGTAAAGACCTTTTCTACTAATATGGTAATTTCAATTATGAAAAACAAAAGGACTATTCAATAATGAGCCGTAATGGCTCGCAAACGCAGTGCTTTGATGTAGTCCAAACTTTGTCTCCTTTCCACGTGCTGCAGGTTTGCCTTTGTTATCTGCGTTCTATGGTTGTTCCGAATCTTGCCTTGGAATCTCTCTAGGTTCCGAGTACTTTGACAAAGGTTATCTACCGTTGGTGAATTGGGCTGTCATGGAATTCATCAAGGAAGAAGATACGTAAGATATTTCATGGTTATCACATTTTCCAGGTCCCTTTTGGGTCTCAAATTTGAAAGGAGTACACATTTCTGGTTGTGTATTTAAAGTATACCAATCCTGTCAAGACTCTGGCCGGTTGTGCCCTTAAATCCGCCAGTGATGACGACCATTGTTATCAATCATTCTTCACCAGTATCTTTTAAATCACTTATTAGGAAGAAAAATGGTGGTAGTATCATAGAGTGCATATTTTTCAACATGCCCCCTGCAAAAGGGTCAACAAAATGGTGGAGGATAGTATTATATCCGATATTAACTTCGTGATTATCAAAAGTAACAGTTCTGTTGCAATTCTTTGACAAACTTGGAAGTTGCTAGTAATAAATTTTGATAGGTCTACCTCTGTGATCGTTTGCAAAATAATTGTACCTGCCGTTTGATGTGAATTATAATTAATGTCAAATATAGAATATCATCTCTACTCGTAGTTATTATAAAAAACGGAGTATAAAAGTCAACAAGTGCTTCATGTAACGTTTCATTTTTGTTATATCCAGGTCTTTGTCTGAACCGCAAACCTTCTTCTTGAATGAGATAGAGAAGGGACAGAACTATGAAATAGTGGTCACTCAACCGTTTGGTCTCTATCGATATAGAATGGGAGATGTCATTCAAGTTATTGACTTCTACAAAGACATGCCAATTATTGATTTCTTGTACAGGTGAATTCTCCCGGGGGTGGGCTACTCCGATTCGGGTACTTATCATTATAGGGATTGGCGAGGACTTTGGATGAAAAAACGAAATCATTTCAATTATTTCAACACCTGGAATTTGCTCTTCAGCGAGAATATGGGTGAAGCAGTATTATGAAGAAAATAGTAACCCAACCCAGAGCCAAATGCGGGGCAGTCTTTACGGATTTTCCAACAAAAAAAATCACATCTCATGGCTAGGAATTTCTTTTTGCAAAAAGGCGACCCATTCCCACATGCGAGCTTCCCGTATACCATCTGACCATGGTAATAATAATAATAATAATAATAATAATAATAATAATAATTAAACATTTTTATATAGCGCATAACACACAGGCAAAATTGCATGTCTCTTAGCACTTTAAGAACAGAAAATGAGAAGTTTATACAAGATGGTATATGTATACCGTATTAGGTGAGTAGCCCATGTGGTAAATTCTTTAATCATTTTAAAAATCATATTGTAGGCCTATGCCCCCATTTGTCATAATGTTTATTCTTATTTCTTCTTGTTGTTTTTGTTGTTATTTTTACATTTCAAGATTATACTTTTCTCTCCTGAAATGTTCTTGAGCTTTCACTTTGTCCAAACGGATATAAGATCACCTAATAAGCCAGTTCGTAATTAGTACATGTACATGGTAAAAACTACCCTGTTTTGGCGGACAAACCGAATCCAGTTGTTTGATTTTAAACTAAAATCACACTGTCGCTGTATCATTAAATCAAGCTCGTAAGTTTATTCCGCATAATTGTTTGGGTAAATCTGTTATGTTTTTTCCGTGGTTAGATTGACCACCATTTGACTCGGACCACTTTCATTTTGTGGGGAAATAAAATACCCGTGTAGGTTATAATATTGATCGTGTGGATTTGAGAGACGACCTCAAAGAAAAAAAATCCATGATGCTCGATGTTCAATGCTGGATGATTTCATGTATAACAAATTATGCTTGAGTACAAAAAAATGTGATTTGATCTAAACTACTTACATGTGCTTAGGACTGGACAGATGCTGAATGTCCGTTATGAGAAGCTGGACCAACGAGTCGTGTCTGACAGTATACGGGCAGCTACTGGGCAATGGACAGGAAGGACTGTGATAGAGTTTGCAGTAGCAGAGAGCACCATACTTAACGAGAAATGTTCTGGTAGGATATGTGCCTTTAAAAATTTCATTGCATTATGCTTGGTAAAATCGGCATTTGGATATCAATTAGGAAAGAAATATATTTGCAATATGAAAAGTCATAATGGATTCTGAAACTATTAGGCCCGAATTCACAAAGGAGGTTTAAACCATGGGTAAGGTTTAATCCTCCGTAAGCGTACTAAAATAAGCATAAATAAGCGCACATTGCCCATGCGCTTGCTCAAAGAAAATATACGATTGGATCGGATTCCGTGCGCACGTACGCATAAAAAACCCAGGAGGGGGTTTAAACCATGGTTTAAATCAACCCTCCTTTGTGAATTCGGGCCTTAGTATTTCTCGACCAGGCAGTGAGGCCCCGTTTGGTTCAAGGAGTTATCACTGTATATATATATACATGTATATATATATATATAAACATGTTAAGGTTTCCCGTATCGGCTCAAACAAATTGAAAGAAAACTGCTAAAAGCGTTTGTAATGCATTGTGGCCAATTTTATTTTTACACTCAAATTTTCGGCGCTCCCTGGCGTCTTCTTCAGGAGAACAATAAATGATAAGGTATCATACAAATAATTGAAATAGTTATAGTTCATAATATGGGAACATTCCATGGAAGAACTGACAGCCTTCCACAATGCTTTCAATGCTTGCAACGAAAATATCAAATTCACAATGGAAAGCTCTAAAGAGGAAATCAGCTTCCTTGACGTTAGTGTGTCAATTAACCAGGAAAATGGGAAGATCGAAACATCAGTGTTTCGCAAGCCTACTGACTCGTGTTCTTACTTGAGGTATGACTCATTTCACCCTCGTCATATCAAGCATTCGGTTATATACAGCCAGATGCTTCGTTATCGACGAATTATCTCTAATGAGAGAGTCTTTGAAAAAGAAGTACTCACACTAGGAAAACAGTTCCTGAAAAGAGGCTATCCTGCCAGACCTATCAAGGAAACCATTCTCAGAGTAAAGAGAAAATCCCGCACAGAACTCCTCAATCAATGCACTAACGCAAAGGATAAAACGCGCATCCCCTTAGTTACAACCTACCATCCTGCCACGAAATCCTTTGCTAAACGGGTCAGAGCTTACCTTACATCTTGACCAAAACCTAGGAAAAGTGGTTGGTGACCCTCCCCTTCATGCTCAACGTCAGCCCCCAAACTTAAGGAATTTGCTTGTTAGCAGCAAACTCCCGTCCTTCTCACCTCGGAGAGGCAATATTCCCTGCGCCAAACCTAGATGTCATCACTGACACCACGATCAAGGTCACGGATAATTTCAGTCTCCGGCCGGGACGTCATAACTGCGATTCCAGCAATGTTCTTTACTGCCTCTTTTGCGCACGCTGCCCAGACGTTGTGTATGTTGGTGAGACTAGCACCAAATTTCGGATGCGTTTTATCAACCACAGATCATCCAACAAAAGACGGAATGATCTCCCTGTAGCTAAACACTTCAGCCTTCCCAATCACTCAGTTGCGGATGTCAAGGTTTGCCTTTTCGGTGGAGGCTACAAGTCAGCCGACGATAGGAAAATTGCCGAATTACGGGCAATTGTTAAGAGCAGAAGTTTTGAAGGAAAAGGTCTTAACAGAGATCTTTACTTTCTCAATGGATTTACATATTTTCGCTAAGTTTTTTTGTATCTTTTCAGTCACATGTTCTTTATTAATGATTTGGTATCAATTCTCCTTCTTTGTTTCAATACTATTATTTTGAATCTTTGCCGCTAATACCACTTGGGATTTTGTGTATTATTACGTAAATTACGTAATAATGAAGCGCACACATTACTCTTTTCTCATGTACATAATTATATCCATCATTTTTTTGTAAAGCGCGCGCATCCTCAGTCAGATCTCTCAGAGAGACGGTTTCTAAGCAACCTATATCTGACTGAGGATGCGCGCGCTAGAACTATAACTATTTCAATTATTTGTATGATACCTTATCATTTATTGTTCTCCTGAAGAAGACGCCAGGGAGCGCCAAAAATTCGAGTGTAAAAATAAAATTGGCCACAATGCATTACAAACGCTTTTAGCAGTTTTCTTTCTGTATATATATATATATATATTCAAATTCTGTGCATACCTTTTTAAAGTTAGATCATGTAAAAAATATATTCCTAAAAAGATCAAGACAAGTCATTTTATAAAACAGGTTCATAATTTTGTTTCATCATTCACTTATATATACAAAATTACCAACATTAATGCACTCAGTGGGCGAAAGCGCGGCCCGCTTGAGCGTCGCATTTAGTAAATCCATTGCAGTTTATTTGTATGCACATAGAACGACTCTCGCACTGCGAACATCAGAAATTCACTCCTGGCAGGATAACCTCATATTTGTAGGAGTGGTTGATGTAAGATTCATGGAATTCAAAAAAAAAATATAATAAAAAACTTTCACACAACTGAGTAGGTGGGACTGTACAAAGTCCCATACCGTAACGATACGATACTGTGAACAGCTGCATGAGCGAGTTTTTGTTTTTGGTTCCCATGACACATTTTCTGTCTTTGAAATTTGTATAGATCTATTGGTACATTTAATATATGTTATATATCTGACTGAAGCTAAATATCAGCAAGATAACTATTCTGAATAATTCGAACAAATGATCCGAACGTATTTCCCAGCGTTTGTTTGATTTTTCCTGCCGATTTCGATCGCGTTTACCCATTTTCCCAATCTTTCGCGGTATTTAAAGCGATCAGGAAAAATACAAAATGAAAGAGATTATCCCTGTATCATATTGTGGTTGTGACAACCTATGGCACAGCAAATTTTTCGGAATTTTGATGAAGAAAAGGAAACAAATTATTGTCACAAATCCAAATTGCATGCAAAGGCATCATTACAAAACGTATATTATATAAATTATTGTGCTAACGTGATTTTGTTTTAGAGTGGGTGGATTCTTATATTTTTAATGTATTGATCGTTTGAAATCTACCAGTACACGAAGCTGACGAGTTCATGCCATATTACATCTTCTTCCTTGAGATGATGGACCCGACACATCCTCTCTCTGACAAAGAAAAGGCAATGGTAAGCACCATGGTGATAGATTATATTAAATTTAACATGAAATTTGTTACAGAAATTTCTTTAAAATCGTATTCCTTTCTAATTTATAGGATTGTCGATAGGCATATACGAGGCGGGGATGGGGGGGGGGGGGGGCTGCAGCAGCGAGAATTCTCAAAATCAATATTATTTCTAGCAACCATATAAATACTCGGCCAGCGAGGCGTTCTAATTGAAGTACAAAGGGGAATTCGACACAAACGACACAAACGACACACGACATGAACGACTTTCTACAATAATAACTCTAATGCGAACCCTATGGCACCTTGGACACACTGCCATGACATGTTTCGAAACGTCGTGCACGACTAGCCATTTCAAAAAATCGCTCAGCGAGCGATTTTCCCAGCACGAGAAAACGACATTTTCATTTTGCCTACTAAATCACACATCTTTTGGGGATGAAGTTAATTTGCACTTTAATGAACCCTGAAATTTATGTCCATCCCTCACAATGCTATTCATAAGATATTTAGCTTTGGCCCCTAATTGATTTTCTATTTGCACGATTTTTTTCTTCTAAAATGTAGGCCTTCTATTTCAAGAAAAATTCCCTACTGGTCTATTTAATGAAGGTGTTTATTGTATTATTATTTATGTATAGTGCTAGAAAAAATACTCCGATCAGAATCATGGTGAGTTTCAAATTATCGACCTTTTATATCAGATCATCTTCAGGAACTAAAACATAAGTGAGCATTAACTGTAAAGTCTGAAAGTTTGACATCAAGTGAACTCAATCAGATAAATTACAAACAAATGAGATTAAAGGTTACAAATGAGAGTGATTGAGCAGTATACCAACAAATGGAATTTTAAATGATTACAGTAAGAATGTTGATGAGGGGAAAAATATATTGTATACAAAGGGCAAGTAAAAAACAATTTAATGTATACTAGTGAATAGTAGGTTACAAGAGTTCAATTAATTGAACAAGTAATTAAGGGAGGGCAACAGTATAATGTAACTGAATGAGGGAGACATGTTGCCCTCCCTTAATTACTTATTCAATTAATTGAACTCTTGTATTTCTCAATGTCAATCTTTAAAATTACGTTGAGTGTTTACGTCACCAATCATAAACATAATGCGTTGAGCAATGAACTTGTTATAAATTTTTTTAAAGAGATAGAGAGAGAGAGAGAGAGAGAGAGAGAAAGAGGAGGGGGAGGGAGAAAAGGTATTCTTTTGAGTCATTTTAAGATTTTCTCTAATAATGTGGTAAAGAATTGCTTTTGATTTGTTGAGAAAATATCAGCAGATATTCTTTTTTATTAACCATGACTATTTTTGGACATAACTTTTACACAATACTCACAACTTTGCCCCCATATTTACAATTAGAAAGAAAGGAGATAATTTGAGTGTATCAGGTTGTTATGGAGATTTTATTTCAGATTTATTGTATGAAAGTGAGTAGGTAAGGAAATATTTAATTTAATAAATATTTCATTTCAATTCGAAGAATTGCTGCAACAGCATTAAGCCAATGATGAATGTTGGATACCAGATGTTGTTACTTAAGTGATATTGATGACACAGTTATGAACTGCTGGGAATTATAAAAAGATCTTAGCCAGATAGGAAAATGACAGTGATTATCATTGTATTGTATAAAGGTTACCTGTCTACAATCTTAATCAGTGGAACTCTAAATATAATTATGTGCATTTCAGAATGTCTGTTTCTATAAGCGACGGCTCAGTGCATGGTAGAGAATTATGGAGCGTTTCATGAAAGGAAGTTGTCGGGATATTTTATCCGACAACTGTTATAAGCTACTGAAATCCTTGCATCTGATTGGCTGAGAGCAAAGTTGTCGGATAAAATATAAGACAAGTCCTTTCATGAAACGCCCCATTGGTCTCCTTACTGGGAGGACCCGGGTTCGAGACCAAGTGGGTGCGTTAATGCCTTTGGTAGGGTTGCTTATTTACAAGCATATATGCTTCTTACCAGTCAGGTAAACCAAACCAAACATTTTGTTTCAAGTCTAAAGCGTACTCAACAGCGAAATCCAAAATATATGCCCTGATGTCCCTCCATTTGGGGGGCGGGGGGGGGGGGGGGGGGCACCGGACCTACTTTATAGATGGATTGTGAAGTAATAAGACCAAGGGGAGGGTGTGTGAGGGGTCTTATCATCTTATTTTCACGTTCCCTTTCTCCTCCGCTTTTATTTTGCCCTCCCCCCTCACCATGTAGCTACACCAGTGAATTAAATGATCTCAAAAAGTAGATTTTTTTATAAATGGAGGAAAATGAGCATAATATCAGAGATCAGGTTATAAGAGTGAGAGACCACCATCGGGTTTGTATCATGAACTATAATATACTCGTAAGTCCACCAAAGAAATATATTCTCTCCAAATGTCTGCAACTACCCATATTGCATGTAAAGTAAATAGGGCTGCACAATTATTTATAATTTATAAGAAAATGTATTTTTTAGATCATTTTGTCTATAATTAAAACAAAATGGTAGGCAGTGTGTGTATAAACAAAACCGCTTGAATTATTCCGAATAGGCAACAACAAAGATTATTAATTTTTATCTAATTCTTCAGCATCGTCACATGTTGAAGAATTAAATGAAATTTAATGATCTTTATATGTATATGTAATTCTTCAACATAGTAACATGACCATATGAACCCCCCCCCCCCCAAAAAAAAAAAGAAGAAGCTGGAATCATTACGAAAATATAACAACAAAGATCACCTATGTAATTCTTTAACGTAGTCACGTGGCCAAAAATTAAAATTAAAAAATGTATAACTTCCATTTTATCTTTTCAATTATTTTGAGGACTACTTGGTGGATTTTAAATGAATTCTATCACAACATTCTCATCATCAGAGACGACATCACCATCTCTCCAGCAAGACATTTTAGCGAACGTCGTGCGCGGTGTGCACTGGGTTTTTTTTTGCTGGTCTGTCGTGTAGCATGTCGTGGTGTTGTGTCGTTTGTCCTTTGTCGTGTTTGTCTATATAACCGAGTATCATTTCTTTTGCTCTCTTGCTTCGCTTCACTTGCTTCACTTGCCCGCTTCACTTGCCTGCAAAATTTACAAGTTAGAAAAAAATCGATATTTGGGCAACAGACGTCAGCCCCTCCTCTCCTGGTGACATTGCGTCTGTATGCCTCTAGTCATGCTGATATCAAGAGCAGGAAGAGAATTAAAGAGAAACTTTTAAGGTGTTGGGCTTATTTAGGAAGGAACAAAGTACATGTATAGGGGCAGTGGTGGATCCAGGGGGGGGGGGGGGGGGGCTCCCCTGGGACAAAAAATGCACCCAAAGATGTTTAGGACCTTTTTTTTTTTTTTTTTGCTCTACAGGGGACAGGGACTCCTTTCAGGAAAATGACACATGTAAATCAGTCTATTATTAACGATTCTCTCTGTTTCTGTCTGTCTGTCTTTCTCTCTCTTCCCCAGATCGACAAGGAGCTACGAAATCGAAACAGTGATGTCGAACGCCTACGACGTGAAGGTGCTATTTCTTACCCTCGCGTTCACATGGTTCGTCCAGGGGCGTTTGCAGAGCTTGAACGTTATCTTATTACTTACACAGGGGCGTCTGCTAATCAGTATAAAGTGCCCCGAAAGCTTCGTACGCTCGCTATGGTGCAGGTTATGCTCGAGAACCTCGTCTCTGGAAGAAAAGTAAAAAAATAATTCGTGGTAGTAGGAATTCAATCTTTTGAACCTGCACGTTTCTCAATAAAAGTAAAGCATGTACGGTACTAGAAACAAACTATGAGTGCTTCTGAATTTGATCAGTATTATTTCAAAGAATTAATTGTTCAATCGAAATTCATACTGTGGTATGAACTATGAACCACTCAACTCTCTGTTTTGTTAATATGTAATGTATAGTATTTCTTTCAGGGGTGTCAATCCGTGTTCACGATTGGGGGGATGACCCGAAGCCAGTAGCGTATCCAGGGATTATGGCGCCTGGGGCAAAAAATGAAGTTACGCCCCCCCCCCCCCCCCCCCACTGAGCGAAGTGACCGAGCGGGGGAGGGTGTGGGAGCGGGGTATCCCCCCTCCCACACTAGGGACTTTTTTTCAAAAATCTGTATATAAAACTTGCATTTTAGAGCATCCCAAAATGTTAGTTTTTAATGAAAAGAAGGAATGCACGGATCAACATCAATGGACGAAACCCCTCAATTGAGAATAACAATGCAACCGAACAGTGTCTTGTTCACAAACTAATAACAAGCCTAATGTATAATGTGTAACCATATAGGTAATTTCTATATATTTTATATGACATATAAGCATTAATTTCCACCGTTATGAAAATCAATTCTTTTAAATTGTACAAATCACCACAGAATGTTAAGGTCTGTATATTGATAGATTTAATGCCACGTACTACACAATATTCTATTGAAAGATATTAAAGACACTCTCAATAATTATTGTGAAAGCGACTTGTGTTGTGAGTATCACGTACGTAAACCCAAGTCTGACTCGGGGTCCGTGCGTAGGTTTTGATTTTAATTTAAATTTTTTTTTTTTCGTACTCCTTACATGGTTACCCATATGCAGGGTGTCCCTGAAAAAAAGAAACCCAAATTTTTTTATAAATTAATCAATAATTCGAAATCATTCCTTCCATAATGTATACATAATTGAAAACCTCTTCCCCCCCCCAACTTTCAAATATGACATCAAAGCCATGATCAATAAAGAGCGCATGGTTGATTGGAGATATTCTGAAGTGGCACTGGCTGCTACATTTGATTCACTTTAGTTTTGAAAAGACAATGATTTTTTTTTTATTTTTAATCGTTAGCAATATACAGGTACATAATTATAAAAAAGCTATAATTCTTATCTATACGAGTTCACGCCGTTTAAGGGGAGTGCAAATTCAATCTTTCTTTCTTCGAGAGCAGTCGATATTCACTCGATAATTCAATCCTAAACAAGTGATCGCTGACGCGACTCCAGGAGGAGTGAAATTGGAGTAAAAATTCACTCTTTTCTTTTTAGAAAGCACTAGATATTCACTCGATAATCACTCCCAAACTAATGATGAAAATTAAATTTTATTTTCTTCCACAGATTTTGACAAAATTTGACATCTGTTCAGATAGTACAATATGCATTTATAATTATGTACCGGTATACAAAGTGGTATAATCAAGAACTATTTACAAGGAAGAAGGTGCGATCCCAATGAGCGGACGCTTGTAGCGGGTACGCCTGAATGCACAATGCAATATAATTTAATACAGGAAAAGAAGGAAGGGCCGACATACAAAGAGAGGGAGAGAAGAGGATAGGGAACTTGGAGTAGAAAGAAAGAAGAGGACTGCAATATAGTAATAATCATAATGGGGTTGTATGGCATGCATGAATAATATAGTGGCAAGATATACGGCGAGAGTAAAATATCGAAATATTGACGGGACTCCAGGGGGAGTGAAAATAGAGCTAAAATTCACTCTTTTATCTTGGAGAGCACGTACTCGACAATCATTCATTCGATATACATGTAGGCTACTTTACTCACAAAGGGGAATGAAATTAGAGTAAAAATTCACTTTCTTTCTACAGAGAATACAAAAGTTGTTGGCTTACCTTCTAATCTTCATTTCATTGCCATTGAAGACAAATTTAATACCAGCGACACCGACAGCATTCCCGAATGACCTTGACAACAACCTCCTCCATGACTTCTCAAGTTTATGTTCTTTCGGAGAATCCCTTTCACCGCCATCTGATGAGGTTGGAGCCACAGCAGCATTACCAGGTTGGATCACAAAAACGTGGCTATCATACGTAGCATTATTCATTATTAGAATCTCCTTATATACACATCCGTGTTCTAAGTTCTCTTACCGTCAAACCTGCTCTATAGCGGCCACCTCTACAGGATGGCCACCTGTCTAAGAAGAACCAGTTTTTCGCATATATATGCCCCTTGAATGGCGGTTCTAATGCAAACCGTATTAAAGTAACCTGTACATGAAAACCACCTCCCTATATTTCTTGTCTACCTTGAGCGATCTTTGCATACAGGTATACTGGAGTTAATAATGTCAGTATCCTATTGTCCTCCCTACTTTCCTGTTCTGGTCGGATGGTCTGCCAAGGACTATGGGAGAGAGGGGATCCACAAGCTATGAGGATGAGATTCCCGCGTTGCAGCTTTTCAACAGGCGCGCACGCATCACATCTGGGTTTGGAATCCCAACTTACAAAGATACATGAGATATTAAAGCTTATGTCGTTTTGCTATGTTTCTCTAACAGTGCAAGGTGTGCCACTATAGTCAGGCTCCGCGGAACGTCTTGGAAAGTGGAGGGGCTTAGTGGGGGGGGGGGGGGGGGGGGGTGGAGGGAGGCTGCGTGTATACCACATTTTTGCACTGCCATACGTTTGCACGTGTTTACTGAAAAGCCCCCAACCCCCCCCCCCCCGGTTCCGCAGTCCCTGATAGTGGCGGATTTAGGGGGGGGGGGGCACATCCGGCCCGTGCGCCCCCCCCTTTTTGAAGAAAAGTATGCATTGTGTCCCCGTTTTAGAACGAAAACTTTTTTTTTTCTTTTTTTTTTGTTTGCTTGTCAGATAATTTTTTTTTTTGTTGTTGTTAAACCGTCCCAAAATACCAACGCGGGAAAAAACATAAATGAAATGACATCAGCGTTGTAAACTTCATATTTAAATTACTGTATCGTAAAAGAAACAGATGAGCTGAGACATAAAAGTATTATTTTATTTTTTGTCGGAGGGCGTTCTTCTTCCCCTCTTTTCCAAGGTGGTTTACTGAAGTTATGTGTGAACGAGCCCTAATGAGCAAAATCGTTTTCGTTTTTTATTCCGTCAAGTATCCGAGCTACCCTGTTTTGTTTAATGCCGATACTGATTCAAGCGAAACGTGATGAAGGTTCCATTGACAGTAATGATTAATGGAGAAGGTTGATAAGACAGTGGTCAGGGTAGGGTACAGATAGATAGATGGAGAGAGAGAGAGAGAGAGAGAGAGAGAGAGCAGGGGCGTCGCTAGAACCTTTTGAATGGGTGGTGGGGGTGACACCCAAATTTGAAGACAGAAATGTTGCACCCTATGTATCTCGGTCCCACCAAATATAATAAAGAAAATCGCAGATGTAAAAATCTACTTCATACCATGCATATGCATGGGCCCATTTTTGCGAGGGAACAGGATGGTGCCTTTTGCCCGAATATTAACTTTTCAATTTCTAGAATTAAAAATAAAATCTTCGTGAAAATGTATAGAAGTTACATACAGAATTATATGATTATCAATGAACCGAGCTCGCTGCCCAAATATGTGGACATTCTGGCACCTGGTTGCCCGAATATCGGAATTGTTAAAATTTTGTTTTCTATTGTGATTATGTGGTAGGATGCAAAGTAACATAATATGCGAGCGAGCGAAGCAACCGTCAAAATCTTGATCATTCTCACATTCTTCTTCGCATGACTGTATTCCCTTTCATTATAGGCCTATGGGCACATTTTTGCAAAGGGGGCTACCGCCTTTTGCCCGAAGATTAACTTTCCAAAAAATTGGCCAGTTTATCCTTCTATTTGTTTCCTTCTTTCCTTTGTTTTTGTTTTTGTTTTTTCTTCCCCTTTTGTTTTTTCTTCCCCTTTTCTTTTTGCTTTTTTTCCTTCTCCTTTTTCTTTTCTCAGCCTTTTCCTCTTCTCTTTCCGCTTCCCTCTCCCTTTTTCATGTTCCCCCTCTTTTTTTTTGCCGACAGCAATTTTGAGTGGGGGGGGGGGGATGACACCCCCTTAGTGATTCCACTGTCTGCAGCCAATTGCCAAAGGGGAAAGCCTTTTGCCCTAAAATTAACCTTCCAGTGATATCTGTATATCTTCCTTTCCTTTCTCTTCCCTTTTTTATTTCTTTTTTCCTTCTCCTTTTTCTTTTCTCTTTTTTCTTTTCTCTTTCCTCTTCCCTCTCCATTTCCCCTCCCTTTTTTGCCCACAGAGGTGGCGCATTTGCCGACAATTTTTAGTGCGGGGCGGGAGGAGGAGGGGTGACACCCCAATACCACTCTGGAGACGCCGCTGAGAGAGAGAGAGAGAGAGAGAGAGAGAGAGATGGGGACAGAGGAAATAAGGTGGAATTTAGCTAAAGAGAGGAATACAACTAAACAGAGAGAGAGAGAGAGAGAGGGGGGGGGGGGGGGGGGGGAGGGAGAGGCCTTTCCTAATCATAATCAATGTGATGCACCGAACTTCGCCCGCTTTAAAGTAGAACACTGATGATTTTAAATATTGGCTTAATACTTATTATTGCATAGATGGCATAAATTAAACAAGGTTATCCAAATTTAAAGCTTGGAAACATTTGAATTAATGATTATTATCAATTATAAAACGGTAAAATACAGCCCCCGATATAGCAGCTGAAAAGCTCCTTGAACGCTGCTGAGATGTGTGACGACACAAGAGGGGCGAGTCCTGTCTAAGCAGACGATGTCCCATAACATTATACACATTTTTCAGTGCCTGTTTTGTCATCTCCTCTTCACTTATTTCTCTTACTTGACTAGCGTCAGTCTTAATGTTAGTCTGTTGCCTCACTCTTAACTTCGTGTATGGTATTATTTTGATGAAAAATGCAGCGTTAAAAAAATAAAGGAATCAGTCACTTGTAAACAAAATAAGACGCCATTGTATTTTCAGCTGCTTGCACCGCGGCATGTTCGGCGTTTCAAGAGGGAACGAATACCATCCAGCTATTATTCGCAGGGCTTTTCAATTTGAAAATGGGGTTTATTTCATTGATCATTGACCCTTCTCCTGTGTATTTACAATCAAACGGTTTTAGTTATCAGAATCAGTTCACTTTCCCTTTTCGAATGGTGTGAAATAAAGTCATGTTTAAATGTACCAAACTCTTTATAATTTGATAAATAATTGCATTGCAATTACGTTCATTCATTATAGGACGTCGTCTGCTTAAGCAGGATCGTCCCTCGTATGACGACATCAAAACATCGCTATATTTCTGGCGAATCCTCGGATATTCCACATGCTGAGAAGAGCTTTTATTTATGTTGTTTTTATAATCATCATATACGCAGTTGACATAAAACTTATACGATTGCCATCTGTAAGCTTCCCAATTTCTAGTGATACATTAATTGCCATATTTGTGATTTTCTTGAGTGTTCTACTTTAAAATCCATTACCCTTAAACATTGTGATAGAAAACTTTGTTGTCATCGTTTTATTCTTCACGGTATGAGAATATTCTACCAATGATAGTAATTAGTAAAAAGAATCCACTTCCTGGCTATGATTAAATATCTCACATGATTGTTAAAGAATACTGTGAGGCTAATTACGAGTATAGGCCTATACCCTCGCATGATTGGAGTAAAAGGACACACATAGTGGCGTGGCTTAGCGTAATTACCTTTACAAGGTTGATGAAAGCACCACTTTTGCTACAGAGCTTCCTGGACTAACTTTTGATTTTGGAAGGGGAGCCACCCAAACCGGGTTCGAGATCAGGGTCAGGAGGAATGGTGGGGGCGACCCCCTCCAGAAATGTGGATTTTATGCACATTTTATCATATATGTAAGCTGTATGATGGAAATTATGCACAAATATATTAACTTATGATGTGATATATTTTAAAACAGGACAGGAAAGCCCCGGGTTGTAACCCTACCCCAGTTCCCCTTCCTGTCCCCATGCCCCAAGACACCCCCCCCCCCCGCCCGAACTTGGCCATGTAGATAGGTGTCGAGCCAAAATAGATATCAATTTTTAAGGTAACAAGCAAACATCTTATAATACGCAGAGCATTTGCAATGTAACAGGATGGAGAGGTGAGGTGGGGTGGTTCAGTAACTATCTAACAAACCGAAAGGAATTTGTATGTATAAATGACCAATGTTCTTCTATGCAGGATGTAAACTGTGGTGTTCCCCAGGGTAGTTTACTGGCCCCCTTTTATTTATAATCTATATCAATGATATCCATAACTCATCTAATATCCTCTCTTTTATGTTATTTGCAGATGACTTGAATGTGCTCCTCTATTTACAATGGATAAGAGCCAATAAGTTGTCAGTAAATTTACAAAAAAACAAAATGTATGCTCTTTAGCAATTCTATAGATATCTTACCACATAACATTAAACTAGATAGTACTGATATTGAAGTCGTTTCTTCAATGACATTTTTTGACAATAGACGATAGACTCTCATGGAAAGTACACATTGATACAATTTGTCGAACAATTTCGCGGAATATAGGAATTATAAATAAGGTTAAATTTGTTCTGCCAACTAATTCACTGCTAATGCTCTACTCGACATTAATTTTACCCTATCTAAATTATGGCATTATTGTTTGGAGAAATACACACAATTCTTATTTTCATAGAATATTACTTCTACAAAAGAAAGTCATGCGTGTTATTTGTAACAATTCGTGGAGATCCCATACTGATGTCTTGTTTATAGAACATAAAATCTTGAAGATAACTGACTTATATCGCTATAACCTGGGTCAGTTTATGTACCAGTTGAATAATAATGCTCTACCCTCAATCTTCAATATAATATTCAATAAAAACAAAACTATACATCAATACCCCACACGACAATCTGACGAATTTCATCTGCCATTAACTAGAACTATGCTCTCTAAATCCATATTTACTTTCACAGGCCCGAAGCTCTGGACTATTCTTGATAATAGCATCAAGAATGCCCCTAGTTTAAACTCTTTTAAATTTAAACTGAAAAAATTTCTTCTGAGTAACTGTTCTCAAATGTCGGCTCTTTAAAACTCATCATTCCTCAACCTTCTTCAAATTATTTCACTCAACATTGTACACGATTACGTTCCTATTCAATTTATGCTGCCATCCGTATTTTGGTCGGTCTGTGTTATGTTGTGTGTGTCTATATATAGGTAAGAGTCCTACCCTCTCTCGTTCCTTTTCTCCCTTCCTTTTCTGTCCCTTTCACTCCTGTTATGTTTTGTTTATCCGGTTTATGTACAAATATGTTCCCTTTTCAACGATACACTATTTTTGCAATTATAAGTTATAGGGGGCTGTAATCTACAAGCCCAGCTTTTTAGCAGTCCCCTCCGCTACCAACCTAGTTTGGTTTTGGTTTTTCTACGTCTATTGTACGCTGTAACCAATAATTGTAGTTTCATTGATTTGCTATGTACGAAGTAAACCTATGCATTTTATATTGTTGGAAGTGGAAATAAATGAAATGAAATGAAATGAAATAGGGTTCATGGAGGGATGGGGGGGGGGGGGTGGTCGAACTGCCATTTGGGGTTATAAAACTTAATTTTCCCGAGACAGATGAAAAATAAATGAATTGGAAACTAAACTATCAGAAATAGAAGATTAAATTAGCCAGGATGTGGGGAGGGAGGTTACGGGGATAGGGGTAGCAGAGGCAGCACTGCTAGCAGGATGGAGGGGGGGGGCAGTATCCATTCTACATAAGAAACTGTCCTTTTCACATAAAAGTGCCCTTTTACATATGGAAGTGCCCCTTTATGCAAAGGTAATATGCATTTTTTTGTACATAGGGAAGTGACCCTTTCAAATAAAAAGTGCACTTTTAACATAGGAGAGTGCCCCATTTATAGCAAAAAGTGCCTCTCTGTAATAGTGAAGCGTCCCTACTAGGAAAATACCCTTTTTACATAGAAAGTAGTGCCACTTTTCCTTTCTAAGAAGTGCCCGAATACCATGTGTCAAATGTCCCTCTTCCTTGTGATAAGTCCCCTTATCAACTCTGTTAGTACCCCTTTCCTTTCTAAGTGCCTCTTTTGATTGTGATAAATGCCTCTTTTCCATTCTTTTATGTAGGGACATTCGCTATACAGAGGGGCACTTTTTCTATAAACGGGGCACTCTCCTATGTAAAAAATGCACGTTCCTATTTGAAAGGATAACTTCCCTATGCAAAATGGGAACCCCCCCCCCCCCCATCCTGCTAGCAGTGCTGCCTATGCTACCCCTATCCCCGTAACCTCCCTCCCACATCCTGGCTAATTTAGTCTTCGAATTGTGATTGTTTAGTTTACAATCAAAAAGTTAAATGGCAAATGCTCTGCATATCATCAGATGTTTGATTGTTACCTCAAAAATTGATATCTATTTGGCTAGACACCTATATGCATGGCCAAGGTGGGGGGGGGGGGGGGGGTGTCTTGGGTCATGGGGGTAGGAAGGAGAACTGGGGCCTTCGTGTCTTGTTTTAAGATATATCACATCATCAGCTGATATATTTGTGCATAATTTCCATCATACAGCTCACATATTATGATACAATGTGCATTCAACCCACATTTCTGGACCATGGAGGGGTCACCCCCACCATGCCCCCTGACCCTGATCCTGAACCCGGTTTGGGTGGCTCCCCTTCTGAAATCAAAAGTTAGTTCATAAGGAAGTTTTGTACCAAAAAGGCTGCTTTTATCCATCTTTTAACGGTAATCCATAAATTTGACGCTAGGCCACCCCACTAACTGACCTGCCACTGGTCAAAACGTCGTCATTTTTGTAATATCAGTATCCCTAAATTAGGATTCATCTGTGAAAAAACAAAAATTATGAAAGATAATTTCAACTGATTCATGGGGGTAACCTCGCTAGTCATAAGGACCGGTGCACAGTGGGCCAGGGCTAAACCACAGTGCGCCAAAAGTCATTTTGGGCAATTCGTGTTTTGTCATGCCCTGTTGAAAGACAATACTTTGAAGAATATTTCAGTAAAATATTTAACTCTGGTTAACTTAATGTACATTAAGGGTGTATATTTCCTACTTCAATCCGCAAAATTCAACATATTGCGAGTTTCAGTGCAAACTGTGACCAATTTAATAAATAACTTATTTCAACATGTAGTTTTTAAGTTATCGATCTATAAATGCTTTCACATATTCCTGAGAGTTCATTTCATTGTATGAATGGGGTAAAAATGGAAAGAAACACAATCTTCGTGAGTATAATAGGGTAATAATCCTAGAAACTATGCTGATTATTCGTGTTTTTTATAATCCATATAAACGTTTACCAGATTTGGCTGCCACCTTCTGCCCGTTTTTATGTTAGAGCCAATTTTCCTTGACACATTAGCCGGAAAATATGTTTATTTTGGACCGCGCAGCCGCTGAAGGATTCTCTGTCATCATACGCCGGCGCATGGGGGCTCGCATGACTTTTTTTGCACGGCAAGGTCCCATTTTTTTTATTAACACTGATAAAAGGTAAACAAGATAATAAATTATAGGGCTTTGGAGAAAGCATAATTTGTATCATAATTTGTCCAAAACCAAAACAAGCTCTCATAATGTTCTCCATCTTTTTTTATACAGACCCAACATTCTGAGTAATTCACAATGGCTTCAGTGAATATTTCAAGGCAAAGACTTTTCGAAATAATTCACTCTTCTGACAGTATAAACAATAGGGCAAAATGATTTAAAATATACATGGAATTTATCAGTCAGTATTATGGTTTTTATAACTCGATAGTACCTACAGAATTACTTCTTAGTGATACAGGTACTTTTCTGTTGTTGTTGTAGTTGAATATGATGGCGCACTTCAATCTCTCCAGATTATACGCGCCAGCCACTTTCGTCAGTGGGACTTCGGCTAAGGAAGGCCCACGTATAACGTCGATCCATTTGGTGATTATTAGTTGCATGAAATCATTAGCGAAAAACAAATTATATATATATATTCCATCACCTAAATTAGTACATGAAAGCCGAAGCGAAATAGCAAAATACAATAATCCAGTTTAAGAATTGTGAGATAAATGCAATGCGCGCGCGCGATACTAACTGTTCATGGAAAAAGCAGACTAACCAAAACGGTTAGTGGCATGTACATAACATAATAATTCCCGAATATAATCAGGGTTAGTCAAAAGTTGCTTAAGGGTTGGGTTATTGAGATTTAACTTTCTGATCATTATGTGTCTCTCTTTTTCGTATTTTGAACAATATAAAATGAAATGTTCGATAGTTTCAAATACTTTACACACTTCGCAAAGACCGGAAGAATGCTGATTGATTTGTAACATATAAAAATTTAATGTACACTTACCTACTCTCAGTTGTTGGATCAGGCATTCATCTCTCCGAGACAAGCCTTTTCTGTATGCCTGCTCGGTAACCTTGTCCTGCAGAGCATATAGAAATCTTCCCTTTTCTGAACTATTCCATTCATTTTGCCAAATATTTTTATAATAAACCAACCGAGAGCATGCAAGTTCGCTTGTAGTGTTAGATAAAACAATGTCTAAATGATTTTTCAGAGCGCCTTTCTTGGCAGCCCTATCAACTATTTCATTACCGTTAATATCACAGTGAGATGGAATCCATTCAAAAAAGACAAGAATATCCTTTGACAAAAAATTATGAATTTTGTGTAAGATTTCATTGACAATAGCGCATCTAATAAAGTATGAGTCGATCATTTGAAGGGCTGACAATGAGTCGCTAAAAATGACCACTGAACAGGACTTTACGAAACTGTCTAACCACTCCAGAGCCATTAGAATGGCGACGAGTTCCGCTCTCATGATACATACATGTGACAATCTAAAAGATTTAATCACCTGATATTGGGGAACATAAAACGCAGCTCCTGTTCTGAGATCTTCAAGTTTAGACCCATCTATATATACATGCAAATATCCTTTCCATATTATTCCTATTCTGTCCTGAACAATGGATTTCATCTCGGCTGCAAGCATATCCCTTTTTGGTATTTTACCTCGAGTATCAAATGACACAAGAGGACGGGATAATCGCCATTCGGGAATTTTCGGTATTAAATTGTCTTGATTTTCTACATTTACTTCGTCTCGACTGGCTCTAAGGCTAAATGGTGCTTTCCCACCCTTCCATTCACTTCTATTCATGGTATAATGATCACCAAGAATTTCTTTAGAAGGATGACTGGATGAGCTAAACAACAAATAATATCTAAATTTATCATTAAATAATTTTCTCCTAAGTTCCAGCGGCAATTCTCCGGTTAACACCTGTAGAGCCTCCAAGGATACAGTATGTATAGTCCCTGTAATAATTTTTAGTGCTCTGTATTGTATAGCGTCTAGCTTTTTCTTCAGAGATATACACGCAGAATCATACATTTCACTGCCATAGTCTAAAACAGATAAAATAAGTCCTTTATATATCATCATCAAAATTTCATACTTATTTCCCCATGTAGTTCCTGAAACGCAACGTAATAAATTTAATCTTTTCTTACACTTCTCAATAAGTGCGTTAATATGGACCGACCAAGTTAGTTTATAATCCAGCCACATACCAAGAAACTTAAACTGCTCGCAATGAGGCAAAACATGCCCATTTATTTTCAAAGCAATGTCTTTCTTTTGTTTATTGGTAAATACCAAAACTACCGACTTGGTGTGTGAAATCTTTAATTTCCACCTCCAGCACCAAATTTCAATTTCATGGAGGGCTTCCTGTAGTTTCTGGCGAACCAGATCTAAGTTGGAACCAGAAAACCAAATTGCAATATCATCGGCATAACATGATAATTTAACTCCACTTTCGTTAATCTTTAAGTCATTCAACATCAAAGTAAAAAGTACAGGACTTAAAGAGCTCCCTTGTGGGATACCGTTTTCTAACACATAATTTTCCGACAAACAATTGTTAACCTTAACATTACAATATCTATTCTTTAAGAAAGCTTTAATAAAACACAATAATTTTCCATGAATTTTTAACCTTGACAATTTTTTTAAGAGACCTCCTTTCCATAACGAGTCATATGCCTTTTCCAAGTCTAGAAAAACAGCTACAGTATATTTTTTCTCACTCAATGCTGAGTGTATGTCGGTCTCGAGTCTGATTAAATGATCTTTGACATTTCGATATTTACGGAATCCTGATTGAATTGGGTTTAAAAGTTTATTTTTATCTAAATACCAAGTCAGCCGATTTTTAATCATTTTTTCCATGACTTTAAAGAGGGAAGATAATAACGAAATTGGTCTGTAAGATGACACATCCGTCGCTTCTTTTCCAGGTTTCAAAATAGGTATCTGGACAACTTCATACCACTGGCTTGGAAAACATGAATTTTCCCAGATTTCATTATATAACTCTAATATGTAAACAAGTGCTATTGGGGGCAAGTTTTTTAACATAATCACATAAATGTCATCCTTACCTGGGGCGGAGTTTCTCATTTCTTTTAAAACGTTCCTCAACTCATTCATATTAAAATCATCATTAATACAGTCGTCATCCATAATGTGGGTAAATAGATCATCATCAATTTCATTATCGTTTACGGAAAATGATCTATCAATAGATTTGAAAAAGGATGCCACGGCGTTTGCTTTATCTTTAGACTCACTTACCATATTACCATCAACGATTAGATTGTGAAAAATGTGAGTGTTCTTTGTGCTGTCTCGCATTCCTTTCACCTGTTTCCACACTTTCCCTATGTCTGTAAATCTATTCATTCTAGCGCAGTATTGAGACCAATAGTCGAAACGAGCCCTTCTCTGTACCTTCTGTGCAAAGGCTTTCTTTTGTAAGTATTGTTTAACATCATTTATGTCATAATACCTTTTTAATCTGTTTTTAATATGATTCCTCTCCGCAACTGCTTTTTGACACTCCTCGTTCCACCAGGGAGTTATTTTACTTCTTTTCCCCCCTCCTAGTCGAACTCGACGAATGTACCTGTTTGACGCATTCAGAATAACATTAACAATGGCGTTGTATCGACTTTGAATATCTAATTTAAAGTCACTATTATACTCTTGATTTAATAATTCCTCTTTTATTGCATTTCTATACCCTTCCCAATTTACATTTCTAAAACTCCATCTAAATCCGATATCTGTGTATTCATGTATAATCGTATTGCCCGACTGTTTCAATTTAATAACAATCGCATTGTGATCACTGCCAAAGTTGTTAGACCGTACTTCCCACTCCATTTTACACGCTAGTTCCTTGGAAACTATGGATAAATCTAACATTGAATGTGTTCCAAAATGAGGGTCTAACCTCGTTGGAGAACCGTCATTTAGCAATGCTAGATCATGATCTTCCATAAAAGTCTCTACGGTTCTGCCGTTTGCATCTAATTTACTGCTCCCCCAGAGTGGGTTGTGGCTATTAAAGTCGCCCAGAATTATGATCCTCCCTGGCACCTTTCTAACCATCTCATTTAATTCTTCCACTTCAATCTTTTTACATGGATTATAATAATTAAATATTGAAATGATCCCTTTCTTTGAAAAAATATCAACTCTTTGGTATTCGATATTCCCTTTAACGTTCATAACCTGGAAAGTAATATCCTTTTTTAAATATATAACTAGACCACCTCTTCTACCATCCGGTCTATTTCTACAGACACAAATGTAATTCGGAATAAAAGACACATTATAATCATTAAACCATGTTTCCTGAATGCACATAATATCTGGGTTAGAACCCAATAAATTATTATCAAATATTGACGTTAAAAAGTCCGCACCATGTGAAATCATACCTTGTGCATTCCATTGTATTATAGTTATATCTGAAACGGGCTGTGTCATTTAAGGCGGCTTTTTACCATTTCCATGGTAATGTCTGCCTTTAAAAAATCTTTACCCGCTTTGACAGCAGCTTCCACAAATTGATCATCGTTCTCAGAAAGAAGTAACTTACGTATCGCAACCAGAATGAACATAATCAAATCTAATGATGTCACATTATTGGGAAAGCCAGTTTGATTATTATTTGAAGAACCCTGCTCAGACTCCCCGTCTCTTTCCCGCCTTTTCTCTTTTCTCTTGTGTACTTGAGCCGCGGGTGGGATATGGGAGTGAGGGCTTGTTTCATGTCCAGGACTCTGTAATTTTAAGTTGGAATCTAATTTGTTCTGTTTACTTTGAGGGTTCTCTTTGGAGTTACTCGTGTTGACTGTGTTATTAGTCGTCTCTACAACATTTACATTTTTCTGAGTGCGATACACTTTTGTCGCTTGCGCGTATGTGAGCTTTTCATTCAGTTTAATTGTTTGTATTTGCTTAGCTTCTATATAAGATTTGCATCCTTGATACGCCGCCGAGTGATTATCTCCACATCTAAAGCACTTCCTGTTTTCCTTTTGTGCGCAAGCGTCAAATTCATGTTCGCCTCCGCATCTCACGCAACGTATTTTACCCCTACAATTATCTTTCATATGACCAAATAGTTGGCACTTAAATATGACACCTTGTCACGGGTGGGACAAAGTTATCCACACGCCTAATCTCATAGAGAAAATTTACAGAATCCGGTTTACTTTTACCTTTGAAAGTAATAAGTACCGATGGAGTGGGTACCATTTCTCCATTGATCTTCTTCCTAAATCGCTTAGCATTTATTACATTCTGTTCTCTTAATACATCTGCTATTTCTTCATTGCTGATTTGAGTATCGATTCTATGGATGACCCCTTTCGTTGTAACCACCTGATCTTCTTCATAACGTGTAGCTTTTACGTCTAAACCAGCCAACTGTGTTAACTGTAACAGGGTTATAATTTGTTTCTCATTCTCACATGTCAAAATCAACATATTTTTTACTTTAACCATACCTACAAGTTTTCCAACGAGATCATGAATTTCTCTGTAAACCCGCACTTGATTAGCACTGCATACATTTTTTTCCAGACCAACAATGACCACTTTCCTACTTGAATGCGTTGGAGTTGAGAATTTAGGAATCTTGTTGTTCTTCGTATTTAACATACCATCGCTATTGCTTCTAACCCTTGCCATTTTCTTGGATCTGACAGAATTTCTGTTCATTGCCGTTTTCCATGAACAATTTGAATCGTCATCACTCTCCTCACGGAGAGTGTGACCATCGGAAGATAATACCTCCGGTGTATCCCGAAATTTTGGATTATCTGCTGCATTATTGTAATCCTCTTCTCCTGAGGACAAAGAACTAGAGTACGCCATATCTCATGCGCATGTTAATGAATTAATCAACCTCTTACCTGTTATTGTAATGTTATTAATACGTGGAGAAAAGTATGAAAATGAGTGACAATATCACCATGGGAACGCCTGTGGGTAACCCCAGCCTCAGCCTCCACTAACTAGGCGACTGGAACGAAGTCGGATTTCGCCAGAAGCTATAAGAAGTAGACTGGACAGAAGCCAAAGATGGGTGTAGGTCGAAGGGCTGGTGGCGGCTACTTGTTGGCACCGTTGCCGCTGGGTGTAGTGGAGGAGCAGATTTAATTTTCCCGCCAAAATGTCTATGGATAAATAACGCAGCTACGGAGCTCTTGAAAAAGTCGCCCGCTCAAGATTCTGCTCGGCAATGTGTGTGTGTGATTGGGTTTTTACAGACGTGTATCAATCACATATGATTATTTACGTCTGGGACCGACCTTCAACGTCACCATCCGAAAGACGTGACTCAGTCTCGAACCTGGGTCTGCTGAATCAGTTTATAACTTCCACCGGTAGCTGGATTACAGGCGCACGCCACAACGCCCAGGCAATGTGTGTGTGTGTGTAATTGGGTTTTTACAGACGTGTATCAATCAGATATGATTATTTACGTCTGGGACCGACCTTTAACGTCACCATCCGAAAGACGTGACTCAGTCTCGAACCTGGGTCCGCTGAATCAGTTTATAACTTCCACTGGTAGCTGGATTACAGGCGCACGCCACAACGCCCAGTGTGGCAATTTTAGCAAAATGTTCAAGGCTACAGAGGGCGCTCTTTCATTTAAAAAAAATCTCATTTAATAACTCATTTTTCAGCTGGCTGAATATTATCATTTTATTAGTATACAGCCGTGGAAAAAAATTATTAGACCAAGCTTCCGTAAAAAGGGTACTATAATATGCATACAAAATTATAAAAATGATCATGTCTTTGTACTTCATTGAAAAAATACCAAATTCCAGCAATTATACCTTGCTTTTACGATATTTTATTTCCTTGTTACCACAAAAATAACACTATCAGTAACCATTCTTGGTCTAATATTTTTTCCATGGCTGTATATGCATTACGTTAACGTACCATATGCCTGAGCTAACATCGTTTTCACTTTTTGATATTAAAGCATAGAGATTGCATTATCAATATTCTGAGATACGAATATCATTGTAACGCGAAATATTTTCCATTGGATTTTGGCAGCCAATAAGAAATCGGTATTTTAATGATGTCATAGGTATTTGAAAATATTTTATCTGGATGCTACAGGTCTGAATACCCATAAAAGCATCATCTAAATTTAGATTTTCAGTAAAAGTCAGTGAATATGGATTTTGGCGCACTTTGGAGCCAGTCTGGCCCACTGTACGGTGGTTTATACGGACTGCTATTCATAACTTGTAATTTCCTATACCTGAAGGGTCGCTATTCATAAAGCGAAAAGGGGGTCACTATTCATAAACTGACAAGGACCATTATTCATAAGGATTGCTATTCATAATAGGAGAAGAAGGTTCCTATTCATATTCGAAGAAAAGGGTCATTACTCATAAGGACCGCTATTCATAATACCAAATCGGGGTCGTTAATCATAAGGGTCGCTACTCATAATCGAAGAAGAGGGTCGCTATTCATAACAAGAGAAGAGGGCCGTTATTCATAAAGGTCAATATTCATAAGGGTCGCTATTCATAATCGGAGAAGAGGGTCGCTATTCATAATCGGAGAAGAGGGTCGTTATTCATAATCGAAGAAGAGGGTCGCTATTCATAATCGAAGAAGAGGGTGGGGTTAAGATTATTTGTAAGATATTGTAATTTGATTTTCGTTGTTCAATGAAACACTCAAATATAAAAGAAATTGAATTACCAAACAAAATGACAATATTGGATGGGAGACACCCCGCGGCTGTGTCGAAGCAATATGGGGAGGGGCGATGGAACAAATACACCCCCGGCGTAGCCAGAGGGCACAGGGGTCCATGCCCCCTATTCAGCCCCTTAATAAAACGAGAGCAAAAAAAAAAAAAAAAAAAACGGAGGAAGTGAGAGAAAAAAAGCCTAAAAAGGCGCTACGAGCGGGAGGGGGAGGGGGAACTGCCCCCTCACTGCACCCACCTCTCTTACCTACATAATTGAAAAGCAGTCCCGACGTCGGACTAATTTTCCGCCTAAAGTAGGTGCTACGAACCATTATCTTTCTCTGAAATTTGCTATAAAACGTCAGAGCTTTCGCGCTTCGCGCGGAAAGGGAAAAACTTGTAAAGCAGTCTGGGCGCGGAACTATGACTATAACTTTCCGTCTAAAAAGAATTGTTTGCTACAAACCTATATCTTTCTCTCAAATTTGCTACAAAACGTCAGAGCTTTCGGGCTTTGCGCGGGAAGGGGGACATCCCCCTCCCTGCACTAACTCATGTTACATACAGTGCAGTATTGCGTCCAAATAATTGAAAAGCAGTCTCGACGTCGAACCAACTTTCCGTCCAATGTAGGTGCTACGAGCCATTATCTTTATCTCAAATTTGCTATAAAACGTCAGAGGAGGGGAAAACTCCCCCTCCCTGCACCCACCCCCTGGGGAGCAAGCGTGCTCATCACCAAATTCTCAAATGCTCACAAACGCCCCCTTGGATCCTTCACGTCTGCCCCCCCCCCCCCCCATTATAAACTCCTGGCTACGCCTGTGCCCCCCCCCCCCCTCATCAGTCCGACCATGAAACGCCATTCGACCCATCTTGCCTCGGTACATGCACATATTACTGACAATTTTCGGCAATTCATAAATGGCATAGCCCGTGTGTGGGTGGGTGCTGTAGTAGGTTGCCATCAGGTGCTGTTCTATCATGTCCATAATCCTCAGAAAAGGCGAGGTAGCTCAGTGGTCGAGCAGTGGCTTCGTAACTGAAGGACCCGGGTTCGAAAGCAGGAAACACTCGTGTCCTTTGGTAAGTCATTAACCCCAAGTCCCTCGGAGAGGATTTAAATCCGTTGGTCCTATGGTTGTTTACATGCAAGAAGTATGCTTTACAGTATACCATTGGCACTGATGGAATAATGTCAGGTTGATGCTGCAGTTTAAATACATCATGTACTTGATAAATTCAAAATGCAGAATGTATCATATTGTTTTACAATTTATATGTTTCGATATCTGGAATAAAATGGATTGAATTGAATTAAGTTCAAAGCAAACATAGAAACTCTATGATACACAGGCCCTTATTATAGGGGGCGCTGACGAGCAGGGTCCTCTTGAACAAAACAAAAAGAAAGCAAAACAAAAAAGGGGTCCAATTATTGTCTTATTTTTCTTCCTTTTCCTCTCCCCCATCTTTGTCTCTTTTTCCCTCTTTCATTATTTTCTTTTCCCCATCTGATTTGCGGGGCACGTGCCCCATACCCCTCGTAGTTAGTAAGAGTTACGCCCCTGTTAATCTAAAATCGGGGGAGGGGGTCGAAAATGCGTTTTGACTGCCACCTTTTGCAGATAAATTATTTGGTCATTTATGGGCCTTTTTCGTTATAATGGGTACATGTGGCACCTGTGTTGTTGATTTCAAAGATGTAATGTTGACTGATCACAGTTAGAAGCATTTTACGTATATTCAACATATCAGTGACTTTTTAATATTTCGATATATAGGATGGCCCTTTATTTGAAGAATGAATGCCGGGAAATACTACATGATATTTCATTATATCAAACTAAATTTGATTACATCAACTTTGAAGAGGAAAGATCCTGAGAGGGCCATTTATTTTTGAATGGGCATAACGGGGGCCAAATTTTTGTTGGCCCATATCCAGAATTATTCGGCATAAATAACTCTACCTACATGCCAAATTTCATGCTTTTATGAAAAAGAAAGTGGCAATTCCCTCGATTTTCTTCACCAATCTGCTGGACTACAGGCTTTTTGAATGGACATAATGGTACTGAATGTAACGCGAGTTACCGATATATATGCTTCCTACATTTTATCAGTTCATTATTTCTCAACTTTAATATTGTTGATTTATAAGTCATAACCTACTATCAGTTCAAGGTAGGAAAAGTTTTATCGAGATAGTATGAGGAGACTTTGCCAAAGAGGCCTCATAGAATTGACCATGTCCTTTTTTGTTAACGCGAGTTACCAAAATTAAACGACTAAGACTAAGAATCTCAATATGTTTGTCCTTTGTTTTTCTTTTTTGATTCAATTAGTTGTTCTATGTCTACCCTATACCCACGTTCGAAGAAGTAACTTGTAGATCCTAACATTTACAAAGATATAGGCACATTTTAGTCATGGGCGGAAATCGTGACGTCACTCTATTCATCATGGGGGGGGGGGGGGGGACGACACAATAGCCGTCCTCCCCATGAACAATAGATTCTCTACTCGGATAGACGCCCATGATTTTAGTGTAAATGTAGGCATTATTTGTAACGCGAGTTACCGTGGAATCCCCCCCCAATAATTATTTTCAGGAAGTCAAGGATATTGTATAAACTAGCCAAGACACAAGTTTGAATGGTGCCAATGCTAGCACCTATTTTTCATGATTTTTAAAAAATTATTCTCATTTTTAACACATGGGCCTATATGGGGGAATAATTACAGGTGTAATAAGCCAGTTCGGGGTTAGCGCATGGTACAAATGACCCTAAATATCCACAGATATTTTAGACATGGAGGTTCCCTTTATGTGCACTTCAGAAAAATAACTCTGGGAGTGATAGAGGTGCCTCATGAATAGCTTTTGTTTCCCCCTTTAAAAAGAATACTTCCACCTGGATATCATGGAATGCACCATTAGTGCATAATTGAATAATGATTACATGACATTCATGAGCACATATCGAATATTAGTGTCAGTGAGTTTTAGAATTTGGTACAGATGACCTTTATCTGCTCATGCTCAGATTGCACCTGTTTGGCTGATGGTACTATAGAGAGCAGGCATTTAGCTGCATCAATAGCTTTACATACTAAAAGCTTTGTTATCCATTGAATAAGATAATGAAATGATGTTGGGCTTTAAATATTCTCTACTGGGTTTGTTAAAATAGAACACCAAACAGAAGTTACAGAAGTTTTACAATGTATATTCCTTTTCAACATTATATGCTCATGTGGAAAACATTCTATAACATTTTTGAATTACGATTGATTTTTAAAGGCATGTTTTGGAAGATATTTTATGAAAATTGTACTAGTAGAAATGATTGATAAAATTTTATGCTAATGATTTATTCTATGACTGACCTACCGACTGACTATTTATACATGTATAGCTACTGGCACACAGGACTCTAGTGGTCAAAAGTGCCATTCCTTTTTACTACAACAACAACAACAACAGATTGCATCTCCGAAGTGGCTTATTTAAAGGGCGCGTTTACTATAATTAGCGAGCGGTGTCTGTGGCTATGCGAATGTCTGCTTCAAATCAATGAACACAATGTGCATTCCATAGAAAATAAGCTCTTTATAATTTTAAAATTTCAAAAGACGTAACATTTTTTTTTCAGATATAGTGATATGTTGATAATATTTTTATTGAATTATTGACTTTTTTGAACTTTTGGTAAATATAAACTGAATCTGTTGCAACTGTAAATTTTACAAGCCTAACTTTTATTTAATATAACAGGCTAAATTCAAATCGGCTTGCCATAGCTTTGGTGTTGCAAGATGGCATCTGACACAGACAGTAGTCTGCTCAATGAAAGTGACATAAAATTGATGAAAATCGAGGCTGATGCAGCTGTTCAGGAAGTAGCATTTGCTGTAAAACATGTAGAAATATCCTCAAAGTTACCTGCATCAGACGATGTTGTTTATCTCAACATAGTCACCAAGGAAAACGACACTTTTTGCATCGAACTCACAGTACAAGGCTTCCGGGTGAGTATTTAGAATCATGTCACGGGGTCGTAGCGGGGTAGTGAATGGGTGATGTACGTGCCACCAGGCCAGGGCTTCAACTCAGGGAAATTCAGCCTGATCATGCAGCGCTGTGCTGTGTGACTGTTGTTGTTGTTGTGTGTGTGTGGTGTGATGATATTAACATGATTAATGAATGGTAATATGGCAGAGAAGTGAAATGAAACTCCCACAAAGACAAATAATTAAGGGAGACTTTTGAGACTTGTTCTTAAAATAAATTAATGTTGCTCAGATTTATTTCCTTGTCTTGACCACATCAGCAAGCAATATATTGACCATTAGGATCATATACATGTGTGTATACTGGGTATTGGGGATACAGATGTAATTTTGTTTGAAATGGAGGTTTTTGTGGGCAAACTGATACTTAAGTATCATTCTTTAGATTTTAAGTTATCAGTTCGTTAAGATACAAAATGTAGAAAGTTATAAAAACTTACATTTACAGCCCTCTTTTTGGTACTTGTTACCCACACCTCCATACGGATGACGACTGCTCTCAATATGTTGCGCACTAGTGAGGCCGCTCTACATGGTTACGCACCGTAGATACGTACGCAGAATGTTACGCACATAAGCTATTCTACGAAGACCTGGAAGGGCCAAACTGACGACGTAAAAAAATAAAAAATATTACGTACGTACGTAGTAATTATTACGTACGTACGTAATATTTTTTATTTTTTTACGTCGTCAGTTTGGCCCTTCCAGGTCTTCGTAGGAGATCGACGAACCGCGCCAGTACTACTACGAGCACTGAGGGCTCCCTTCATCATAATCGTGAAAAATACAAACTGGATGCTGACGGGACAGTCTCGATAGCAGTTATCGACAAAAAGGACCCAAAATTTCAGGAAACCCTCTTCAAAGGTCACAAAACAACCTGGTAAGTTTTAATCATCTATTATTCAACATAAGTATTTGGATTTAAGTAAACTGCAATATATGAGTTTCAATTAAATATAGCCAAAAATGCACAGTGATGCAGTTTAGGTATGGGATGTGTGTTGGCTGCGTTACTACACAGTCGGCAATGGCGTGTACCTATGAGTGGTCTTGACGTTGTTTGCCGGCAGTACAGTAGAGGCGCACAGTCTATGAAACTTGAAAGATAGTTTCCCGGGTGATTTTTACTAAACAGTCGGGTCTCGGCATGGCGTGGTGCTGACCACTGACCACTGGGTCTTTATAGACAGTTTTCACTATACTACTTTTAGTGTTGTTATCAAGCGCATTCCAATGTTGGATGGCATTAAAATGAAAAGAATGTTTTACAGTGGCAGCTCGCCCACCTTGGGTTGTGAAATAGACAACTCTGACGAATGTTAAATGAAACTCCCACAAAGACAAATAATTAATAAGGGAGACTTTTGAGACTTGTTCTTAAATTAATGTTGCTCACGAGTGTTATAAGAATGTACATGGGACTTCAAAGTGATAGACCAGAATTTAAAAGATGACTTAGAAATATGACCCCATGCAGTAATATTACAATAAATTAGGTGAGGCAATATGATAGTACTGTATAGCAATGAGAACATTCTGTGGTTAAAGTATCTCAATCTAGATAATACGGCAACACTTAAATTAGATATCTTTGAACAAAAAATGAGGTTTCCAGGATAGAAACTCATTCAAGATTTCTCCAAGGAATTTAGTTTTTTCAACTTTTTAAACAGTATTGTTCCTCGATCGAAAAATGATATACAGTATAGTTTGTTTTATCAAAATTTAGAGATTATAATTTATTAAGTACTGCAAAACCATAAGTATGGTTTCTCAATTTCTTGATTTGCTAGTGAAATCATTTCATATACATGTACATGTATTGCTTTGTGACATTATGACATAAGTGTCATCAGCAAATTAAGAATAATCAAATCATGTGGTAGAATGAACAATATCATTTATATTGATATAGACAAGGAACAGGAGGGGCCCCAAATTACTTCCTTGCAGCATACTAAAATATTGAACAAGACTGAGATCTGACACCATTGACCACCATTGACCACCACACTGTAAGTTTATTCAACAGTATAATGTGGTCAATGGTGTCAGCTGCCTTGGATAAGTCCATAAAAATACCAAGACAAAATGCACTTCTAGCAACAGCCTGCAATATCTTATCAAATATCAGTAGAAGAATTCTATCATGTAATTCAATGTGGTCTTTATTAAAGACATTTTCCATGCACTCCAGAGAGTCCAAACTAATTGAACTTTAATACAAGATATAGTTTTACAATTTAAACTTCATTATACAGACTTTTTTTAAATTTCATTTTCAATTGGAAATCAACACAAATTGAGGAAGAATGAAAAAGGGAAGCAGGAGAAGAGAAGAGAAGAAAGTAGGAATTCAATTTTACTCAAGTGGTCTGCATGTATACATCTGTTTGGAAAAGTCTCCTTTATTCCCCATGTGACCTGACTGCATTGATGACCTGACTGCATTGTGTCACATGCTCACATTTTGCATACATGTACGAAGTACACAATATTATTGTTCGATAATCTAATCAGTGTAGATTTAACCTCAATTTAACCTCACTTTAACCTCACTTTAACCTCACTTTGCCTTTTACAAAATTTAGCGAAAATTTGTACAGGTTTACAGTACATGTAGTAGATATCCTATAGATACTGCCTATGAAATTTCAAGGTCACAAGTTATAGAACTCCTTTGTAAGAAAAGAAAATCTTGCTTTCATCACAGAGGAAGCTATTCAGAAATCACTGTACATGTAAATGTATTAGTGTCCAAAAATAATTTTAAAAATGATGTTTATTTTTTTTTTATTAAAAAAAAAAGTGTTACCCAATTACTGTTCTTAGTATATGACCACGTTTACACAGAGTGAACTCGAGTTCAAATTCGACAGCGAATTCAATTGCGACCTTGGATTAGCATAAATTATTTTTCGGTGGGCTGTTTACACCAAGCATTGAACGAACTCGAATTCAGAAGGAAAGTGAATTCGACTTGATTACGCCCTCGCTTGGTGGGAATATCGTGCTTATCAACTTCCGGGTTAAATTTGTGAAAACCCCGCGAGTGAGTTCAAAATGGTGGTAGCGAGTATTGTAAGGGCAGTCATTTTGATCTGGTTTCGTATGATTTTACGTCGGAATAGGAATATCCTGATCAATAATTATATGCGACAGCAACGTGTCAGATCTGCTCGTCGAGCAGACCGTTTAAGAAGATGGTGGAAAGATTTTTTTCTTCAATCCAGCCGCCTTTTTTTTTGGGGGGGGGAAGACTGCAAAAGGTAGAATTTACAAGATACTTCAGTGATTTACTGGTTAAATATTGTTTAACATTAAAATAGTTTGAGCTATATGCAACGCAATGCTTCATTTATAGTGTAATTTGCCAATATCTTTGCCTGAATAAACCTAGCTATAAACTTGACAACTCTGTTAAGCCTCCATGTCAGTTTTTCACACATTTACCTTTTGTACATGGGTCAGAATCGATATGAGATTTGCTTGTAGCTAAATTGCTCAAATAGCCAGCTTTTTCTATTGATTTGGATGCATTGTCTGAATTTTCCTGGTGACTTCGGCGGGTTTTGTAGGATCGTTCGTGCGTTGTGGTTCACTTGTTGGATGACGCTTATTTACTGACGCGTTGCTTAGCAATACCGGAAGTGACGTATGACGGGGTCACTGGCTGGATATTTGCTAGTCGACTTTCAATTACGTGTCCGTTCACACAGCAAATAGCGAATTTAAATTCGATAAAAGTCGCGTTTGAATTCGATAAATGTTGCTCTGGGTCGTCATTCGAATTCGAGTTTTGAACTCGAGTTCTAATTGCGACTACCCTGTTTACACACAAATGAACTCGAGTTCAAATTCGACAAAAGTCGACTTCAGTCTCTGTGTAAACGGGGTCTATGACTGTATAATCTTGTTCATGTCTGCACAAGTTTTCCAACTATAATACTTTTGTCGCATACTCAAGCAACTACAAAATGGATGCAGGAGTTCTAGAACTTGTGATTTTATAATTTCGTAGGTAGTATCTACAGGATGTCTACTACATGTAAACCTGTTCAAAGTTTTGCTGAATTTTATGTAGAGTACATAAGTACATAAGTCTGCAAAATGAAGATGCAGTTCAACATGAAATGTTTTTTATTTTGCTGTGCACAGTCTTGTTTTAAAGGTGGTTTTAGATCCTGTATATGAACAGGGCTTTAGATATTAGGTGAGTAATGATGATCTATGAGCTTGAGAATGGATGATGAGTAATAGTACATGGAGGAATGAGATAATTTTATTGGTTGAGATTGTCAGGATGAGAAATGAGGGAGGGAGGGAGAGAAGGAGAGAGAAGGAGGGAGAGGGAGAAGGGGAGAAGAGGAGGGAGGGAGGGAGAGAAGGAGGGAGGGAGAGAAGGAGAAAGGGAGAGAAGGAGGGAGGGAGAGAAGGAGGGAGGGAGAGAAGGAGGGAGGGAGAGGAGGAGGGAGGGAGAGGAGGAGGGAGGGAGGGAGCGAAGGAGGGAGGGAGAGAAGGAGGGAGGGAGAGAAGGAGGGAGGGAGAGAAGGAGGGAGGGAGAGAAGGAGGGAGGGAGAGAAGGAGGGAGGGAGAGGAGGAGGGAGGGAGGGAGCGAAGGAGGGAGGGAGAGAAGGAGGGAGGGAGAGAAGGAGGGAGGGAGAGAAGGAGGGAGGGAGAGAAGGAGGGAGGGAGAGAAGGAGGGAGGGAGAGAAGGAGGGAGGGAGAGAAGGAGGGAGGGAGAGGAGGAGGGAGGGAGAGGAGGAGGGAGGGATGGAGCGAAGGAGGGAGGGAGAGAAGGAGGGAGGGAGAGAAGGAGGGAGGGAGAGGAGGAGGGAGAGGAGGAGGGAGGGAGCGAAGGAGGGAGGGAGAGAAGGATGGAGGGAGAGAAGGAGGGAGGGAGAGAAGGAGGGAGGGAGGGAGAGAAGGAGGGAGGGAGAGAAGGAGGGAGGGAGAGAAGGAGGGAGGGAGAGAAGGAGGGAGGGAGAGAAGGAGGGAGGGAGAGAAGGAGGGAGGGAGCGAAGGAGGGAGGGAGAGAAGGAGGGAGGGAGAGAAGGAGGGAGGGAGAGAAGGAGGGAGGGAGAGAAGGAGGGAGGGAGAGAAGGAGGGAGAGAGAGGAGGGAGGGAGAGAAGGAGGGAGGGAGAGAAGGAGGGAGGGAGAGAAGGAGGGAGGGAGAGAAGGAGGGAGGGAGAGAAGGAGGGAGGGAGAGAAGGAGGGAGGGAGAGGAGGAGGGAGGGAGAGAAGGAGGGAGGGAGCGAAGGAGGGAGGGAGAGAAGGAGGGAGGGAGAGAAGGAGGGAGGGAGAGAAGGAGGGAGGGAGAGGAGGAGGGAGAGGAGGAGGGAGGGAGAGAAGGAGGGAGGGAGAGAAGGAGGGAGGGAGAGAAGGAGGGAGGGAGGGAGAGAAGGAGGGAGGGAGAGAAGGAGGGAGTGAGAGAAGGAGGGAGGGAGAGAAGGAGGGAGGGAGAGATGATTTCAATGCCTATGCATCTGATGAGAGCCAGAAAGGCGTTTCCTCAAAACATATCGAAAACAAGCTGCTGAAAACATGTTACAAAGAATAAATCATAATGCCCTTCTTACACTCAACATGCACCCCTTAGAGCATGTACATGTATACCATTAGAACCATGAGATATGATTGATGAGAGCTGCTTTATTGCCAAATTGTGAATATTTTATCTGCTGTAAGAGGTAGAAATGTATTACAAGTACATGTATACACGATACTCTACACTCTCAGCAAAATGAGTTAGTGTATTTGGTCTTTAAGCAACTGTCATTAAGTTCTGTGATATTATGCATTTTTACAATGAAATTCAGTGTTTCTTGTTTCTCCATGGTGATATTTTTTGGTTGTAGATTTTGGTGGTAAAGTACCCTCGTGCCTTAGTTTTGTACAGCAATTCTACATTAATATAAAGGGGACAAAAGGGGGACCAAAATTGGACAATAAAAGTGTATGGTTATTCTAAAATGTACTATGCCCTTGTTATTGAATTTCAGATAATATTCGCACTAAATTCATCCAAATCATGGATGGCACATATGTACAACATGACTTGTATGAAAACATTGCACGTGTATCTTTAAATACAAGAAGAACAATACTATGTTTCATTCCAGTTTCCTTTTTGCTACCAAGTCTGTCCATGAGCTGTAAGCTTCTGTTGGATTCCACTTTAACCCACTGCATATGGTTTGATTCTGGTTTAAATAACCGGTAGGCCCCAGGACAAGATATCTTACGCATTGTTATCAGTGGGTTAGGTATTAAATAAGAAAATCGGACTCTGCATCGATGTACATGTAGGCTATTTTTGGTAGGTAAATTCAAAGGGCAAGGCATGTCATAAGCTTGAAATGTTAATGGTTGTTTTTAATGAGTTCATCCATAGCAAACAGGAAGTCATTATAAATAATAAGATGTATTTGAATTCAACATGGGATGGGTTTCTTCTTGGGATCCGGATGGGAGGGAGAGGTGATGGGAGACAGGGAGGGGAGACAGGGAGGGAGAGAAGAAGGGAGAGAGAGAAGGAGGGAGAGAGAAGGAAGGAGGGAGAGAGAAGGAAGGAGAGAAGGAGGGAAGGAGAGGAGGAAGGAGGAAGAGAAGGAGGGAGAGAAGGAGAGGAGGGAAGGAGAAGGAGGGAGGGAGAGGGAGGGAAGGAGGGAGAAGGAGGGAGGGAGAGAAGGAGGGAGGGAGAGAAGGAGGGAAGGAGAGAAGGAGGGAGAGAGAGAAGGAGGAAGGGATGGGAGAGGGAGGGAAACGGAGAGAGAAGGAGGGAGAAGGAGGGAGAAGGAGGGAGGGAGCGAAGGAGAGAGGGAGAGAAGGAGGGATGGAGAGAAGGAGGGAGAAGGAGGGAGTGAAGGAGGGATGGAGAGAAGGAGAAAGGGAGAGAGGGAGAAACAGATTGACAGAGGGAAGATAGGTGGAGAAGAAACAGAAGAAAATGAGAAATATATATATAGAGAGAGAGAGAGAGAAAGAGAGGGGGATAGAGAGAGGGGGGAGAGGGATTGTAGGATCAGAAGAGAATTTGTGCATTATAGAGATAGAGCAGTAGAGAGAGAAAGTGAGAGACATATGGAATAGATGACATAATGTGCTTGTTATACGGTAGATGTAGTACATTGTACTGGTCTACAGAGATGATATAAAAATAGAAGAAAAAGTAGAAATTATGGAAAAGTTTTCATCAAAAGTTTAAAATAGAGAGAGAGAGAGAAGTGTGACACACTTTCAAGGAATCATGTTATTGAATTGATCTACAGTAGATATTATTTTACATCTCATTCACCCTTCATAATTTAATAGTGAACCATCTCTGTGTAGGATATTTCACACCATGCGCTTTCATTTGATCTGCATCACATTTCTAATTTGAAGAGTGCAGTAAACCCTTCTCAGACACCAGTGTCATGTGATGCTTGTACTTGTATCTTGTTTGTACACTGACTCACTAGATATGAGAGCCTGGAGGCCTGGAGACAGAGGAAAGAGAATAGAAAGAGAGACTATGAAATCATTCTTCAATATGTAGAATCAAATCATCTATCACAATGTCTGGCCATTTTGAGACTGGTTTTGGTTACATCCTTGAGCCTCAGCACTAATTTTTGATATATATTTTTTCTTCTGTTGTTATTGTTATTTCCCAAAAATTAACAGGGTAAAAGCAACAATGTATAAATAATTCTTAATGCATCCTACATGTAGATATTATCATTACACAGCTTTTTAATACACAAAATCAGTATGAAACAAATGTATTCCTTTACCAACAACTACATGTAAGAAAATGAAAATTGTCAACTAAAGAATGGAACTTAATAATGACATTCAGTTGGTCATGGACATTTTATCTTTAGGATATGTCTGAAATGAAATGTTGATAAACTTTCTATGTGAAGAGGACTCCTCTCAGTCTCAGCCTCTGTCTACATCTCATATTAGCTCCATATGCTGCAGTTTACATGCATCTCTAATAAATAATGCACTAAAATAAACATTGGTCAACTTTTTATTGTGAAAGTAGCATTCAAATCTCCTCTTTCAATGCTTGTTTCTTGATAAATTATATTAACTTGATATAACTTGATGTGAAGAGGATACAAGGCTCTCCTCACTCACTCACTCAGTGCTTTATATTCCCTTCACACTGCAATTGGTGCCTGTACATGTATGTGAACATTGCACCAAAATAAACATTCAGCAACTTTTTCATTTTGAAGAGAGCATGTAACTCTTCCTATTCGATGCTTGTGTGTAGTTATCAGATTAACAAACTGCAGTTTACATAGAAATAAAGCACTGAAATAAACATTGAACATCTTTTTAATGTGAAGAGGGTACAGAACTCTTGTCATTCAATGCATGTAAAGCTTCACATTTCAGTTTGCATACCATGCCTAGCTATAGTATGTGATGTATTATGCAGGGGTCACACCTTCAGGGGCGTATCCAGGGGGGGGGGGGGCGCAACAGGCGCGCGCCCCCCCCATTGGCCGTCGTAAAAAAAAAAAAAGTAGCAAAAAAAAAAAAAAATCCTCATACCAATTGAAAATATTGTTCATTAAATAGGCTTCAAAAGTGGTCACATATAGCACTATTTTGCATCTCAGCCCTTCTTCAGCAGCAAAAATTTTCCAAAGACCCCTCCCCCATGACGGCGATCAATAATTCCTGGCGCCCCCCCTATTGGGAAATCCTGGATACGCCACTGCACCTTTGCGTATTTAGCTTGTGTATTGCCCAAACGCAGACTGTGAGATAGGCAGTCATACCCAATAAAGCGCAATGAAACAACATGCTTACTACGTACTCAGTACACAGACTAACGCATAGGCCTGCGCTAGTCGCTCGCTAGTTATAAAATTTCTAAACTATCACAAGCAATCACAGGTCAAATCGCCTACGGGCGGATACGAGTGGCAACCACTGAATGTGAGCAACAGTATACCTCTTTATTTGAGCGCGCGTCACTGCCTATACAGCTGTGCAGTGAGACGCAACGAGACCAACAACTTGTGCGAGCGGCTAGCGAGCAGCAAACGAACAAAGAACGAGCTACATACGCAACAAGCTAGATACGCAATAGTGTGACTGCTACCTTCAAATTTGCTGCGTATTGCTGGGAACGTCTGCGTATTAATATACACTGCATAGCGCAGCAATTTGTATGTAAAGGTGTGACCCAGGCATTACATGTAGATGCTCAGTAGATTGGAAACTAAATACTGCACTCTGCTGCAAGATGATCGGGTGTCAAAAGAATTTAGATGATATCCTCTTCTCTGCCTTTCTCCATCTTGTGACTTGATCCAAACATGATCCAGTTAATATCATCTGCACTAGCTACAATACTCTCTCATCTTGAATTTTACGAGCAGATAGATTTATTTGCTGGAGGTTGGTTTGTGATTGGCTGACATCCTATAAAAAGGCAATAAATCATCATTAATACGTCATAACTCTCTATTTCATGCACAATATAGGTAGCTTATAGTGAAACGCATTGGCGCATAAAGACTCAGGAAAGACACAAAGAGGAAAATTTGCTAGTTTTGTCTGTGCTTCTGAAAGCAGAATCAGACATATCTGAATAAGTATTTTCATATCATTTTGCTTAAATAAAAAAGTCTTCATAGAGGTAAATACTAATTCTACATCCTGATATTTTGGTTCTGCCTTGAGCTATAAAATAAAATTTTGAATTTGAATGATTTTGTCACATGGGTCTTTTCCCGCGTTTTTACGTGTCACGACGTTTCGCTATTAAAGCTACCTTATGTTTGTAATACTTGTACCATATTGTACGTGGTAACATACATGTATGGCATACATCTACCAAATGACTAAATATGTTACAATTGCGATAATGAAAGTTGTGAGACAATAGGACTTTCTTTATTAATCTGTATAATGTCTTCCTTTCTTGATTTATTGTATTGATAGAGGGTAATGCATGTTAGTATGGGTTATAGTCATGTCATGAGAGGGCATGGTGTCCTACTGTGACAATCATTTCTAGATCATTCTTGAAATACTGTGTCAGTGGTATGCAGTGACAGCCGACCAAGAGTTGATTGTACTGTAATTTGTACCTACAGGTCCTTTTAGACATGGTATATCGCTTTGAAACAAAATGAGATTACATTTCGCTATAAATAACAGATATCAGTGAGTGTATGGGTCATTGTTTCGTGCTACTACAATGTATGTTTTTTTTTATAACCCCTTACCCTTACTCAGAGAATTTTGACCTCTTGGCATTTACATGTACATGTACATTCGAAATTTGACATGCAATTTTTTTGGAAAAGCTCTTTCTCTGAAATGTTATACTATGCCATGTCTGAATGGGGCTTAGAGGGAAAGAGAGAAAGAGAGCAGTACATTATCAACATATACACATTAGAGACACATCCAAGGAAGAGAGATTTTTTATTTGGGGGGGGGGGGGGAGAGGAGGGAGGGAGGGAGAGGAGGGAGGGAGGGAGAGGAGGGAGAGGGAGAGAGAGAGGAAGAAGAAGATTGAGGGAGGGAGATAGTTTGAAAAGTTTGAAAAGTTTTGATGGTTTATTTTACCTGTGACTGCTAATAAAATGTGTGCTGGTAAGTATTAAAGCAACCGATGGATCTCCGAAGGACATGGTAATGAGGATTAATGCTTTTTAAGGCACTGGAAGCATCCACTTGGTTTCGAACCCAGGTCCTCCAGTTGCGAGACCATTGCTCTACCACAGAACCATTGCGCAGATAGGGAGGGAGGAACGAAGGGGAGGGAGGAGGAAGTAAGGAAAGAGTGAGAGAGGAGAAGTATCATCAAATCCTAAGTATAGATGGTTTTCTAGGTCATTCAGGTTCAACCCGTTTGTTGATTTTTTTTTGAGAGCCTAAGTTCATGTCCTTAATAAATAATGTCATTACATTTAATAACTGGGAAAGACACATGGACCTATCATTGAACTACATGTATTACTGCTGTCTTGCAATTATCTAGTGTAGCAGACTGAAACAGAAATCCAAAGATGCAGAAGTTTATAAATTGCTTACTAAATGTTACTAATCAACCCCTTAAACAGAAAGGAAGAGAGAGAGAGAGAGAGAGAGAGAGAGAGAGAGAAATATCAAAGAGCAACAGCTCAGATGATGCTTTTACAATGTTGTAAGTCTTGAAATCTAGAAAAATGTATTAGCACAAAGGCTTTGCATTTATACAGGGTACCTGAATTCTGAAAGAAAAGATTTGAGGCAAAAAATAATTGCAGTAGGAAATAAAATATTTTACCAAGATTTTATTACAAATTTATTAAATGAAATTCAGATTATGTTCTGGTTCAGAGGGATAATCTCTATTAAACTTGGATAGTTGCGAATTTTGTAGCTCATATTTGAATTTCATCCTTGTACAATATTGGAGTCCACAAACTGATTCGAGGCAAAATTGGTTATGGTACATAATCATTGGGGCAAGATGAGATCGGACAGTATAGTACATAATGTACAGTCACTGTAGTACCTTGTAGCTTGCTGTATCCATTCATTTCTATTGTTCATACAGTGTATGTTCATGTACCTGTAGATTTATGACATGTAGTATGCATTTTCAAGTACTGTACTTTTCATGATTTGCTCTCAAACAAGTCATATACCAGTATTTGAACAAATGAAATGCCAATATTTGCACACAGTAAACTTTGTGAGTTACAAGTATTTCTTGTTTGTGCATACATACTGTACATGTACATGTAGCTCAGGCTAATTACAAACAACAACATTTGTGTAAGTTTTAGCCAAGCTAGCTCACGAAAGCTTGCATTGTAGAACCCATCTTTCAGGGTAGCGTTTCATCAAGCGTTTTGTCAGTGATATTTACCGACAACTGTTATAAGCTACTGAAATCCTTGCATCTGATTGGCTGAGAACAAATTTGTCAGTAAAAATCACTGACAAAACACTTGATGAAACGCTCCCCCGGTTCCTGGCACAACTGGGCCCCGTTTCATAAAACTTGCTATCAACAACAAGTTGCAATGACTGTTATAAGCTACTGAAATCCTTGCATCTGATTGGTTGAGAGCAAATTTGCCATAGAAATGTGGCAGTTGTTACTAATAACAAATTTTATGAAATGGGGCCCTGGAATTGTTGATGAATAGAGCTGTAGTTTATAACCTATGCATTTACTTGATTTTGAGCTTTCACTTAAAGCAAATGCAAGTTGGGCAATTGTCTTCTTTTCTTTTGTGCTATTCTCACATTTCACTCTCTTCCTTTTCTTCAGATTATTGGGCATGAATATGACACCATCACCAAGGACATCTCCACACCATACTTTGAAACCATCTACTCACTCCTAGATCATTACAGTCCCAAGTATAGACTGACATTTGGACAGGCTCTGGCCGATAAACTTCAAGAACTCCAAGAGACAGAGATAGAAAACAATGAGAAGGAGGAAAAATAGATGTGGGAGAAGTTTTTCTTTCCCCGGATCGAATATAAGAATATTGAAAAGAAAGTCATGAGGTATGGATGGTAGACTAACTCTGAATCCTCCAGGAAGAGAGAGAGAGAGAGAGACTACAACGAGAACAAGTAGAAGATGGCAAGGGAAGAAGGCTTCCTTTCTTCTAGTATTTATTAGAGAAATATAGTGAAAAGAAAGTCATCTGCTCCTGGAGATAGAGATAGAGAAGCGGAATAATAGAAGGGGAAGCAGCAGCGTCCCCTTCTCGATTTTCCTATTTTAAAAAGGATCCTGAAAAGAAAGGTACACATTTTCAAGCCGCAGAAGACAGATAAAAACCAATGACAAGGAAAAATCAAGGGAAGAAGTATTCATTTCTCCAGATTTTCATTGGAGAAGAATACTGAAGAGAAAGTTATCAACAACCTTTAATACCACCAGGAGTCTGAGAAGATGAGAACTAAACGTCACAAAGAGAGAAGTGTCTGCTTCTCCAGTTTTCTGTTGAAGAGAGGAATTCTTGAAAAAGGAAGAAGAGACACTTTTGATAACACGCAACTTCAGAAACTTTATGTGCAGGAATGATGACAGATAGTGAAGGACAAGGTAAGAATACTCAGCCATGGAGGAGGAGGAACAAATCGGAAGCAGAGAAGGAGGCGATGAGGAAGGATAAATGGATGTGAATGTCCATTAATAGATGCTGGAATATATTCAAATGCATACAAGCAGGAAAGTTATTCATAACATATGGAGTAGATGTGGAGATTGAATGACCTGATAGCATATTTCCAGGATATTGTTTCTTCTCTGAATGTACTCTGAACTGAGTTATCTTGAGCAATGATTTGTAAAGTACTCTAATGTGTATGTACTTATTTATATAACATTGTGTATTTAACATGTATGAAGTTGATAAATGTGAATGCAGATTATGATTACATGTATACGTGTACTAGTATATGATGACGATGACGATGGTGGTGACGATGATGATGATGATGATGGTGAGGATGATGATGATGAAGTACATGTAGATGATATCACGATGTCATGATGATGGTGATGATGATGGTGACGATGATGATGATGATGATGATGATGGTGAGGATGATGATGATGATGAAGTAGATATCACAATGTCATGATGATGGTGATGATGATGAAGGTGATGATGATGGTGATGATGATGATAATGGTGATGATGGTGATGATGATGGTGATGATGGTGATGATGATGATGGTGATGGTGATGATGATGGTGATGATGATGATGGTGATGATGATGGTGATGATGATGATGATGGTAATGATGATGATGGTGATGATGATGATGATGCTGATGGTGATGGTGTTGGTGATGATGCTGATGGTGATGATGATGGTGATGATGATGATGATGCTGATGGTGATGATGATGATGATGGTGATGATGGTGATGATGATGGTGATGATGATGATGGTGATGATGATAATGGTGATGATTATGGTGATGATGATGATGATGATAATGGTGATGATTATGGTGATGATGATGATGGTGATGATGATGGTGATGATGGTGGTGATGGTGATGATGATGATGGTGATGATCATGATGGTGATGATGATGATGTTTATGGTGATGGTGATGATGATGGTGATGATGATGCTGATGGTGATGATGGTGGTGATGATGATGGTGATGGTGATGATGATGATGATGGTGATGATGATGATGGTGATGATGATGGTGATGATGATGATGGTGATGATGATGGTGATGATGGTGATGATGATAGTGATGATGATGATGATGATAGTGATGATGATGATGATAGTGATGATGATGATGATGGTGATGATAGTGATGATGATGATGATGATGATGTTGATTAAAAAGAAGAAAATGATTAGCAGGTGATGATGTTGATTATGATAATATTGATGGAAATAGTGTTATTGTAGTCAGAAGAGTAATAATACTAAAATTCTAGGTAATGACACAACTTACCTCGACATTCAAATGAAGCTAACATTTGAATATAAAACAATAAATTCTTCAGTAAATGAGGAGTGGCCATGTTTTTATACCCATCGACATATTTATTATACGCCTTTGATTCATATTTCAGATTGACTCAATTATGTATGCATTATCATGTCTTCTATAGTACAACTCTTTGCTGCATTGTGTTAAAACAGGGGAGTGTTTCATCAAGCGTTTTGTCAGTGATTTTTACTGACAAATATGCTCTCAGCCAGTCAGACGCAAGGATTTCAGTAGCTTATCACAGTTGTCTGTAAAAATCACTGACAAAACGCTTGATGAAACGCTCCCCTTGTCATCAATGATATTCATGAAAGTATTGATCGTTTTAATTTGATGTCAGTTTTGTATCAATTGATCTTCCATGTTGATGGTGATCCATCATACTTATCAACAACTGTACATTACATTCAGTATTGGTTTATGATAGTCTGTATGCTGCAAGAAAGTGTTTAGTGAGCTCTTTGTGAAATGTACTTCTCTTTTGTTGTGCACTCAGATACTAGAGACACAATTTACACCATTTGTAAAATGTACTTAAAGGGATTCGGTAACTTTGTGGAGGCTTGATTTAATAAATTGTTGAGTTTTGTTTTGATATCTGTCTTGTATAATGATGTTCAGAAGGATAAATAAATAGCCAGGCATAGAAAGGTTTTCAAATATATAATGCTACAATTAAGATATCTATGACTGAATACTCCCATTTACGAAAGCGTATGGCCATACACTTTAGTCTAACACTGAGTCTATGGGGAAAATGAGTCTGGCATTTCCGGTCACTTGCATATGTTTACTTTTGTGAAGGATATGATGATTTTGAAATGCTTTTTTCCCCCCTGGGCTTCATTTTTTATACCATATTACATACACTGATAGCATGTAAGGCCAGGCAGCTGAGCTTTTATCAAGCCTCTACAAAGTTTAATACCAAATCACTTTAAGTTTTCAATTCACATTCAAACAAACCTTTTATACAAGCATTCAGTATACATACATTTGAACTTTAAGCATTGAATGAAAATTTTGTGTTGATTGAGTGATTTGTACATGTACTTGATTCAATGGGAATGCTATTTCTAGTTGTTATGAGTCGTGAACATAATGAGAAGTGATACATAAAGAAACGCAATAACCCTAGTTCATGACAAAATAATAATATAGGGCAATTATTCTTATTTATAGGATGCATTTGTATTGATATAATCTGGAATGCAAAATGTTGTAGTAAACATCAAATTTGCCTTGAATATGTAATATTAAATTATTTCCAGTGAATTTTTTTTTTTCAATAGATAATGCAGAAGATGTACATGTACCATTTTCAGATAAGTACAACATACAAAAAACCAGATAACACTATTTCACATTCCAAGTTCAAGAACTGCAATATCAAAGGATGGAAGGTTTGGTTAGATTTTGATTTTTAGGATTTCACTGTAATATCAAGGCACTTGTAAAATTTTCCAACTGAGAAACCATATTTGCGCAAATAATTTTATAACTTATTCTTTATCAATTACATGTATGCCTTGCTTTTATAATTGGGGAAAGAATATTTCATGAGATAATGTGTTATGTTTTGTACTGAGGGCAGCATCTCGTTCACGAGGGAATTTTTTGTTTCATAAGAATTAACAGGGCCCCATTGCATAAAACATACCATTAATAGTAACTCTGCTATCAATGGTAACTACCGTGGTAACATCACTCAACAGCCAATCCAAATCAAGGTTTTCATGGGAGTTACCACAGATAGCAAAGTTACCGTTAATGGTAAGTTTTATGCAACAGGGGCCCAGATGTTTGACAAATGTATGATCTTCCTCAAAAATCAATTGATTTATTAGTTTTGTTGTGGTTACACAAGTAGGCTGAATACCCTTCTAAGATATATACATGTATATATATATTTTCAACCCCATTTCTTGCCCCAAACTTTGTTTTGGTATTTTGGACAGAAACATGCACTGGTAATGCAAGATAGAGTATATCGCTTCACGTTTGTATTTCAGTTATTAATATGCAGTGTAGTGCCAAAGCTGTCTGTACAATAGACATTTTGAAACTTAGACTTTGTAGAAAAATCTGTGACTTGTTGATTTACTTCCTGAAATTCTTATAATTTTGTTCTAGTATGTTTCCATTTTCAGCTTGTGCATGCATGTAAATATCAAAATGAAATAATTTAGCCTTGTTGATAGGATTAAGGAGCAAGTAAAATACAACTTCCAAGAAAAAGAGACAGAGAGAGAGAGAGAGAGAGAGAGAGAAAGGGGGGTAAAGGGAAGAAGTATTGTAGTTCTCCAAGAAGCTCTTTCTTTGGTGAGTTTATTTTTTGGTTAATAACATTTTACATTTATATTGGCATTGTTTTATATTAATGATTGGACAGTATTACATGTAGGTTTAAAAAAATAAGCCCAGAACAGCTGATTCATGACTGGCGTCATGTCATCGATCTGTCCTGTATGTAAGTTGTTTATTATATAAACCAGAATATCTTTTTTAAATCTTCAGTTGACTCCATGAAAACGTAAATGATAAACTAGTTAGTAGATTAGAAAATGATGGACCGACTGGCCCGAATTCACAAAGGAGGTTTGGTTTAAACCCCTCCTGAATTTTTAAGCGTACGTCCGCACGGAATCCGATCCAATCATATATTTTCTTTGACCGTGCGCATGGGCAATGTGCGCTTATTTACGCTTATTTTAGTATGCTTACGGAGGTTTAAACCTTACCCATGGTTTAAACCTCCTTTGTGAATTTGGGCCACTGTGTTTGCTATAGTACATGTATTCTAGAAAACAAATTCAACTATTTGCTGCATTCTTGACATTTCCTTCTACATGTATAAAGTTTGAATTTTCAACATTTTGAATAAAATATTTTGTAGTTCAGGGCCCTGTGTTATATGAGATGGGATTGATCCGAATCTATCACAAATCCTCCAATTATTCACAAACTTACAGTCCCCTATCTCATGTGTACAGAGTTGCAATTAATATCAATCTCAAGTTCAGTTCCAATCACCTGCAGCTCTCTATAAATGGGGCCCTGCATGGAGACTTCAATTTTCCCTTCTGCCAATATTGTAGACAAATTTACTAAATCATCATCTGATATTCCATTCTCATTGTAGATCACATGTCTTATACTCTTGTTGTCATGCTTGCATGAAGTGAAGAAAAATAGGAAAGAGCGACATGGATACCCCTGGGGTATGGTACATGTATACAGGGGTGGATCCAGGATTGAGTAAAAGGGGGGGGGAACACAAATGAAGGTTTGTCAACTTTTGGAAAAGGTAGACCCATATTTTTTTATTTTTTTGGTCTCGCCAGCTTCTCGAAAAGTCGCTCAGTGGTGGGGGGGGGGGGGGGGGGGGGTGGCGTTATGGGGGTCCAGTTTCCCTCCATAATTCCCTGACAAGCAAAAAAAAAAAAAGCCTTATTTTTGGCAGGGGGGGGGGGGGGGCACATGCCCCCCTGGAACCGCCATTGGTATATGTGACTTTGATGTGAAAGGAAAAGTGAAGCCCTAGCTGCACACACGGTATGATCTGACTGCAGTCTGAGTTTGAAAGAACTTGAAATAGCATTGAACATGGATAATTGTAATGATTGAGATTCTGAATACCGGTAGTCATACATGTATCAAGAATAAATAGAATTTTCTGAGGTATCGCAAGCATCCTCGTTTGAAAGAAAAGCCAAATCTGCTTCAGATATTTGTAGGGATGTTGGATCATTAATGTGTGATTTATGATTTGAAGCTGATTAGGCCTCTGCTCAAGCTTGGAGGCTTGCATTTAAATTTCAATAATTCATACAGACCCCAATCAGGAAGTTTTATTTCTATATTATATCTGATGAAATTCAGTTTCTTTGAAAATCATATTGTAGTTATATTGTGTAGTGTGCAAAGGCTTGACGAGTTAATAATAAAATAATGTTTTATTTACCCAGGGTAGCCACTTCAGTTATCAAACTGCGTAACATTATGTTATTATTACCCTTCTCCATTCTAATATGCCGAGCGCCTGGCTAGGAGGCAGAAGGTCCCATTTTTTAAGTCTTTGGTGTGACTCGGACGGGGTTTGAACCCACGACCTTCCGTTCACTAGGCGGGCGCTCTAACCAACTGAGCCAACATGCCCGGTTACATGTAGTCCTTTACCAAAAGCAAGGTGTAATGCAAAGGGGTGAAAAGGGAGAGCAAGAATGAATCAAAGGTGTCTTTTCATATGTCTTCATTTCTGTAAAGAAAAGTTCAGTACTCTGATGTCATTAACAGGGACAATCATGTATGCACGCGTTTTCACTTCTTCTACTAAAGAACATTCAATAAAAAGTACTCTTTATTGCAAAATTGACTGTACTCTGAAAAATGTATCGTTTGTGTATGAGTAAGATACATGGTACAAGCAGATTGAACTTGAGCACACTATAGGGAGAGGAGGGAGAGGAGTGAGAGAGGCAGAAAGAAAATGAGAGAGCCAGAAAAAGTCAAAGGGGGGGGGATAAGGTAGAGAGAGAGAGATAGGCAGGAGTGAGAGAGAGAGAGGAAGAGAGAGGAATGGAGAGAGGGCGAGAAGAGGCAGAAAGAAAATGACAGGGCCAGAAAAAGTCAGAAGGGGGAAAAGATAAGGTAGAGAGAGAGAGAGATACATGTCGGAGGGAGTGTGAGAGAGAGAGAGAGGGAAGAGGTAGAAAGAAAATGACTGAGCCAAAAAAGTCAAAGGGAAGAAAAGCTAAGGAGGTAGAAAGAGAGAGAGATAGATATTAAAGGGAGAGAGAGAGAGAGAAGGGGAAAGATGAGACAGAGATGAAGAGGCAGAAACCAAGAGAGATAAAGTGAGAGGGAAGATTTCCATTATTTTCCCCTCTATTTCATTTCTATCACGCATCTTTAGTGTACAGTGGAAACTCAGAATAAAGAGGTCTGATATAACAATATTCCTGATAAAAACAAGGGAATACTCTAGTCCCACCTCTTTATATAAATTCTATTGTTTTTTTTAAACCTGATATAACAGGTAATATTGATGGTCCCAAGGACCTTGTTATACTGAGTTTCCACTCTACCCTTTTTTCTCCATCTCTGTTTTCTGTACAGGACTCTTTCTGTGTCTTGTGGACAGAGCCCCAAATAAGGTCCAGGGGCATAGCATGCATCTTTGTATAAACCTCATGCCCATCACTTCTGGCGGTAACAGCACTCCCCCCCCCCCAAAAAAAACAAAACAAAACAAAACAAAACAAAAACAAAAAACAAAAAACAAAAAACAAAACACAAAACAAAAACAAAAAAAGCAAAACAAAAACAAAAACAAACAAACAAAAAACAAAACAAAACAGAAAGAAAGAAAAGAAAATAAGAGCAATTTGGCACTCTCCAAAATGGCATCTTCTACAGACTCTACAAAATTGGCAGCTAACTTCAGTTAGCCAGTACATGTCTATGGGAGGTGTCTCACAAACCACTGACATCAATGCAGTCATAAAAACATTCTGATGGGTAATATGACCAATGTATGACCATTAATTCTTCAACAAAGTTTGAGAGAAATACAAGAGAACACAGTACACTTGAACTTTGAAAATAATGTTTTACACATACAGAAGTCATTTAATTCCTGTTGAAGTAAAGTGCACATACTGTATGTACAATTTATTATTCATAAGCTATTTCTTTATACAATATACATCATTTATATCTATTTAAATTTAAGTCTAAACAATTTGAAGATTAATTGTTGAGATAAATATTAGAATCCTGTAGAAAACATACAACCCATGTTTGAAACAGAACCTAAAAGTCTGATTCATAGTGATATTATTCTGTAACAGAACCGGGCCATTCAAAATATGTAGTTACACATTATATTATAATCACATTGTGGGGACTCTCATGGAATATAATTTTGAGCTCTGGTAATGATAAAATAAAATTAGAATGGAATCTCGTTATAACAAACTTCTTGGGACCAAGATAATTACCTCTTCATATCGAAACTTTGTTATAGCAGGGCTAAAAAACAATAGAATACAAAGAAGTGACACCAGTCAAATAACCTTTTTATAATTTGAGATTGTTATAACAGTGTTCTTTATAAAGAGGTTCCGCTGTATAACTTAATCCACCATAACAATCACCACATACTTATCAAGCAATGACTTAATGATTCTCAAAGGATTGCTGAGTATTAAGAAAAGTAAACAATGTATTTTATATGGACTATGACTATGTTTAGGGCTCGTATGTTGTATTCCTGCATAGTTATGCCTTATGTAAGGAAGCTTGGCGAAACTTACATGTAGTGGTCCGAAAAGACGCGCCCAGAACGCAAAATGCATAATGTTGAGCGTTTTATTGAGAATTTTCACAAGTTCATTGAAAAACATATCATTAAGCCATGGAGCGAGTTAAAATATCTATAATAACTTGATTAGGCCTAATATTACAAAAACTGTCACTAAAAATGTCAAAATACAACTTTTTATTCTAAACTATCACCAACAATTTTGGTGTTTCCATTCCGGATGCATCTTTTCCCGCCACCTCATTTCGATAAGCTACCTAATATCGGCATTGGTGATTATCAGGTTTGATGTTTTCATTACCACACTGTCGCACATTTTGGCACTCTCTGACAACAGAAGAAGTACACAAATTTCTTCAATCATGTTAGACAGGGATAACCGTCTGTTATGGGGAAATCTTTAATATTTCTGACATTTCTCAACCTTCCCCAGTACGGAGGTCTAGTGGAGCCAGACGTAGTCTCAGCGGAACAACCGATGGTACAGAGAGAGACTAAAGCTTTTGGTCTACAATTATGTATGTCCTGATTCACAAAACATATTTCTATGATAAATCAGTCTGTTTGAATTGAATGCATATAACTGTTTCAACTTATCAACAAATAATGCAAAAGTAGTGATCTCATGAGTGTCATCATAACTTTTCTACAACTCACTCCTAGATCCTATATAATCAAATGACTGGTTCGTTGAGAGCAGTCACGTGTGATTCATTTTTTGTAGACTATTACACGTTTTTTATTAAAAAGCGTGCAATAGTTTACAGTACTATCCGACGATTTACTTGTCATCGATAATGATATGGACCAATCTTCAAAAGACTCATTTTTTAATCAAATGAAAAGGATCTAGGAGTTTTGTGGCATAAAGGTCTTCATTCATTCATTATACGATCTATCCGCTCTCGTAGAGTGCAGAGAGATTGTATAATGAACTCATTCTCATGCATCATTTGTATAATATCCTTGGTTTTTAGAATTCACTTGCATGAGTGGACAGTTAGAAGTTAAGTAGAAAAGTTGCCCTTGCAAATATTTTGTGAACATTCAAATTTTGCAAAAAATGATCTATATATAGGCCTACCACAAAATAACCACTTCCAAAGCATTCATATTTACAGCCCTGGAAAAAAATTATTAGACCAAGCTTCTGTACAGTAATAAAGGTACTATAATATGCATTCAAACTAATGACAATGATTTGTCTTTGTATTTCATTGAATGAATAACAAATTCCAGCAATTGTACCTTGCTTTTATGATATTTTATTTCCTTCTTACCACAAATATAACACTTTCAGTTACCATTCTTAGTCTAATAATTTTTTCCATGGCTGTATATTATGTGTAGAACAGGATTAGAAAAAACATATTTATGACTGACATATATGTACATGTACATATAAAAAAATACCTGTGCGTTACATATAAATATTTGTTATGAGTTGTTACAGGACATTCATAACATGTGGACAGAGAACCATCTCCACATAGAGTCATTTCCAAAAGTTTAAGACCACCCGTACAAAAAAGTGCTAGCTTGAAGATAAACCAAACTTAAATCAAGGCAACATAGGAACTAATTTTTTGCTCAAACTGCAAGAGATGGTGCTTATACTCACATTTGTCAGAGCTGCTTTGATCTTTCAATGAGGTCTTGAGGGACCCTTCACAGGGTTCGCTTGCTATTCATAAGGACCGCTATTCATAGAAAACCGCTATTCATTTAACACGCGTTATGAATAGCGGTCCTTATGACTAGCGAGGTTACCTCTCTTCACAACTATTTTCTGAATGACATGGTCATCGCGGGACAGAAGGGGGGGGGGGGGGTACTTTTTAATGGAAGACCGCACCATTTATGGTGAGAAAATGAGCCATCTTCTTGAAATATTAAAATAGCATTGGGCACACCAGTCTTGCTGCCACCAAGGCACCAATCCTCTTGCTACTTTGAAATTCAGACTTTCACAGTGGCCCTCTTGATAGGCAGGGACCCGTTGAAAGTTTGAACCTGTTTTGTCAGGCTGCATTACAGACAAAATGTCATACAAGACCAACCTTTCAATAAAAGAAGAAAGAAAATAAAATCATTCATAGGGGATCACAGCACTGCTCTGAAGAAGTGGACCACGGTAAAATACATTCAATGAGACCATTAAGTGCAGGCCCAGTGACAGAAATATCATTCCACGCGGTTTTAAACTTTTGCAAATGACTATTCTCTTAATCAAAACACACTCTTAAATATTGCATGACAAGTACAGGCCTAGATATAATGACTTTGTGATGGTGTCATTGAAGGAAGTCGACTACTTCGTCTAGTTCTCTCCTTCGTGCCTCCTGATGAGCCCATCTATCTTCGGCTACCTTAGGTGTGATGTTCCACTTATCATGGTAGATTCTCTTCCTGCATGATGGACACTTCTTACCTCCTGCAGAACATCAACAACAATAATAATGATAACAACAACAACAATCATAACAAATAATCTCTTCCCAAATGATCGACACTTCTTACCTCCTGCAGAATATACAATAATAATAATAACGATAATAATGACAATAACAACAGCTACATCAACAACAACTATCGGCAGCATACCTGGGGGGGGGGGGGGGCGGATGTGTCCTCCCCAGGAATTTTGAAGACTGTATAGCAAATAATGGTAAAGGCTAGTCGCATCCCCCCAAGGCTGTGACAAGAAATCGCCGTGCATGACAACAACCACCACGAATAATAATCTCTTCCTGCATGATGGCATTTCTTATCACCTACAGAATAATAATAATTGTAAGGTAGCTTTATAGGTAGCTTAGCAAATGTCGCCGCACGTAATGATGATTAAAATTCAAAATTTTGTTTTATAGAGGCAGAAACAAATATAAGGATGTAGAATTAGCATATACCTCTTTGAACACTAAAGCAAAATAATATGAAAACCTTTATTCAGATATGCCTGATTCTGATTTAGAAGCACAGACAAAACCAGCAATTTTCCTCTTTGCGTCTTTATGTGCTATTGCGTTCCGCTAGTACCCCCTTTCCACAGAGGCGAGACTGTTGTCTTCCAGAGAGCTCTCAATGATCTCTGATGTCTTCCATAGTTTCTCAATAGTCTTTCAGTGATCTCTATGGTTTCCATGGTCTCCATCGGGTTTATCAGTCTTTTAATGATCTCTCAGCAATCTCTCAACAAACACAATTTTTTTTTTGAATTTTCGCTAAAGCATTTTTTTCAATGGTCTTTCAGTGGACTCTCTTGGTCATTCAGTGATCTCCGTTGGTTGCTGCTGCATCTCTCACGGATTTCAATTGGTCTCTCTAGAAAGCACCTTTGATTGCGCAATGAGCACTCAATGAACTCTCAATGGTCTCTCATCGAATGCCCAGCGATCACCAAGGTCACTCATAGGTATCTGTAGATCTCCATATTTGCTGAAAATTGAATTTTTTGTCCCTCAATGAGTGCTCAAAGATCTCCAGAGCATTTCTGCAGAAACAAGTTTCTTTTGGGTTTTGGAGACTGCTGAGGGATCTTGCCAATATTTGGTCGCTCAATGGTTGCCCAAAGGTCTCCATCCTGTCGAAAGGGGGCATTAGGTACAATGTACTTTTTACAGTAAATTGTGCTTTTATAGCACATCATACAATGGTTGTACATGTGTATGTCCTTTACAAGTTTGATGATGGTTTATTTCACCTGACTGCATTATGTACATGTACATCTATGCTTGTAAGTAAGCAACCAGGGGACTGCCGACTTTAAGTCCTCTCTGAGGGACTTGGTAATGAGGATTAATGCCTTAACAAAGGCCACTAGCACATCCACTTGGTTTCAAACCTGGGTCCTCCCAGTTGCGAGACCACTGCTTTAACCCTGAGCCATCGTGCCTCAATAAGTTATGGTAAAATGAAGTATAAAACTATCAAAATAAAGGGCATTTATATCATAATTCTAGGTGTTGTGATCTAGTGGATACATATAAGTCACCGGACTGCAGATCACAAGGTACGGGGTTCGAATCCCACCACGGCACTAACATCCTTTGGCAAGACTCTAATCTACATTTGCCACTCTCCACCCAGGTGTAAATGGGTACCTGATATGCTTGAGCGCTACATGTAGTTACTTTGGCTATAACCCGGGTAATAATGTCTATTTAGCGCCATGAGCGTCACTGCGTGACGGATATGAGCGCTATATAAGTGGCCATTATTATTATTATTATTATTATACCGACTGTAGTTTATGTGCTTAGAAGCATATAATTTATTCCTTTACATGAAAAATTTAAACATACAATCAACAACATGATACATGTAACATTTAACATTTTCCTCTCCATGCAACATAGATGTACCTGTGAATGGTGGTGTTTTGAAGAATTCATCTAGGCAACCTTTATGGAATATATGTCCGCAGTAGACCCACACTACATATCGTCCATGTGTTTCATCTTTTACTGTGTGCTGTGATAAGAAGAGAAATCAAATAAGAGTTGTGACAGTATTTGAGAAGTGTTACGTACAGCCTTAGTTCTACCTTTTCAATAAAGATAATAGTGAACTTTGTGACATGGCATTACATGTATGTACCTGTCCAATAACTCTTACATGCAATGTGTTTTTTAGTTATCCTGTTATTTCAATTCAATAACTGATACAATCATGTAGTCATTTTGTTTCAATCAAACCTTTCATTTTCTTCTTCAAAGCAATTCATGATAAGGACAGAGTTTTCTAAGAGGTCCGATAAACTATATCAATCATCATTTTCACTTAAAAACAAAGTTACTTTGAAAAACAGGTCATAAATCTGTACAATTTTTTTGGTGAAAAACTCTGGGGCATACATGTATCTTTGATTTGCTCATGTATCAACTTACATCAGGATTAGGTGTGAACGCTCTCTCTCTACATACTGGACATATTGATCCTGGGTATTTGCGTAAACAATCAATCAGATATCCTGCTACTTTCTTCAATGAAGGAGATGGTTCAAACGGAGGATCCCTGATAGAAAGAAATACATAGAGAGACGGATATGTCAACTTTATTTATATTTGTATGATGAGCCTGATCGGTTTAGTCACGGATGGACATTTGATAAATGTTGAAAGTGTGAAGGCCTGTAGAAAATAAATATTTAATTGCAGAGAGCTTTTTTATATTTCATTGTGAAGAGCACCACTGAAGGAGTTGAAATTTGATAAAACTTGGTTGCCATAGTCGCCTACTAAAATTATAATCCATAAATATTCAATGTCACGGATTGACAACATGCCTACTCTTAACCGATCAGGCTCTGGTGTCTATGCATCACCAAAAACTCAAAATGCAACGTGTAAAATGAGCAAAAAATGTAGACGATATGGAATAATAGAAACACAAACGAGGATTGCTCCAACAATTAGGAAAATTCCATTCATCTCTTGCAACCTTGTCATTTGACCGTATCAGGGTTTTGTGACTCATTTATTTGATTGAACAAAAAATTCATCTAATGCATCAATATCAGCTACATCTATAACATTAAACAAGTTACAATAACTGTTACAAGCTACTGAAATGAATGCATCCGATTGGCTAAGAGGAGATTCGTCATATACAATACAATACAATACAATAAGCATTTAGTACGCCCTTCCCATAAGGCTCAGAGCGTTTACAAAATATTTAAATTATAGAACACATTATAATTTGTATATAAACACAAATCAGAAAACTCTTCAATCGTCCATGTGGGAACTACCAGGTGGTTTTACGGAGACAAAATGTAATGAATGTACCTGTTACAAAGTTTGATAGCGGATTTAAAATAAATATGATTTCACAGCTTCTTTGAAGGTCTTTATGGATGCTGACTGTCTAATGGTCAAGGGGAGATTATTCCATAGCCTAGATGCAGTAACTGTGAAAGTCCTATCACCTGACAAATTTCGGGTCATTGGGTAGCTGAGCTGAAGGTTGTGATTTGAGGATCTGAGATTTCTACTAGGTGTATATACAGTTAAGCATTCAGATATGTACCCTGGAGCCTGGTTATTGATAGATTTATAAACATAAAGAACTAATTTGAAGATGATACGTTTTTGAATGGGCAGCCAGTGAAGGGAACGAAGTAAAGGTTGGGAAGAATGACTTCTGCCAACCTCAAAAACAAGACGTGCAGCCCAATTCTGCAGACGCTGTAGACGGTTTACATGAGACTTTGGTATAGAGGAAAGAAGCCCATTACAATAGTCTAGTCTGGAAAGAATAAGTGACCTTACAGCATGATGACAAGTAGTTTGATCAATAAATTTACGAATCCTAGATATGTTCCTAAAGTGAAAAATCACACTGCGGCAAACATTGTTAATGTGAACGAAGAAGCTTGACTGGGGAGGAATTTTTAATTTGTAAACAAATCTTTCGGCATATTACTCCCAGTGTTAAAGATCGTATGCTCGATCTGTAATGAAAAACACAAGTCAGAAAAAATTGGAACCAGCGGGATTCGAACAGATCGAGCATACGATCTTTAACACTGGGAGTAATATGCCGAAAGATTTGTTTACAAATTGTTAATGTGTGCTGACATAGTCATGTTAACATCAAAAAAGGCACCCAGATTCCTTATTGAATCCGATGGATGTATAGAAACTTCACCAACTGGCAGTGTTAAATCTGGCAAATTTTTGTAATTGTATGGTGATGCAGCAATGAAAAATTCAGTTTTACTATCATTGAGTTCTAACTTATTTGCTGTCAGCCAGTTCCTTATATCTAATATACAAAATTGTAGTGAAAACATGGCCTTATGCAGTTCCCCAGGAATTTTAGGATCAAATGCTACATACAACTGAATGTCATCAGCATAAACATGATACGAAACATTATGGTACCGGGCGATGTCGGCGACTGGGAGAATATAAACTGTGAAACCAGTGGGACCTACAACTGGGTCATAGATACATGTATGTGGCAGTTGTTATTGGTAATAAGTTTTATGAAACAGGACCCTGGTCATGTGATTACATTGTAAGAGAAACAGTCTTGATGCAATAGACCGCTTCTGTAAAGTACCGTATACAAATTTATGCACATATATTCTCTGAGCACCTAGTGACGAGCTATTCCATGAACATGCTTTTTATAAAAGAGCCTCAATGCTTGGAATCCAGTTTGCATACATTATTTGTAGCTATGTCCGGCAAGCCTCCGGCAAGCTTTCAGGTTGTCAAGAACAACCTTTGCTTGAAAGGTACGCATAAAATTTGCATACATTACTGAAGTGGTCTATTGGGAAAGGTTGATTATGTAATAATAATAATAATAATAATAATAATATTCAGCTTTTATATAGCGCCTAATACATCGGAGATGTCTCTAAGCGCTTTACAGATATATTATTACCCTGGTCATCGGATTCTGGCATGCCCGCACACAATGTATGCACATTCTCCGCTCCCTGGGGAGTATTCCAGCCAGTCGCCTGTTAAGCGCACACATGCTAAGCAAAGGACATTAACTTTCGCCATCCTACCAGGTACCCATTTAACACCTGGGTGGAGAGTGGCAAATGTAGATTAACGTCTTGCCAAAGGACGCTTAGCCTAGTGCTGCGGTGGGATTCGAACCCCGGACCTCGTGCTTCACAGTCCAGGGACTTATCCACTGATCCACAACACCAATACATAAGAATTGGTATATATACTGTGACCGAGGTATTGAAATCATCAACATGAGAAGAAATTGACTGAATCTTGTTAAAGGTCATGAGCACTGCACAAGAATTGTGTATAAGAGATTAAACAAACATGCGGCATAAAAGTTTGGTCAAAACTTTTCAGATATTTCTAATAAGATTTCAAATATGAGGTTATTTGAAGAGCAATCCTTTTAAGGGGACATTTCTTCTATAATTTTCTTCCAAACTAACATGAAATGAATGAGAAAGCTAACTAATTAATTTTCACCTTTACTGGAACTCAACTTTCTCTTGAAGATGATAACTTGAGCCCTGAGGAAGACCAAACTGTTTTCAATTTTAAGTGTTTTGTATCTTGCCATTATCTCCGAATATTTTCTGTTTCATACTATGTTATGTTTTTATCATATGTAATGTTATTTTGTCTGTTTGTTTGTTTTGTTTTTATGCTGATTCAGGCCACTCTGTACAAACAGTCATGAATAAATAAATAAATAAATAACTTACTTTGGTTTCCTTTTGAGAGGCGGTTGTACACACTGTCTTGCCATCTCCTCTGTCTGCGCTATAAACATCTTGATAAATAAATCAGGAAAGTTGTTTTCTACATTCTCTATCCTGAAAACAGAAGAAAACACATCATTCCAAATTATTATTTCATTCCAAATTATTATTTCATTCCAAATTATTATTTCATTCCGAATTATTATTTCATTCCAAATACTAATTTCGTTCCAAATTATTATTTCATTCCAAATTATTATTTCATTCCAAAATATTATTTCATTCCAAATTATTATTTCATTCCAAATTTTTATTTCATTCCAAATTATTTCATTCCATATTATTATTTCGTTCCAAATTATTATTTCATTCCAAATTATTATTCCATTCCAAATTATTATTTCATTCCTGTGAAGACTTTTCCTATGCTATTCTAGTATCTTAAGAAGCAAGAGAACCAAATATCTCATCAAAATTTGTACAACAGGGAGTTTACAAGAGAAAGGAGGGGGGGGGGGGGACAAACCTTGTATGTCTGAGTATTAGTTCATTTTACTTTTACAATTCAATATTTTTTTAATGAATAATGATCATTTGAGGTTTGAAATTAGAATGGGACAAGTTTTTTCTTAATTTCTTTGATTTGTTTCATATCTAATGGTAATATGTAAGAGTTAACACTAAAAATCTAATTGTTGCATTTTTTGTAATATACTGTACATGTTTGTATCTGAATTAGTAGATGTCATATCATAATGAGACATCTAGCCCTATATCTAATTCATAATGTACAAATGAAAAGATGTTTGGTACTAATAAATCAGGGAATAGCAATGAAAGCGAGGCATCCTCAAGCATTTCGTCTTGCACTCATCAGGGTACATTGCAAGAACGAACAGAAAGCTGAAAGCGAACAATATAAACGGAATCTAAAGGAACGAAAGGCACGAAATATACATGTAGACAGCCAATCAGAGCTCGTTATATATTTCTTTTGTTCCTTTAGTTTCCGTTTTATTGTTCGATTTTGGCTTTCTGCTCATTCTTGCTGTTTACCCTGATGAGTGCAAGATGGAATGCTTTAGTATGTCTCTCTTCAATGTTATTCTCCAATAATGCACAATTGATCGGTTAGACCCTTTTCAGACTCACATTATTTGTTGTTGCGGGTAGAGATCAGGGACTTTTAACCTGAACTTCATGAAGTACTCTGCCTCACGTATCGTTATCAGAATTACACCAGACTTCTGTTTCATCTTGATCTCATCTTTCTGTGTGATGAGCTCACGTTTGATGAATGATACCTCATCGCTGCACACGCTAAAAGGGTTGTCTGCTAAGAACTGCTGAACAAACTTCACAATGTGCAGGATCTGGTGTTTTTAATGTTCAGGAAGACAAAACATCATGGTTAGTAGTTAATCATAGCATTCAAAGCATAAGAGTTTGACGGACACAGATAACAGACTGTGAAAAAATAACATGGCATATAACGTTACTAACATGGGCTGCGGAACCGGGTTTTTGAGTAGACATGTTTCATAAAATCTCAGAAAAAAGGTTTGAAAATCGTCATTAAGGAGTGAAATCTGTGGAAAAATGTATGTATACATGTATGTTAAACCTGTACCTCCTGAAACTGAAATGGCAAAAACTTGCAGATGGCATCCGATAGCAAGTGAATTAAGGATGGGGATGAGATGAGATGTATGGAGAAAGAAAACATAAATAGAAGAGGATGGTAAGTAGAAAGGTGAACTGTGTTGAAGAGATATTAGAGAAGAGCTAGGCGGAGGGAAGAAATGAAAAGTGGGAAGTAAAGGGAGTGCAAAGAGAGAGAGAGAGAAAAGGCGAAGGGGAGGATGAAGAAAGAAAGAGGGAGAAAGAGGAGGGAAGAAGATGTAATATGTCATTTATGCCCAGAGTCATCATACTGTTTGATGAGGTACTTTTTGGTGGCTGCCTTGAAAGAATAGAGAGTAGTGTTTTGGTAACCATGGCAACCAAATTTTATCAAATTTCAACTCCTTCAGTGATGCCCCTCCATAATGAAACATAAAATAACTGTCTTTAATTAAATACTTATTTTCTACAGGCCTTCAAACTTTCAAAATTGACTAACCCATCACGCTCATTTTACAACTGCAAGATTATTGCCTGTGTCTGAACACAGACTAAAATATCCTTCACCTGTGGTTTTCCCAGTAGAGTCTTTGCCTGTTCATCGCAAATCTTGGTCAATCCTTCCTTCAGTTTGTCAGGGAGTGTTTTACTCTTAATCTCAATGATGATCGGTTCATCAGGGTACCTGTCTTGGAACTGCATGCAAACCTCCAACCGCTTGTATTTTGTTCTCCTGAACCACAATAGGAAACAATATAATAATATATGATAATAATTATAAAAATATACATTAATATAATTTCCTAGAATACGCTGAACTTCTGAAGCACAATGAAAGTCAACTCAGGACTATACATTCATTGTGATTGCTTCTGATACTGTGTGTTTAGTAGAATCAGGGCTAACTCGGCACTAGGGCGAAGTCGGCCATACTGGAAATGCGAGGCCGAGTTAGCCCGAGAGGTTGAATCGATCACGAAATACATGTACCAATATCTGTAAGGTTTCGTTTCGATTACTGAATACAAGCTAAGAATAAGTTTTTTAACCATATTTTTGATAGAATCGTATGAAATACTTACTTTGAAGATAATCTTGCAATTTTCTTGAGCTAATATCATATTAAAGTGACATTATAGGCAGTTTAATCACTATTCACAGCTCGCATTCGCAATCGCCGTGTGTTGCATGACATCACTGATTCAGTGACCGCATGTGTTTGGTACTTGGACACGTATCTGGAGACATAATTTGAAGGAATTACTGCAAAATTCTGTAGATATTACATGTATGTCTCATTGATTATATTAATATTAGTTCCATAAATTCATGATGGATAAATTTACCGACTGAGTTTTGCAGTAATTTGCAGTTTTGCTCTGAATACGTACCAAAAACAGTGCATGCTGCATACCACGAGCCAGCTGCGTCGTGTGATTAAATTGCCTAAAATGTCACTTTTATATCATGTCAGCTCAAGAAAATTGCAAGATTATCTTCAAAGTGAGTATTTCATACAACTGTATCAAAAAGACTGGTTAAACGTATTCTTAGCTAGTAATCACAACAAAACCTTACACACTGGTATTTCATGATCGATTCAAACCCTCCGGGCTAACTTGGCCTCACTTTTCTGATAGTATATTAGTCTAAAATATGCTATCAATACCCACATAAAATTGTATTCATGCCATGAATTCACAACTAAAATAAAGTGTGATCCTGTATAAGACCTGTAAGTATAGCAATGCCTGAGGTAATCAATCTTATCTTCAAGACAATTTTTCTTGTCTGACTTTAAAACGCCCCTTGCATTTGGCACAGCATTTATTTTGGAGCAAAATGACAATAATAATAATAATGGTGGCTTCTTGTATAGAGCTCAGGTCAGTCACGACGTGGCGCTCATGGCGCTACAACATTATTACCCCGGTCATAGCCAAGTGGCCAAATATGTAGCGCTCTAGCATATCGGGTACCCAATTACACCTGGGTGGAGAGTGGCAAAAGTAGATTAACGTCTTGCCAAATGACGTTAGTGCCGGGCTGGTATTTCCTTATATTTTTTACAAGTCCCTTGTAAAAAATTTACCATCAAATTACCATGATTTGATGGTAATTTGGTCAAATTACTGTCAAATTACCATGGGTACCATGGTACTTTTTTTACAAGGGGTGAATGAACCACTATACCACGACACATCCATCAACTATACCAAAGTTTTTTGTTGTCAGGATCTGTGAGGTGATCATATTTTAACTGATTCAGTCATTCCTGTCTTCTTTATCTTTTTCTGGGATAGACAAAAATAATCAACTTACACAATCCTGATCCTGACTGCCGCAGGATGACAAGCCACAATCTCAGATCCAGGAACTTCATCGATACATCGCTTTTTGACATCCTCCAACTCCTGAGTTATGAAATCCATATTTGACAACATGCTTGCTAAAAAAAAAACGTAAAAAGAAGGAGAGAAATAAAGAAGTTGCAAAGAAATTTTTCACAAACTGGTATTCATTTAGTACCAACTTTGATACTTGAAGCGTTTTGTTGCAAAACCTGTTATCTCCATTTGAGACATTCAGAGAAAAACGATGTTGTTTTTCCACGAGTTTATGCAAGGACAAGAAGTCATGCTCATATGACATGATCATTTCACTTGTACCATAATAATGGTGCCTTGAAAAGACATGTGTGACGATTACTTTAATATTTGGAAAAATCCTTCAACTGTTTTTTTTTTGCAAAACACAATATACCAATGAACTTGTTTATTTGTAAATGTAATGAAGAAACATCTCTGTAAAAAAAATATTGTTAAGATTCCGTTAATAATAATGATTCCCCCCTCCTGCATGAAGCGTGAAAGCTCTGATGTTTCAGCAAATTTGAGAGAAAGATAACAGCTCGTAGCACCCTTTTTAAGGCGAAAAGTTAGTTCGAAGCCCGGCTAACTGCTTTTCAATTATTTGGACGCAATACTGAACTGTATGTATGTCACAGGGGTGGGTACAGGGGTGGGTGCAGGGAGGGGGGAGTTTTCCCCTTCAACATGTTCAAGCGTGAAGTGTGAAAGCTTTGACGTTTTAGCGAATTAAGAGAGAAAGATAACGGACCGTAGTACCTTTACTTAGGTACATGTAGCTTAGCAAAATGTTGTGGGGTGCAAGAACGCGGGAAAGATGCATATGACAAAATTATTAAAAATTAAAATTTTATTATTAATTAGGATGTAGGCCTACAATGAGAATTTAAATCTTTGAACACTTTTCAGTAAAATAATAAGAAAACTTTTATTCAGATAAGTCTGATTCTTAAGATCGTACGTTGTATTAATTTCAATCAAGTTGTAAATGAGTGACACTAACTCCAGGGAGCTCCAACGCGCAGCGTTGGAGCTCCAGGTACAACTATCCAAAGTCGACCTAGCCCATTTTATGGCTAAAAGCATCGCTTAATTTCGGCAGGTAAGATAGAAATTTGTACTTACACTTCAAGAGAATTACTGTAACTATGTAGCAGGATCTTTGATTTTACGATTTAACGATTGTTTCGATGAAAAAAATTGAATTTCCTCGCCGAGCCGATCTTTTCCCCGTACTGTATCGTCGATTCAAATGACTCGATCGCACTGTGTGTAATGTACTGTATATACGTCGCTGACTCGATCACACAGTGCGATCGAGTCATTTGAATCGACGGTACAGTACGGGGAAAAGATCGGCTCGGCGAGGAAATTCCATTTTTTTCATCGAAACAATCGTTAAGTCGTAAAATGAAGGAGCCTGCTACATAGTTACAGTAATTCTCTTGAAGTGTAAGTAGACATTTCTATCTTACCTGCCGAAATTAAGCGATGCTTTTAGCCATAAAATGGGCGAGGTCGACTTTGGATAGTTGTACCTGGAGCTCCCTGGAGTTAGAGTGACGCTAGCCCCGGGACGCTGCCACGAAGTGGCAGCGTCCTGAGTGAAACCAGTACGATTCGGTGGGTCTCACAATTTACCGATGTTCAAATGACCATTGAAAATATGGCCATATAATTTATTTTTTTAAATTCAAGTATCATATATACGATGCCACTTACCTAAACAGACCTTCCGCAAATCAGATTTTCCTAAAAAATGTGTAGAATCGATGAATGTCACTTTTTACTCTCAATTTTCGAAATCAGTCCCATTCGCCATGTTGTTGAAGCAGAAACGAAAATAGGCAGTTGCGCATGCGCCTATGAATATTTATTACAATGACGCCATAGTTTTCGTCACAGGAATAATGAATATTCATATATCCACCGTGATCCGCCGATCTCTCGAGCCCACTCGTCTAATGAATATTCATAATCTCCCTTCTTGTCTGTATTATATTGGAGCTGCTGACGCATGCGCATTGCAAGCAAAACACCGACTTACGGAAGTTTTTAGTACAGGCTCTTGGAGATAAATATGCCTTTTTTGTATCATCCTCATTGAAAAGAAAGTCGACAGTCAATCGTTAAGTTTTGTAAGTACCTAAAGTAGCCTAAAATCAACTAATGTCATGTTTCATGGCTATCATTTTGACAAACGACCTTGTAATTAAGAGACATCCAAGCAATCAAAGGACTGCTGATCGCAGCCCGAACACTACGTGTTCGGGCTGCCGCAGTAAGACTAAGAGTGACACGAGACTCGAGAGTAAGACTGTACAGCAATCCTAGGTTTTAGCGGTCTAAATTATTTTAGGTTGCTAACTAGGGTTAGGGTTAGGGTTAGGGTTAGGGCATAGACGAGCTGAACTTAGCAACCTAAAATAAGTTTAGACCGCTAAAACCCAGGATCGCCGACTGTACTCTACAATTACCCCACACAAACAGAAACAAATGGGACTGACTGATGCAGTCAAAAAAAGTATGGTGATATTTCAATGATGATATTCTGCTCTAGATCCATCCGTCGGTGAGAAATTCTCAACTTATACTACGAACATGGTTATTAAAAAAGTTTTAGCGATAAAGTAAAGACATAAATTCCAAACGAATTCTCGGAAAACGTGAAAAATATTCCAAAAAAGAGGGACGTACCTTTCCAGACCAAGAACAGACTGTTACCATTTCTTTTTCCAATTTGTAACTTGTAGCACACACATTAGGAACTACGTAAATCACCCTACTAGTCAAAGAAAGGTTAACAGTCATTTTGCATCATATGCTAATTTGGCTCGTCCGGCAGGTTGTCTCTTTGCAAGTTACATGTATCTCCGTGTACTCGAGTCTATAACAGGAACAAATATCTTTAAAAATGGGAAGAAAAGTGGTTTTAGCGACTTGTACCCTGAACCAGTGGGCTATGGACTTTGAAGGAAATTATGAACGAATCCTAAAAAGTAAGTATTACTTCTGAACTCAAGCTCGTTTTAAAGCTCAGCTCACCCTCGAGGTGAACTACTCAATTTTTTGAGTGATCGGGACCATCAATGAGCATGCAGCCGTGAGTGTCGGCTTAGCATTTTGCTACGGACCGATCGGTTAAATTCCTGTGACCGAGTCTGAGGCTGAGGCTGAGCTGAGCTGAGTTGGGCTGTGTGAAGATGAGAGATCTGTGTCTGTGATGATCATATGATGATGATGATGCTGATGATGATAATGATGTTTATGAATATGATAAAGTTCATAATGATGATGATGATAATGTTTACAAATAATGAAATATGATGATGTTCATGATGATGATGAGGATGATGATGTTGATGTTGTGTTGACATGGTTGATGATGATTGATCTGATGATCTGATGATGGATGATGATGATGATTGTTGTAGCGTTAGATCTAATGTTACTTGTTAGACTAAGTCTAGTTCATTAGATTATTTTCATTGAAATTATTATTTCTTATTTTTGTCATTTTTTTAAAACCATTATCTTTTGTTATTAACCCTCCTATTTAATCCAACACCAAAAATGACTGAAATGTGTTCATTTTTTCTTCTTCAAACTATACGACAAGTTGGGATCTTTTACTTTCTTTCTTTTTATGTAACAATATACTATCCATTGTATTCTAAAGACTGCTCCAAGGGAAAAGATGCTTAGGAGAAAACCAGAAATTAGTGATAGTTTGTAGCATATATGCAACAAATGGAAGAGTTATCCCCAAATATCACAGTTACTTGAGTGATTTCAAATTTCCAAAATTCTAAGTTTTCATACTGTATTCTTTTCATCTAGAGCTGTCATTTGTCAAACACCTTTCAATATCCCTCTGGTCTCAAAATAGTTTATACATCTACATTTTGTAGATCTATTGAAGATGCACTATTATTAAGGCTGTTTTATTAATATCATTTCTAATTGTCACATTTCATTTCTAATTGTCACATTTCAATCTTACTTTCACTTTTCTGTTTCTCTAATTTGACCTTGTTAGGAAGCTTGGATAGTCCTTCAGAGATTTTCATCCTTATTTTCCTCCATCGAAAAGTGACGCAGGATGTGAATGAAATTTGAATCAAAAGTTATATTTAGCTATTACACGATATTAATTCCAACATTACTTTGATACTTGGTGGAAGATGGATAGTTACATGAAGGCTTATATACTCTATATTATTCTCCATTTGGTGTAGAAAAAAACCCCAACAAACCAAACTTTTTTATTACCTTTATTACCGGATGTACTGGAAAAATGCAGAGTCTGGAGTCGGGTTTCCAGATCTATCTATCATCCAGTTCATTTCTAACTTTTTGTGTCACAAATTCATGATGTAGATAGGCAGTGTGGCAGCGTCAGTGTATCGAAGCTACATTTGCAATATCAGGAAAGTTTAATTTATTCCGACCAGGGATGTGCATACTGCTTATCAGTCCAGAACTTATCCAGTCTTGCCTTGAAAGAGTTGACTGATTTAGCAGTGACGACCTCAGTTGGTAAAGAATTCCAGTCACTCACAACTCTAATTCCAAAAGCATTTGCTCTCACTTCCAGTCTGCTCCTCTTCTGGAATAGTTTGATGTGCATGTACTCCTCAATTAATAAGAAATTGTAAAAATGTAATAAAACAAAGGATGGAGAGAGAGAGAGAGAGAGAGAGAGAAAGAGAATAAGAGAGGAATGAGAGACGAACTTTCAGGATTAACTTTCACAGGCTATCCACATTTTAGAATCTTGACAATGACAGAGAATATATGCAACAAAAGATATAAAAGAAAAGGGGGCACTTATGATGAAATCAACCTAAATGTGGATGGACAGTACTTAGGATTCACATTTTTGAATGAGTTTTTCAAACAACCATTGCATTGTATGTAATTCTTTATCATTAAAGAAAGAGACATGGATTATGTAATTTGTAGCCTAATGGTCTGTTTCCTTGCGTTATGAATCATATTTACTTTCGCAACATACATGTACAATTTTTGTGGTTTTCACAGATTTTCTTTGAATCGTCACACTTGAAAGACTAAAATTCTGAAATGCTTGTGGGATAATTGAGCAATGACTGTATTTTGCACCTTTCCGTAATTGGATTACAACAGGATGTGAGCAAAGGATGTAGGCAATACATAAACACTGCCATTAGAGCAAAGCACGTGCAGAGAATTATAAATTAAAACTTCCAGGCAATGAACAAGTACAATGTGCATCCTGTTTTTAAAAGGATTTTTTGTTTTCTGGACTTTACACATCTTGAATATGGCTTTGTTACATGTACCTGGTCATGTTATAAATGGAAATGATGTCATAGACAACTAGATATTCAGTATGCATCACTTTTAATAATTGCATCATTACAGTATGGTACATAGCTAGTGCACACAGCCTTCTCACCAGTACATAACACCCTTGGTGTTAATACCAAGGGTATTTAAGAATTTCAGAAAATAAAAACAATACAGTGTAGAATTCGCAACAAGGGTACCAGGAAGGGTAATAAATCAGTTTAAATCTCCACAGTTGTTTTGGTCAGGAATCCCAAACCAACTCCGTGGGATGTCATAAGACCATATTTCACTCAATATTGGTCAATGCTGACTACATGTTTGTCAGTGCATACAACCCCCAAATTTTAGCAAGACCTTTTTAAATATAGAACTTTATTATAAAATTATTATCTTGTTATTCAATATGACCGATTCCACTTGTAAGGAGTCATGCCTAATATTACACAGATGTACATGTACACTGTAGCAAGACATTATGACCTAAGCCATTCCACCGTGACTCGCATGACATTTGAAGGAAATTATTACTTTAAAGTCTTCTGGCAAATCTATATCAAGTCCACATATCTTCTTAAATATTACTGATTTAGTGAAGGTATTGAAATGCTAGATTTAGAATTACTAGCAAATATATTTTTCTTCAAGAGAACACAATTTTACTACTGTGACAGGCTAGAATTTAGGTTTTCACTCCACCTACAAAGGAGTATTATTACCCTGGCTTTAGCCCAGCTGCCCGAAATCGCTAAAAGCATTCCATGTCAGGAAATGAAGGTTTTGCATGATTTAAATGAACCAATACATCATTTAAATAAAAAATATGATTAATGAGCCACAGGGCATTGGATAAAGTGAGATTTTGAACTACTGTACATGTATCTAATTTTCAGGAAATATGCATGCATAATTTGGCATAGATTATAATAATGATGAAATGTACAACTTTTGGGTATTGCAAAAAGACTTTACATTGCTGAATTTTAAACTATTATTGATACTTTCCTTAAATTTCATTTTAATTGGGACCTTCGAAGGCAAAATACGAGGACGGCTGAAATGGATTTACGTGTACAATTGCTAAATGATTCGATTCAGGGTCTTTTCAAAAGTACTCTGCTATAATTTGTAGTTTCCTAGATGTAGATGAAAAATAAGGTATTTGAATTCTCATTTTCCATTTCAATATGATGTACACATGTACCCAGTCCTTTTCTTATCCTCATCATCAAGGAAATCAAATAGAGTGTGTGGTACAAGGTTATCCTAGATGACCTTGTACATGTACAAATGTACGGTGTATACATGTACATGTATGAATGAGAGCAAGTGCATGTTTATTTGATGATCAATGATCGTGCTATTAATACTAAGCCTGAGTCATATCGAATATTTCATAAACCGGGATTCGACGGCTTTGATTCGATCGAATACCGGTTAATCGATAAATGATGTGCGGTGAAAACAGAGTTGCACAGTGCATGCACCATGCACCGGTGACCGGTCCACTGGCATCGCGGGCATATGTATGGGCTCTCGCTGCTCGAAATTAACGATAGCCCGCTAGCCAATGGCTAATAAAAATCCCAGCGGACGAGCCAAAATCTTAAGTTTCTAGTCCGTATGGCTAGCCAAAATATCACTAGTGTCGCACGAAGCGATGCTCATTGTCGACACACCCGACAATGATTCAAATTCAAAGAATTAATAATCTTACTTTGTCTTTGGAGAGCTGAATGGAACACGTTTGTTCGATGCCAAAAAAAAAAAAACAATACGAAATAAACTTTTCGTCGCTCAATATAGACTCGACTTCATTCAGCTTCAGAGATCATTCAGAAGTAATTGCCAATTTGATGAGAGTGTGATATTAGTTATTGCGAATTAAGTAGGAACGCTCGTACTCATGCCCGTATTTATCATGTTCAATTATACAATTGTCAAATTGACAATGTAGAGAGAGTGCAAGAAAATTATCGTAAACTTCAGTTCGTAACGACAAAACGATTTTTCCATAGAGAAAGTACAGGTAAAGCGTGACGTCCTCCGCGAGCGAAAGTTAGCCAACAGTTTGAACTTTGAAGTCGCCTTCACGTTCTCTGCTAGTATTATGCTGTACGTTACGGAGTTTCTTTTTTTATTTGATTTTTTCATGGTGGCTACGGTAGTCAAAAATCTGGCGGACTACAAATCGATGCACCGAATTTGCCAAAACGTATTCGGGATTCGATGTCTTCGATCGAACACCGGCTAACCAATCGATTCGACTCAGGCTTAATTAATACTCTCTTGAAAGGGGACTCTGACATATTGTTTGTTGTTTCCCTTTTAATAGGTATAACCATTGCAAAGGAAAAAGGAGCCAGATACAGACTAGGGCCTGAACTAGAAATCACGTAAGTGAACTAAAACAGAAGACCCAGCTGCTTGCATGAATTTGTTCTAATAATTTCTTTAAGGTGTAGAGCAAATCTTGAAAATAATGACTGCAACCATGTCCATGAACCTATTCATGTTCATGTTTAATAGGTTTTTACAATGTATTATAATACACATGCATTGGCAAAAAAAAAAATATTTGCATTAATGGAAGAGAAATTATTTTTTACTATGTTATGTTTTTCTTTTTGTTGCAACGTACATGTATAATTACAACTACATATTGTATGCATATTTGTATTTCATACCAACTCCTGTTGACTTGAGAGACACTTCTATCCATGTAGATGCATTTACAATAAAGAAGACCTTTTGTAGGAGATGATATTAAATTTCTTTGGAAATTCTTTCATTTTTTGTTGTTGATACCTTTCTTTCCCTATCTGTATTAAATTTTTATAGCCAGGACTCAAATGCTAACGGAGCACAGCACACATGGCCCCATATTAATATCCTGGACCCCTAAATCTTAATTTTATTTATTTTTTCTTTGTGGGGGGGGGGGGCATGCAAACAAACCCTAAAAGTGTCTCAGATCCAGACCCCCTGTGAGAAAATCAGTTAATGTGTAGCCCTGCCCAACAGTCTACTTCGTCACTTCATATTTCATGCATCATAATTTACTTTTCCCTTGCTATTTTGTACAGAGGTTATGGGTGCAATGATCATTTCTATGAATCGGATACTAACCTGCATTCATGGCAGGTTCTTGCTAAGCTACTGGAGGCACCACAGACGCAGGATATCATCTGTGATGTAGGAATGTAAGTACAGTCAAATCTACTTTAACAACCACCTGTATAGGGAGACCACAATTTTTTTTGTCCCTTGAAGAAGAGTGTTTCTAACGTGTACATGTACATGTATTAAATAACCTGTACATAAAGACCACCTGCCCATAAGGACTGCTTTTCTTATCTCTTTTGAGCGGTCTGGATGGTTTCAATGTACATAGAAACAAGCAGTGATGGGGCCAAGACCAATTTTGGTCTTAAATTTTTGGTGTCTTGGTCTTGGACCTAATAGGCCTAATGTGAAATGAAAGTAATCATAAGTTTCCCCCCTGGTCTTGGTTTTAGGACCCATGATCTCGACTTCAACACTTCTAACAAGCTTTTCAGCTTACGGTGTAGTTACAAGCTGTACATGTACTTGTATGAATTGTTAAGAGGAGCTGTTATTTAATTTGCTGTCATTGATTTGTCATTAATGTTGGAGTTCCTGAAGACAATTCTGATATTTCATTTGTTCTGTTTATGACCAGACCTTTTTTCTCTTTCCTCTCTTCGCGCTTTCTAGTGCTAAATTGCTTTCTGCTCCTGTTAATTTTTTTTTTTTTTAATGTTTTCATCCTAGTTTTATGTGTTCAAATGTGTACATTGAACATCCTGTTGATTGAATGACAGTTAAAACAACACCGAGTTTGGGCAACTTGCAAAAGTTTACTGCCACAAAATTGTCATGAATTAACAAAGTTTCTTATCAAGAAAGTCTCTTGTTTTCCCCGTGTTTGTATCATCAGTAGTTTATTAGTATACTGTCATTATTTTGGTCTCTCTCTCTCTCTCTCTCTCATCAGGCCTGTGATGCACAAGAATGTTCGCTACAATTGCAGAGTCATCTTCCTCAACAAGTAAGAATTCAAGACCATCATTGGCTTCATTCCCACATAACTTGTTAAACGGCCCCCCCCCCCAAAAAAAAAAGCAAAGTTGAAGTGGCAAAATAATGACCATTTTAGGTTACGTAGCTTAAGGAAACATTATGGCAAGTATTAAAAAACGCGGGAAAGACACATATGACAAAATATGTTCAAAATCAAAATGATATTCTATAGAGGCATAACCAAAATATTAGGATGTAAAATCAGTATTTAACTCTTTGAACACATTAAAGGGAAATCCAACCTTAATGCCAAGTTGCTTTGAAAGAAAGAGGAAAAATCAGAGAAGCTGATTCGTGAAAGTTTGAACGAAATCGGGCAAGCAATAAGAAAGTTATGAATTTTTGAAAGTTGGAATCACTATACATATGGGAGTTTCGAATTGGCTGAATAAGTGATGTCACTGTGATGTAGCTGTGGACAACTCCCCCATTTTCTCCAACACACACAATGACTAAAATGTCACTTTTTTCAAAATGTATTACTCAGTAGGATTTTTTTTTTCATGAGGATCTATAACAATATGCTATATCCAATATAGTTTGAGTACTTCCCCGAGGGTAAAAGCACCATGAAGAAAACTGCAAATTAATGATATTTTTGTGTCCAACAAACGGGAGAGTTGTCCACAAAAATGTCACAAAAAAACTCACAATCAACTCACCAAATTGGCAATTTGAGATTTGTATACATGTAGAGATTTTATATTTCAAACAATTATATCTTTATTAGTCCTTGTCCGATTTCTTTCAAACTTTCACCATCCTGTTTTCCTTAAATTTTTCTGCTTTTACACAAATCATCTTTAATATTACCAAAGTTGGATTGCCCTTTAGTGCAAAAATAATATGAAATTTTTTATTCAGATATATACAATGTATGTCTGATTCTAATTTAGAAGCACAGACAAAACCAGCAATTTTCCTCTTTGCGTCTTTATGCACCATTGCATTTCACTAAGCTAGCTTACATGTAAATGATAAATTTGGGGTGAAAAAAAGTAGCTGCACACCACCGGAGGTCCCCTTGCATACTGTGTGGTCTTTTGATTGTGAGTAACTGGTCTTAGGTGTAGGTGATAGGGATTGATTAATGCTGACATTGCCTTTGATTTGATACATGTACATGTACATGTGTAGAAAAAAAAACCCAACGGGTCCGTCAAATCCATTCACAACCAATGCAGCATCCTCATGAGTTAGAAAACCACTCCTGCACTCTATACAATATGCTAATTTTGTTTAAGGCTTTCTTTCCACCTCTGTAGACTTTCCATGCAAATTGATGTTTTTATCTCTGTGACAGTTGCCACCGTCATTCTGGTCTACTTCTAAACTCTAAACTTTTTTTTTTCTTCAGGAAAATAATCCTAATCAAGCCCAAAACTGACATGGCTAACAATGGAAACTACAGAGAGCTTAGATGGTTTACAGGTTGGGCTAAGCTGAGGACCGTAGAGCAACACTTCTTACCAAGAATGATCTCAGATATCACTGATCAGGTAGGTTCATAACGCCTGTGATTGGCAGGCAAGGCGGCTCTATCAGTAGTGTTGGCGTGTGGAACCATAATTTGTGGGTTAAAATCTTCAAATCCAGCTGTGATGGATGGTTGTGGTGTGTGTTAACATGCCATTCCCCTATTCCATAGACACAGGTCAGGTTACAGTGGAAAACACTTCATCCCTCGGATAGGATGTTAAATGGAGGCCCTGTGTAGAGGAGAGTCGCCGCCTTTGCATGTTAAGAACCCATTACACTCTTCTTGATAGTCAACTTGACTTTTTATGAACCTAGTAAAGTTCTTTCCGTTGAATTTTTTTTTTTTTATTTGTGATCGTATGTTGTCTTCAAACATTTTTAACTTTGTTGCCCCCAAAGCAACTTTTAGCATTTGCATAATATGCATAAATGAAAAGCGTCACACATATATGCAGTATGTTCAATGAAACCTGTGATAGAGTACGATCCTCTGTCCGTTGCATCACAGGTTATGCTGCATGAGATGAATAACACAGTCACTGGGTATATATGCAAATTATGCAAATTGCTCAAGCTGAAAATGTTCTTCAACCACTTACTATTATTACAAATAAAAAGGAAAACTTAAACGGAAAGAACTTTTCTTTCAAGAAACCGTTGAAATGTTTGGGCCTAACATTTGTGTGTTGTCCCATATATAATAATAATAATAATAACGTCTATTTATATAGCGCTTTTCAGAAGTAAACTAATATCAAAGCGCTTTACTTATTACGATCATACTATTATTACCCCGGTCCTCGGATTCTGACATGCCCGCACACAATGTGTGCACTTTATCCGCTCCCTGGGGAGTATTCCAGCAAGAGCAGCACAGTGGCGCTCAAATTGCTAAACAAACGACATAACTTTCGCATCCTACCGGGTACCCATTTAACACCTGGGTGGAGAGTGGCAAATGTAGATTAACGTCTTGCCAAAGGACGCTAGTGGTGCGGTGGGATTCGAACCCTGGACCTCGTGGTTCACAGTCCAGGGACTTATCCACTGATCCACAACACCTCTGTGTGCAGTGCATGTGACTCTCAGCAGGATTGAGTCAATTTGTTATCATTTTGGTGATTCCAAAACCTTACAGCATACACCAATTTTATGTGGTATATACATGTAGTCAACATTTCGCAATTGCTGTGAGACAGGTTCTTTCACAATTCAATCTCATGAACCTGAACTCAACTTTATATTTAAGTCGATTTTTTTTGAAAACTGCTGTGTAAAAGTATAGAAATATACCCTGTATTCCTTCATTTAAATAATTCCCAATTTTTACCATAGAAGGTTTGCAGGTATGATAATCTTGACATACATATTAGTTCTGAACAAAATTTTCATTCAGCCAATGATATCTTTTATTTTACTGTTTGTCAATAGACACAGATGAAAAGTTTTGAAAAGCTATTAGTAAACATTGATGCATGCACCGAGGCCAATGAGCACACACACGTGTGCATGCATACCGTATGCACAAAAAGCATGCCTACTTTTAGAGTTTTAAATCCACAAAGACATACATGTATGCAAGGTTATCTGGGATTTTTAACCTTGTACCCCAAATGGCAAGCTAATTTGCTAAAAAATCGTTATATTCAGGAAGTACAATTGTATATGTATGTAGGTGATTCTTTGTAAAGTCACAAAATATTAGTCCTGGATGTTTTATTGGATTGGACAAACAAATCAGCCAGTTTCAGCGGCTATGATACAGAGGGTTGACCTTGACGACAAACCGCATGTTTGACTACCAAATTGTTATCTGAAAGTTCTGTATTTTTTTCTTTTTTGCTGTCTGCATACATTTACATGTACAATGTACATGAACCAGTTTATAACTGACATTGCCATTGATGTAATTATAAATAAAATTTAACACAGATAGGTGAGTGTGTGTCCTCATCTCTCTCCATCTCTCTCTCTCTTTCTCTCTATCTTGTGTCAAGATAAAGTTGAAATTTGACATACATGTAACAAATCATTATTGTGATTGTCACTTGACTGTCCTTTTTCGTTTTTGTTTTTGTTTCTGTCTGTCTGTCTGTCTGTGTGGTGAATTATAAACTCTGATTAAAGTTTATTCAGCTCTCTCTTCATAACAGACTTCTTTTTAACCATAAACTACTTTCACGTAATAAGCCAGTTCGTAAATACAATTTGTGCATGTGCAGATAAAGGTCATTTGTACCGAGTACAATTGACCTTTATACGCTGTCATTTCATCCACCATGATGCGCGCACCAGTATGATTTTACATGTTAAACAATTAGCGCATCAGCCAAAACAAATGCGTGTGCGCACACAAATTGGGGTCATTTCAGTCAGGGTCACTTGTACATGTACAATTTAATTAAAGGGATACTCAACCGCAGATTGTGGACGTTTTAATGCCGCGAGAGGGCACCGTGATCGTTATCTGGTCATGCCGTTGCCCCTCGGGGCACAAACCTCGGATAGACTGGTCGTCGCACAAACATGTACGCTCCAGCTGAGCTCGAGCTCTCGTGCGAGATTCGGTCGGCTTCGTGCAGTCGAAATGTAATCCCACTTAGTCCAACGGAAGCGTTCGACGCACAAACTTTGTGTACGAGTGAATGGGGCTTACGCAATCCTGACTTCCCCACAGCCGCCCGGTTGCGTATCCCTTTAATTACGAACTGGATTATTTTCAACAAAAGAAGAAAATCATCAGCATAAAAATATCTCCTTTCCTTGTTTTGTATGCACTAGACGACTGTTCCTATCGGAGATGCTGTCATAGCAACCAGAGATACATGTATTGGGACTGAGGTGTGTGAGGGACTATGGACAGCAAACAGGTATGGTGACATAAAAATATAAACTTTGTGTCCCTGCATGAGTAGAAAGAGAAAAAATTCCTGCACACGCCGTGTCCATTTTTGTTGCATGACCATATCGCGTTTGATGCCAGGAATTTCAAAAAGGAAAATAAGCTTTACAATCCTTAAATTGGCAACACATTGAGAGATTCGAAATCATTGTTTTTTCTCAAAATTGGCAACTTTTCGATGAAGTTTTTACCTTGTATGTTGTTTTCAAAGACATTACATTTTATTAGAACCACGTAGCACTAACGGAAAAATAATTTTGTTGCCAATTTGAAGAACAATATGTGATCAATTTAGCCCTTAAATAATTTCTGTCATTTTTCAAAGAAACAATTGTTTAGTCAACAATATGAAAATAAAAATTAAAAACAAGACAATGATTGCAGGATACATTTTCAATTAACGCAAGCAAAATAAAGAGCATTAGAATGTGAGTTGTAAGAAAAGAAATAATAAAAACATTGAAGGCTACATGAAGGTAATTATATGAAAATGAGAATGAAAACAGAGACCAGCAAAGAAGCAGAGCTTGTAGAAGTGCTGGTCCCTGGCAAAAAGTACATTATAAATAATGCAATACATAAAAATAAAACCGGGCAATCATACATAACATGCTCCCCAAAACGGTGAAAGAAAGATCACTGATGTACATGAATGTGTTCCAGTACCACTGCGTCCGTACATACATTTGTACCGGTTTAATACTTGATCTGAAATGTGTGTTTTCCTCCTAATCTTTCACAGCCCTCATATAGCGATGAGTCTGGATGGTGTGGAGATCGTTACCAACGGTAGCGGAAGCCTTCATCATCTTAGGAAAGGTCAGCGTCTAGTTGACCTTATTAAGAATGCCACTCTGAAGGTGAGAGGTTAATAATAATAATCTTGATTTATATAGCGCCTTATACATCTACAATGTTTCTAAGCGCTTTACAGATACATTATTACTCTGGTCATCAGATTCAGGCTTGCCCGCACACAATGTATGCACCTTCTCCACTCCACTGGGGAGCATTCAGTTATTTCCGGTCTTGTAATATGGGCAAGAAGTACATCAGGAATAACATGATGTAATCAGTACAGTAATACAACTACATTTCATGTAAATTTTCCATTGAAATCTATCTTTAGTGTTGCAAACATTACAGATATGTTATTACCCGGGTTATTGCCTATTATTACCTAAGTACATGTATATAAGGCATTTTAGCAGCGCATTAAAAAGGCATATTTTTGTCCGCTTGATAAGTGCGTCCATTATTATAGAGAATATTGCGCGGAACGATGAATTCCCCATAGGCAGCAGTACTAAACTTGCTGTGCAATATTATGCCATATTTTGTCTGGTCTGTTTGCTGCACGCAAATAATGCAATGCATGCACACATACGCACATGACATCATAAAGAGGTTAAGTTAAACTTGTGTGATCACAATGAAGTATGATGAGGGGCTCTATTCACTGAATGTGGTTAGTTAAATGATTTTTATTAAGTTCTAAATCATTTTCCTGTAGGTTATACATGTAGATAATAATTATATTGGATGGCTTTATTTCATGGAATACAAGAAAATATTTCACTCGTTAGGGCCAATGTTCTCTGGTATCCCATTCAGAGCCATCCAATATGATATAATTCTTAAACATGTATAATAATAATATGACCTTGCTTCCATGATCATTATCATAAAAACTTCAAAATTATCATTCTTGACTCCTTTTTTTATCTCCTGTTGACAGTGTGGTGGTATCTACATGTATTCTAATCTGAGAGGATGTGATGGGGAGAGGGTGTATTACTACGGTGGTTCTATGATCGCTGTTAACGGTGATGTCGTCGTCAGAGGAGAGGAGTTTGCACTCCTGGATATCGTACGTTTTTTCTTGTTTTTAGGTAGCTTAGCGAAATATTGTGCATAAAAACGCATATGACACAATTATTCAAAATCAAAATTTTATTCTATAGAGGCAGAATCAAAATATTATGATATGGAATTATTACTTTCCTCTTTGAACACTTTTAAGCAAAATAATATGGAAACTTTTATTCAGATTTGTCGGATTCTAATTCTAGAAGCAAAGATGTAACTAGCAATTTTCCTCTGTGCGTCATTCCTGGGTCTTTATGCACTACTGGATGTCGCTAAGTTACCTTATCAATGTATTATCAGGCAGCATTTTGACGTAGCTTAGAAAAACTCAGTGGCACGTAAAGGCTCGTCCAGATCACAAAACCACTGATAATGCTAGGTCATATGGCGCCATGTCCATGACCTAGCATCCTTAATCCCTACCATGCCGTGGGCGGCAAACCCCGCCCAAAAATTTGAGTGTTGAACATTTCGTTTAGGCTCAGGTTGGCTTGAAAATTCTTCCTCATACAGAAACCTGACTGCCTTCAATATAATGTTTATTCCTATACAACATATCTTTGCCCAGTTTGCTCCAAAAAAAAAATCATTGAAAGTTAATATTTAACTCTTGAAAATTCGTTTTCGGCAATTCTGAAAAATCTGGTGGCATGGATGGGGTTAACTTTTTGACCCTGTATCTAATATCACAGCCTAAGCATAGGTTAACTATGATTTGGAATGTAACACTCTGAATCATTTGCCCAAGGCATGTAATATTTGAATCGCAGCAACATTTTGCAATGAGCTATTTTGTATTCCTTTTTTTTTCAGGTAAAGTTTAAAGGGACAGTCCCCTCTGACATCACTTTTATTTGCAGTCTAGAAACATTATATTCATAATAAAGAAAAAAGAGAGATAAATCACTTGAAAAAGTGTGGATAAGGATGGGGTTGGATAGAGATTATTCAGCTGCTCTTCCTCTGATACATGTATGTTAACTTTATACAAGGAGATGTAATTCTACGCTAATATTGATTCTGTTATTGTTCTCTTTACAGGAAGTGACGACCGCGACCCTTGACCTGGAGGATGTAAGGTCATACCGAGCTCAGGCATCCAGCTCATCCATGGCTGTGAGTCTGTTTTTGCTGAATTGTTGCAGTCATCAAAAGTCATTTGAAATTCAGATCAGTGATTTTTAAGCTGGGATAGGCTTAGGGTTAGACGATCACTTCTTTTAATTTTTTATCTAGATTATAAGTATTGTTGTTATCTTAAAATCTGATATGACCATGATAACTGTTATTTTACCTAATGTCGTGGTCTAATGGATAGGTTACTACATTGAATCCCACCCTGGTACCAGTGTCCGTTGCCAAGACATTAATTTATATCTGCCACTCTCCACCCGGGTGTAGTAAAAGGCTACCTGATGGGAAATTATTCCTTTCAAGCTTTCAGTTCCTGACTTGCTGAGGGTATGACAGTACTTCGTAGGCACCTTAAGCACCCCCTTGAATGGGTATCTGCACAATATAAATGTAGCTATCATTATGATTGTACAGTTATTATTAAAACATTATTTCCTACGTTAGGGGGAATCCTATTATTGCGGTTTATTCCGTCACAGTAGAAATTCTACGTTAGGGAGATATCAAGTGTGAGTTAAGTGCGAATGATAACAATAGGCTGTGATACAAGGATTATCCCTTACGCCGAAATAAGAGTACCGTAATTATTATTATTACCTATATAAGGTATTATAGCGGCGCATTAAAAACGCATATTTTTGTCCGCTTGATTTGCGCGTGCAATTTGAGAGGATATTGCAGGGAACGCTGAATTCCCCATAGGCTACAGTACTAAACTTGCTGTGCAGTATTATCCCATATTTTGTCTGGTCTGTGTGCGTGCGCGCAAATAATGCAATGCATGCACACATATGCACATGAGGTCATAAAGAGGTTAAGTTAAACTTGTGTGATCACAATGAAGTATGATGAGGGGCTCTATGAACTGAATGTGGTTGGTTAAATGATTTTTATTAAGTTCTAAATCATTTTCCTGTAGGGTATAGATAATAATAATTATATTAGATGGCTTTATTTCATGGAATACCACAAAATATTACACTCGTTAGGGCCAATTTTCCTAACTCGTGGAATATTCTCTGGTATCCCATTCAGTGCCATCCAATATAATATAATTATTCTTATTATTATTGATATTTTTATCATTATTATTATTGTTGCTGGACTTGTGGCTGATGATCATTTTTTATTTAAAATATGAAGGATTTTCTATTCAACAAATCCAGGCTACCCGATCTGAGGCTTTCCCCCGCATCCAAGTCGACTTCTCAGTCTCCAACGACAGGGACGCGGAAGCGACTCCTCCAATTCGGGAGCAATACAAGATGTATACACCTGAAGAGGAAATAGCCTTGTCTCCAGCCTGCTGGCTGTGGGATTATCTGAGAAGAAGTCGTCAGGTGAGCAGTGGTGCAGCTATTAAATTCCAGTGGAAAAAAGAAATAAGAGAAGACAAGTAGAAAGTGAGAGAAAAAGAAAGGAAGGGGGGGGGGCGGAAAAAGAAAGTGAAAAGAAGATGATCAGACCCAACTCTCACACCCCTTACCCCTATTTGGTAACATTGTTAATTCAGATTTCATCCACCTGGTAGGTTTACCATTGATCCCTCTCTATGTCCATGGCTTGGCCCATATTATGCCAGTGTCACTTTGCACCAATGTGTGATGTCACATGATATCTTTCTTGGTAGAAAGCATTGATTGACTGAGGGCAGCCAATAGAAGGAAAAAAACTATCGAAAATTTGCTATGCGACTGAGTTAGCAAAATGTAGTAATTAAAGCTGATTTTATACAGGTCCCTTTGCATTGTATACACTTGTATTTGTCAATAGTCACATTGACAGATTTGTTTACACTTATTTTAGTCCATTGTGGAGATTTAAACCATGATTTAGACCATGGATTAAATTTAACCCTTGTGAAATCAGGCAAAAACGTGTGGGTAATTGTAATAATAGAATTTTTCTTTTAACTCTTTTTTTTCTTTTCATAGGGTGGCTTTTTCATTCCTTTGAGTGGGGGAATTGATAGCTCATCTGTTGCTTGCATCGTTCATTCCATGTGTAGACTTGTATGCCAGGCTGTTTCTGATGGAGGTAAGTCGAATTAATTCATTTTATGCCTTTCGAAATGACAGTTACTCTCAGTAAGCCTAATGAACTAGTGGAAGCCCTAGTATAGCTCTAGTATGGGGGCACACATGTCCAGGGGGGGGGGGGGGGTTTCATAGAGCTGTTCGTAAAGTTACGAATGACTTTACGAACGACTGGAACATGTTCTTGGGTGCTACACTAATCAGATTCTCTATCATTTAGCACAAGAACTGATCACCAGTCATGCGTAAAGTCGTGCGTAACTTACAAGCAGCTTTATGAAACACCCCCCAGGTTATATATCTTTTGAACTGGTCCATGTAAAATAAACCATTATCATCATCGATTATGTGAAAATCATAAACTATTTATTCCATAGATGAGAAGGTTCTAGCTGATGTGAGGTCATTGACCTATGACCCTGAGTACACGCCCTCTGAACCCAGGGAGCTATGTAGTCGTATCCTGGTGACCTGTTACATGGGAACGGTGAATTCATCTAGTGAGACCCGACAGAGAGCTGAAGACCTGGCTAACCAGATTGGAAGGTAGGCATACAAGGTTGTGGAAGTAGTGGAGGTGTCCTGGTGGAGTGGTTCATTCACTGGACTCTCTATCAAGAAGTTGAGGGTTCAAACCAGATTGGAAGGTAGGCATACAAGGTTGTGGAAGTAGTGGAGGTGTCCTGGTGGAGTGGTTCGTTCACTGGACTCTCTATCAAGAAGTTGAGGGTTCAAACCAGATTGGAAGGTAGGCATACAAGGTTGTGGAAGTAGTGGAGGTGTAATGGTGGAGTGGTTCATTCACTGGACTCTCTGTCAAGAAGTTGAGGGTTCAAACCAGATTGGAAGGTAGGCATACAAGGTTGTGAAAGTAGTGGAGGTGTCCTCGTGGAGTGGTTCGTTCACTGGACTTTTATCAAGAAGTTGAGGGTTCAAATCAGATTAGAAGGTAGGCATACAAGGTTGTGGAAGTAGTGGAGGTGTCCTGGTGGAGTGGTTTATTCACTGGACTTTCTATCAAGAAGTTGAAGGTTCAAACCAGATTGGAAGGTAGGCATACAAGGTTGTGGAAGTAGTGGAGGTGTCCTGGTGGAGTGGTTCGTTCACTGGACTTTCTATCAAGAAGTTGAGGGTTCAAATCAGATTGGAAGGTAGGCTTCTTGGCAGGGTAGTGTTTGCATTTGGTCTAAATTGAGGGAAACATGGTTTTGTAGAATCCCAGGGGATGATTTTGGAGGATAAAAACAATTTTGCAGGTTGAAAGTAGACACTGACATATTTACTACCCTTGTTGTTAGCCTTGTCAGGAGATTTTTCCCTTGGTATTTTGTAGAAACCCATGCTTGGTATTGGCACGATAGGCATTATTTTCTTCAATCAAAGTCATTACCCAAAAATTGTACAGTAAGTAAGATCACAGTTCATGTATGTTAATAAGGCTTGAGGATAGATAAATTATCATGAGACAGACCACCGGAAACTCGGATTCTGGCAGGAGATATCAGAAGGCCTAACCTTGTCCATGTACAGCCATGGAAACAATTATTAGACCAAGAATGGTTACTGATAGTGTTATTTTTGTGGTAAAGAGAAAATAAAATATAAAAGCAAGGTATAATTGCTGGAATTTGGTATTTATTCAGTGAAATACAAAGACAAATCATTTTTATAAGTTTGTATGCATATTATAGTACCCTTATTACAGAAGCTTGGTCTAATAATTTTTTCCAGGGAAGTAGATATGTTTGAATGAAACAGAGCCTTCAACAATCTTCAACTTTCAGATCCACAATCCCGGGGAAAACAGACAATGAACAGAAATTACGAAGTATCCATGGTGATTTTGTTGATTGATTTTACCTTTGCAGCCACCATAAGTCTATCACCATAGATGATGCAGTGAAGGCTTCTGTGGGTATCTTTGAGCAGGCCACCAGTACCCAACCTAAATTCAAAGCTCTCGGAGGTTCTCAAAGAGAGAATCTTGCTTTACAGAACATTCAGGTACCCATTGTACACTCACATACCAATTATCTTGGGAAAAAACGAACGCTTAATTTGACAATATAATTTTTCCTGGCCCACCTATTTGTATATTAATTTTTCCTCTAATTTATTGGCCCAAATTCACAAAAGAGGTTTAATTTTACTCTGTGGTCTAAATCATGGTTTAAAACTCCCATGTGAACTAAAATATACGTATATACATATAAGCATATTATTGCCCGCCCATCGGACATGAGGCACGTGGATACTACACGTTGGTTAGAATAAGCCTTTTACATGAATTCAGTTATCATGAGTTTCATGATAACAAGACCTGTTTAACCCCTACCATGCCGTGGGCGGCAAATCTCGCCCAAATATGTGAGTGTTGAACATTTTGTTTAGGCTCAGAATGGCTTGAAAATTCTTTCTCATACAGAAACCTATGCCTCCAATATATTGTTTATTCCTATGCAATAATTCTTTGCCCAGTTTGGTCAGGAAAAAAACTCATTGAAAGTTGATATTCAACTCTTGAAACTTAATTTTTGACAATTGCTCAAAAATATGGTGGCATGGAAGGGGTTAATTTCCATGGTACTACAGAGTTTCTTTCAAAAACTTTTCAGTGCACATGTTTCATGAAAATTGTCCCTGCTGGAAGCACAATTTATCTTCAAGCGACTCAATAAACTTATTCATTTTTGCTCTGTTTTTGTTTTCTCCAAGTAGTCTTATCTCTTGAGACTTTTTGTTGAATTAACTCCCATTTCCAACTAAATACCCTTATTTCCAACTAAGGAACTACATACAGGTATTACAAATCTTGCATCTGTACACCAGAGAAGAATTATTTCAGAACATACCTGATATCTTCCCAGTTCTTAGATGAAATATTTTGATTTGATAATAATAATGATAATACTCGCATTTATATGGCACCTTTCCAGTTAGTAACTGATCAAAACACTTTACAGTGTATGATTATCCCGGTTATTGGATCCAGTTACGAGCATTCCTGTCATTTCACAGGGACACATATACTAATCCAGTCACAATGTCATTCGTATCCTACCAGTTACCCATTTAACACCTGGGTGGAGAGTGGCAAATATAGATTAATGTCTTGCCATAGGACATTCTTGTCGCGGCAGGACTGGAACTGTGAACCATGTGATCCACAGTCCTGTGACGTATCCACTAGACCAAGATTAGAAAGAGTGATATGTGATTTTACTACTCCCCTCTTCTTTCATTTTTTCAGGCTAGAACTCGAATGGTCCTGTCCTACCTGTTTGCTCAGCTCTCATTATGGAGCCTGGATAGACCTGGTGGCTTACTAGTTCTAGGAACAGCTAATGTAGATGAGAGGTAGGTCCAAATAGGACTAAATAGGACTAAGGTCTAATACTCAATGCACCATATATTTTGCAGGGTTTTTATTTTCACGAATTTCGCAAATTGCGAGTGGGTCGCGAATTTAACAGCACGCTGAAATATTGCCAACATTAGTAGTCAGTTGCATTTTCTTGTCTCCACTTAGCTTTGCGAATGTACATCATCATTGCTGTTTGTAGATCTGAGAATTTCCTGATTGCGAATTTAACCACTCGCAAAATAGTCTGGCTAGTCTGATTTACGAAAATATATGGCGCAAAATTTATTGGGTATACAGTAGATGATTAGATAGAACGGAGTGTATAATGGTCCTAGGAACAGATAACGTAGATAAGAGGTAGGTCCAGATAGGACCTAGATAATGAGATGGAATGGAGGATATGTACATTATACATGTAGGTCCAAGTTAGACCTGGGACCTGGTTCTGGGAAAAGCTGTAGATAAGAGAAAGTTCCAAATATGACATACAATTGCAAATTGACTTCTGTCGATGGGTCTTTATATCAACAAATCATGAAATAATTAGTTTCCCACTTAACGATAAAGTTGAGTTCTGGTCATGTGGTTCCATTGTGAAAGAAGCTGTTCTAAAGCAATTGGGAAAGGTTGATTAAGTCTACATAAAAATTGGTGTATACCGTGAGGTTTTGGAATCATGAAGTAAATATTGATCTAATTTGAAGAGAAATTCTTTTCAGGGGACATGTCTAATATGATGCTCTTTCAACTGACTTAATAAGAATGACAAGGCTCACAAATTATTTTTCACCTTTGCCAGAACTGAACCTTATCTTTAAGATGTTTGAATTTTCCTTCTTTTTCAGTTTGAGAGGCTACTACACGAAGTATGACTGTTCCAGCGCTGATCTCAATCCTATAGGTGGAATAAGCAAGACTGACTTGAGGAATTTTATCATCTACGCCATGAAGAAATTCAACCTGCCTGCTCTTCAAGGGTAATTATGAAACAATGTCTTGACATCAATTTGGCCTACTGTCATGGGTTCTCAGTGCGCCTGATTGGTATGTATGTGTATCAGTCGGTCCATGAGAATTACCATAGTTTCATTTGAAACTATCACTATCTGAGTTAAGTCTGTATAGTGTTATCGAGCCAGTCCCAGTGAAATGTTGATATTTCAGTCATATTTGAATGACAAATGAGGTCTGAATCTTGTCTTTTTTGCATGATTTAGGAGGCTTCTATTAATCATTAAATGACAAATCAAAAGCCCTCATTTTACAAATAACTTATGCTTTCAATTTCTAAATCGGGCTTACATTATTTTCTTAACGTGGAGGAGGTTTACGGTTCACCATGTGTTAGTCCTGATAAGGACTGTTGGGGTATGATGAGAGAAGGGGAGAAAATGAGAAATTGATAGTCGAGAAGGAAACAAGGTATAAGAAGTTATCTTTCGTGAGAGTGAAGTCCTTAGAAGGACTGTAAACCAGATGAGAAAAGGTGGCTAGAAGAGGAAGAGTAGATGAGGTGACGAGTCTCGGCGGTGGAGAATAGATCCGGTGAGAAGTCTCGGGGATGAAGAGTAGGAGAGATGAGGCGTCTCAACGTTCCGGGCAGGTTGACTGCCCGTCATCAGGAGATAATTAGACTGTAGGTGTACTGGTCGGCCCATATGGTCCTGCTTCATTTGAAATCATTTCTAAATAGAAAGGCAACTCATTGAAAAAATATTGTTACAAATCCAATCCGCTCAGCAGTGGAAACATCTTGCTACAAGAATAATATGAAAGATGTATTTGTATCCTCAATTATTAAAAGAAAATCATCAGAGTAGATACAGTGAAACCTGTTTATAAAGACCACTCCAGGGAGACAGCAAAAAGCAGTCCTTATGAGCAGGTGGTCTTTAAGTACAGGTTCCTTTAATATACGTTTCAATGAGAAACACTTTTAAAGGGAAACAAAAATCTTTGGTGTTTATAGACAAGTGGTCTTTCTATACAGGTGGTCGCTAGAGCAGGTTTCACTGTATATGGCTAGACGAAATATTGCTTGAATGTGGTAGTTGGAAAAAATGACTTGGATGGCATATTTACTTGTCATCTAAGTGCTTTGATGCTAAAAAACAAAACTCTTTTGTGTGGTCGATCTTGTCAATGATTTATTGATTGATAAATCTTTTTTATTTGTGTGTGTGCTGTGAATTAGCATATATGCCAACGATCATGGAGGAAAGAATGATAAATTTATTCGTCATAATTACGCAATTTTATGCAAAAAGATAACAACTACCCTCAAATCTGGACGTGAACAACCAAATAATGAATTGTGGTATAGCAGTCATCATAGAGTGGTTTAGAATAGTAATACAATGAAAGTGTTTGAGCATATGGCAACCTTCACTAACTCTACATGTCGTCATTTTATTTTCCTTAAAGGTGAAAACAAAAAAATTCTTACCATTGTAATGAAGCTGTTTTCAAAATCTCATATTAGATAAGTAAAGAGAAACATGCATAAAAATGGAAGCAATGGTGTTGATAATTGTTTATACATGTATATTGATAAAGATTAGAATTTTAATATATATGTCTATTATATGTTTGTTACCTTCATATTGAGAAGGCAAAGAAATTCTGTTTTACTTTTTGAAAGGCAAAATGCTTTTACCCCTGGTGATCGATTGATATGTTCTGTGGGACGGTGTTCTAACAATTCAGGATTTTCATGTGAAAACAGAGGGAAACATAATAGAAAAATATTATGTAACAATATCCTAGCCTGTGGAAATGGCCAGAGAATGCATCTTAGACCGTTCAGTAACTTTGCTGCCCCAAGCGGTACATGTACATGTATGTTTTAGAAGTACTGATTTTCTGCTTCAGAAGTGTTAAATTTTGCTCCCCATATAAGGATATGCAAAGCGCTGAGGTTTTATTCCATATTTCCAATGGACAAGCATGAAGAATAACCTTAAAAAAAGCTTTAAAATTTCTACCATCAGAGGTACAGAACACCCCCTAGATGGCCTCTTGTTATCATACCCAGAGCAATAATTCAATATTTATTTATAGGCTGGTTGGCTCAGTGGTAGAGCAGTTGTCTCATAACTCGGAGGACCTGGGTTCTAAACCAAGTGAATGCGCTAGTGCCCTTTTGTAAAGTAATTATCTTCCTTACCAAATCCCTTGGAAAGGACTTAATGCCGTTGGTCCCCTGGTTGCTTATTACAAACAGACACATGCTTTCTGCACGTAGTAAGGTAAAATAAATGATCAAACCTTTTCAAACCTATGCTATTGAACCATGGGACACATTCAGCCACCCCACCCCAACCTTTCAAAATGATTTTGTGCTCCTACCCAGTGAGCATAACTGACGAATATCAGGAAACGCATGGATTTTAGGCTGTGGCCCAGTCGCTCTGGAATTCCGCAGCCACATTTTAGTTCCAGTCCGCCCCTGACTACCACTGTTGGTATACTTAAAAGATCGCGTCTTGTTATGGTCATGTACATTTCATTTCATTTTTCTAAAGGATCATGGATGCTCCGCCCACTGCTGAGCTGGAGCCGCTAGAGGCGGGCAAGGTTTCACAAACGGATGAGGTGAGACCCTCTCATATTGTGTTATGTCATGTTGCTGCTATCACAAAGGTGACGTGATAACTGCTCCAGCAACATTTGCTCCAGGACTGATTTATTTTGTTAAATTAAACGGTTGAGGTTGCATTTGGGTTTCAGGTTAGGTTTGAGGTTAGGCGTAGCTATAGATTTTGGTTCACAAACTTAAGGTTTGAAGTTTGGAATTTGGTTTGTGCAAGTAGTAGAATTTGGAGAATTGTTAGCTGAGCATGTTTCTAGAATTATGACAACACCATGCATCAAATTATTGAAAATATAAGAAATGGCGATGACTTGTTGCAATGACAGCTGTTACAAAGCATGATGGAAACCCAAACCAGATGCAAGGATTAATATATTATTCTCACATCAACTAAGCGATTACTCCTTTCTAGGGGGAAAAACCCACAGATTTGAAGCAGTTTAAAGTTTTGTATATCTTGCTGCATATCAACTCACTTTAGAAGAATTTTGACTACTTCAATCAGTTTTGGGGCTTACCATACCTGTAAATGATCTTTACATATATATGTAAAGATTATTCCAAAATTGAAACTACATGTAGAAAGTATAGTGAAATGAATAATGTAATGCATTTTATTTTTATTTTTTTTAAATATCTCAATGCTTTAAAAATTTTTGTTTGATATATCAGGTAGACATGGGTATGACTTACAATGAGCTGTCTATCTTTGGTCGTCTTAGGAAGATTAGTCTTTGTGGACCTTACAGCATGTTTATGAAGCTAGTCAATGAATGGAAGGACTCTTGTTCACCAACACAAGTAAGTGAGAATTTGAAATGATGAAGTCATTCTTGCCATTGTAATCCACTAATATTGTTATTGTAATAATCATTATTGTCATTATTATTTTGGTTGAATCATTATTACATTTTATTATCACTTATTCATGTGGGCAGCTAGAAGATGTTTTGTCCCAAAGGACTCATTTTAAATTTTAACTTTTCCACTCAGCATTTTAGAAATTAGCGAAACACTAATCAATGCATAACGATTGCCCAGAGAATAGTAAAACTCTGTTGAAGACCTGTCCTTATTGTCTGGTGTTGAGATAAACCTGAAAGCAAACAATTATAAACTGTCCAAGGTATTCGAAGGATGGACCACAGAAGGTTTGAATTTTGAACCTTGAAAATTAGCAACAGGTTTAAAGTTCTCTCAGTTCTGTTAATAATCATTCTCAAGCAGAATTATTTATGAAATATTAGTCATGAAATTTGTTTGAAACTGCTTCAATATAGGGCTCAGATTGCACCAGATAGCATCTATTAGTACCCTAGAGCTTCCAGAGACCTGCTTCCCTGCTGTTAGGGACCTTCCACTTCACAAACATCAGTTCATACTCCTTCTATTAACCCTTTCAGGACAGGAATTATTTTAGGGCTAAATTGATCACATTTCGTTCTTCAAATTGGCAACACTAATATTTTTCTTTAAGTGCTACATGGTTCTAATAAGGTAGTGTAATGTCTTTGAAAACAATATACAGGGCTACAAATTTTGTTGACAAGTTGAAAAAATTACCAATTTTGATAAAATACAATGATTTTGAACCTCTCAATGTGTTGCCAATTTAAGGATTTTAAAGCTTATTCTCATTTTTAAAATTCCTGGCATCAAACGCAATATGGTCTTGCAACAAAAATGGACATAGTATTTGCAGAATTTTTGCTCTGTCCACTCATGCATCTTGTATATTTTTTAGAGCTCTGAATCAAAAGTTATTGAGCCAAACCACAAAATGTGGTGAATTGTCTTGAAAGGGTCAAAGTTCCAATTTGACAATGTTTGAATGTTTGGTTGTGGACCACCCTGTCGGTCATTTGTTGTCCCACATGTCAGGGGCAGATCCAGGATTTCATAAAAGAGGGGGCACAGAGCTGGAAAAGTACACAATTAAGGGCGCAATTTTTATTCATTATGTAAGGTATGCCAGTTGAGTTTCAAAAGGAGGCTGGGGGGGGGGGGGGGAGGGGGGCATGAGCCGGATTTCCCCCTATGTAGATCCGCCACTGCCATACGTTACCAGGTATTGTGGAATTTGAGCATAATTGACATGAGAAAGTATCATTTTCCTTGATATGTGGTCTGATCGACTCCCTGACAGGACTATCACCTTGGACTCCCCCTTGGGAAACCTTGATATTAAAGGGAAAGCCCACCCTGATTACAAGTTAGTTTTAAAAGAAGCAGAAAAATTAAAGAAACAGATCAGTGAAGGTTTGAGCAAATTAAAAATAAAAAAGTGAATAAACTCCCAAAAATATACTGACCTACAATAAAAAGTACCCACGACTTTATAATGGTACATCATATTTATATTGACAGACACAGAATGACAATGAACCAGGGTGGAAAGATTGACCTTTTATTGAAACATTTCATTAATTTTGGAAGACAATGCTGTCTCTTGTCAGCGCGCATTACAACGCAGAACACAACAAGTTGAGAAATGAAAGTCACAGATCACCCCTGGTGTTTGTGGATGGCAACATCACTGCGCAGCGCTATGTGGACGATATCCTGAGTCCACACCTGGTGCCATTCCTGCAGAACAACCGAGGACTACGCATCTTTCAGCATGATAATGCCCGACCTCATGCTGCACGGCTAACCACTGCATTCCTGAGGGGTGAGAACATTAACAGCATGGAGTGGCCGGCGATGTCCCCTGACCTCAATCCCACTGATTGCATTGCTGGCAGGGTCAGGACTCGTGCACAACTGATCCAGACTTTGCTAGATGAATGGAACATGATTCCACAAGATTTCATTCAAAGACTGGTGTGCAGTATGAGTCGCAGATGCAATGCCTGTCTGGAAACAAATGGTGGCCACACACACTATTGATCTGTGACTTTCATTTTTCAACTTCTTGTGTTCTGCGCTGTAATGCGCGCTGACAGGAGACAGCATTGTCTTCCGAAATTAGTGAAATGTTTCAATAAAAGGTCAATCTTTCCACCCTGGTTTCATTGTCATTCTGTGTCTGTCAATATAAATATGAAATACCATTATAAAGTCGTCACTGGGTACTTTTTATTGTGGGTCAGTATATTAACTTCCATTTCCTCTAAGAAAATATTCACACATACATAAATCTTATATAGTTGTTGATTATATGTTTTTACACAAAAACACGTACATGTATAAAACAAGTATATTCCTTTATCAGAAACTAAGAAAAAGAAGATGTATGAAAATGTATGTACCGTGCAAATGGGAGAGGAGTTCGCAAGATATGTCACGCAGTTGCCAATTTGTGTTTGATTGATTACAATTCAAAAAATTCATAACTTTCTTTATATTTCCTATTGAATTTTGCTCAGTCTTTTACTAAATAAATATGTTTCTCTCATTTTTCTGCTTTTATTCAAATTAACTTAATACCAGCATGGTTTTTCCCTTTAATATCACTGATATGACAAATGCTTATTATAACAAATTTATTTTGCACATCCCAGGGCTTTGTAATCTATTGCTTTTTGGCTTTGATATAACAAACACAATATTGCAAGTTAATTTTGTTGGTTCCAAAGAGTCTGTTACAACAATGTTCCACTTTATATGAATAATCAATTGGCATGCAGCAAATCGTCTTCAGTATTGGGTTGCATATAAAACTGATTTAAGGTATCTTTATAGCGAAATGCAATGGTGCGCAAGGAGGCAGGAAAGATGCAAAGAGCAACATTGCTTTTGTCTGTGCATCTAAAATCTCGATCAGACTTATCTGAATGAAAGTATTCATACTATTTTATCTAAAAGTGTTCTTAGAATTAAATACTAATCCTACATCCTATATATTTTTGGTTCTTCCTCTATAGAATTAAATTATGATTTGGAATAATTTTGTTTTGTTCGTCTTTCCCATGTTTTTACGTGCCATCAAGTTTCATTAAGCTACCTTAGTAGGTGGGAGTTTGAATGAATATAGAATAATGCTATGGTTTGACTTATTGACCACTTTATCGTAATTGTAATCAATGTGTTCAATCTTAGTGTAAGTCTTCTTATCGTAATTGTCATCAATGTGTTCAATCTTAGTGTAAGTCTTATCGTAATTGTAATCAATGTGTTCAATCTCACTGTAAGTCTTCTTATCGTTATAATGTAATCAATGTGTTCAGTCTTAGGGTAAGTCTTCTTATCGTAATTGTAATCATTGTGTTCAATCTTAGTGTAAGTCTTCTTATCGTAATTGTTATCATTGTGTTCAGTCTTAGTGTAAGGCTTCTTATCGTAATTGTTATCATTGTGTTCAGTCTTAGTGTAAGTCTTCTTATCGTAATTGTAATCATTGTGTTCAATCTTAGTGTAAGTCTTCTTATCATTATTGTAATCAATGTGTTCAATCTTAGTGTAAGTCTTCTTATCGTAATTGTCATCAATGTGTTCAATCTTAGTGTAAGTCTTATCGTAATTGTAATCAATGTGTTCAATCTCACTGTAAGTCTTCTTATCGTTATAATGTAATCAATGTGTTCAATCTTAGTGTAAGTCTTCTTATTGTAATTGTAATCAATGTGTTCAGTCTTAGTGTAAGTCTTCTTATCGTAATTGTAATCAATGTGTTCAATCTTAGTGTAAGTCTTCTTATCGTTATTGTAATCAATGTGTTCAATCTTAGTGTAAGTCTTCTTATCGTAATTGTAATCAATTTGTTCAATCTTAGTGTAAGTCTTCTTATCGTAATTGTAATCATTGTGTTCAATCTTAGTGTAAGTCTTCTTATCGTTATTGTAATCAATGTGTTCAATCTTAGTGTAAGTCTTCTTATCGTAATTGTCATCAATGTGTTCAATCTTAGTGTAAGTCTTATCGTAATTGTAATCAATGTGTTCAATCTCACTGTAAGTCTTCTTATCGTTATAATGTAATCAATGTGTTCAATCTTAGTGTAAGTCTTCTTATCGTAATTGTTATCATTGTGTTCAGTCTTAGTGTAAGTCTTCTTATCGTAATTGTAATCATTGTGTTCAATCTTAGTGTAAGTCTTCTTATCGTTATTGTAATCAATGTGTTCAATCTTAGTGTAAGTCTTCTTATCGTAATTGTAATCAATTTGTTCAATCTTAGTGTAAGTCTTCTTATCGTAATTGTAATCATTGTGTTCAATCTTATTATAAGTCTTCTTATCGTTATTGCTCTTATTATGAATCTTTGCTGTTGTTAGGTTGCTGACAAAGTGAAGCACTTCTTTCGTTCCTACTCTATTAACCGACACAAGATGACCACACTGACACCATCTTGTCATGCTGAATCCTACAGTCCTGATGACAATCGATTTGATCTTAGGCAGTTCCTCTACAATGCAAGATGGCCCTGGCAATTCAAGTGTATCGATCAGGAAGTATGTACTGACGGAGGGGTGTTTCATAAAGCTGTTCGTAAAGCTACGCATGACTTTACGAATGACTTAACTATGACAAGCCAAATGGGATGCTCAATCATTTTTAACTAAAGTTGAACTGTACGGATGTAGATTAAGTTTTCTTATTATTACAAACATTTTGAATGCAAAGCATATTTTTTGCCATTTTTTTTAAATTGTGGTTATTGGAAATACAGTCAGTCACACTTTGTTGAAACATCAGGAAAAACTTTGGGCATCCTTTCTGGCACTTCATATTCAAATCGTTCGTAAAGTCATGCGTAACTTCACAACAGCTTTTATGAAACACCCCCCTGGTCTTTCATTGCCGATGGCACGTATATATGACAGATATACTTGTCATTTTCATTCACCCATTGCTCGACCACAGGAAAGGTATATGGTGGTCAATGTATATCAAAACTTTTGAGCATAAATCAAGCATTCTAAATACATGTATATGATTATAATTATATGCTAACATAGAAAACTTCAGAGAAAATTGGAAAATTAAAAAAAGATATTACCTTATTTCAACATTAAACAATTTAGTAAACAAATGAGAAACCACAATATAATGGACAAAAAAATAAACCCAAAAGTAATTTTCAATAATTCTTATGCATAAAGTAGGGTAAAGTAATAATGTTTGGTATCATAAGAAATGGTAATAAATTTCCTACAAGTTTTGTGCACAATACTTTGTGAAATAATAGATGGTTAATGAAGTGCAGACATTTGAGAAGTAAGTTGATCACATTTCGGTAAAATTTTGAAGAGAGCTAAACCCCTTGGCACAGTAAGAGTTAACCCATACGATGCCAGCACCAAGTGCACTGATCTGCGTAGCAGTGCCGTGTACATGTTTCCTAGCCCGTGCTCACGTACCACAACCTTGTATAGTAGACTCCGCAGCGGTGCCACGTACATGTTTAGTCGCATTGTTTGTTCCTGCTTAAGCACCCAAAACTAGACCCGGCACAGGGGGGATTAGTGGCTGGCACAATAGGGACTGTATACCACCGTGGCACTGAGTTTGGTACATGGGGGCAGATTAAGGGTAAAAGTTGAAGCAATAAACGCTCAAGTGCTAAATGTATATTAGAAGCCACTATTAATACATTGCAGGTCTTTTTATTTTTTTCAATACCTGACACAAGTGCTTGTGAAATGAATTAAGGGAGCAAAGTATATATTTAATGATAGATAATGTTCTTCTCTAAACCTCATGTATTTACTGTGTTATGTCCCAAACAATAGGCGGAACGTCTTCAAGAAAAATTGGATGCCAAGAATTCAACTCATGATGTCACTGTGCCGTCGGCAAATCCGAGCAAGTTATCCCCTAACCATGTGACCACCATCACCAGTGTCGCCACACGAAGGTCCAGCGACGACTCCGAGAAGCCCATGGACGGTGAAGCTTCCCCTGAGAAACAGACAGAGGTCAGCCCATCAGGGAGATTGACCCGTAAGAGGTCAAGAGGGTCAAGTGAGGTCATGGATGGGGTCAGCGGGAGTAAGCGGGCCAGGTCACCAAACTCTAATTCAAATAACTCTAATGGGGACAAATCCTCACCATTGAAGCGCATGGGAGTTTGGATAAGGGAGAGCATTGGATCTGTCTGAAGTAGACCTACTTAAAGTTGAGGAAGTTAATGACATTTTCCATTTGTGTCAAGCCTTAGTATAAAATGCATAGAAATAGACAAAACTATGCACAGTAAAAGAAAGGCAGACCATGTCTTGCAATCTAAGATTACACCAAATGCTTCATTCTATCTTAACAACAGAAACTTAAATTTGTGCTAAATGGCACTTCCTTCTCTAAGAGTAGGGCAGACATAGATGTTTCATTCAAACCTGCATGACAATAATCTCAACTATAGTGCTTTTATTTTCAAAGTGCATGAATACAATTTTACGTGACTTGATTCAAAGTACAGAGGAATATGTCTTCCTTTTGAAGTGGTGAAAAGGAAAGTTAAACTGTAATGTTGAGGGGTAGGTTTGGTCTTATTCAGATTAATCATTGAATCAAATTTTATTGATTCAAAATGTTCATAATTTCATTTTATTGGCACATATTATCTTTGTCAGAAATTGATAATGTTTACTAACAATGCTTATTTTAGTTAGGATCAACTGTTTAACAAAAATAATGGTATAGGCCTACACACATGTACTTGTAAAGAAACCTTACTTTATAGGAACCATTAACTTCTAGTGAAAGGTTAAAAAAGTGGCAATTATTATTACATTGAGAACATTATAACCTCCTGATTCTCCTTGATACTTTAGTTTAGTAGATAAAGAAAGAGTTCTAATATAGTTAAATCATTAAGGCTTTTGAACTTTGAAGTGTACCATAGTTTGATATTTGAAGTTGGATAAATTATAATATGAGCAAAAAAGTGTGAAAAATGGAGTTGCGAGGTTTATTTACCCACTGGCAATGCCAAACATATCTTTAGGATATTGGGTGAAGACAATTGGACATTCAAAAGCTTTCTTATAATGCATATTTTATTACTATTTCAGGTGCAATAATACATTATTTTTCTTTAGAACCTTATGTCAACCTCATCATTGTACAGTTTATTCAGACTATAATCATCCTCAGTGAGCTTATATTTAGCTAAAGAGAAAAATGGTAGTGTGTATTGTTGGCCTCTGTTTATGTGGCCTTCAGCAGTTATCGTATCAGCAGATATCGTATTCCAGAATGTTTGGAGATCTTTATTCAAATTGTATGAACGTCTTTTTACGTCAAGGGTGCTTGATGAATTTTAATTTCCAAACCTTTTGTTGAGTTGTGGTATGGATAATATTTTGGTAATTCATATTCGCGGCTCAGTACAGTGTTTTTGTGCATGTAGTTTCATGCATGTGCATGTAGTTTCCATGCTTGGCTTCCCTCACAGAATTTTGAGATTTGTTTGCTATGCAAGGTAACATTTTTTCATTTTTTTTTTTTTTTTTTGGGGGGGGGGGGTTTGCCCCGGGCGCCAACATTCCTAGGTATGCCACTGACAATTTATGTCACTCACTATTTGAGGTATATTGTATAAATTAGGGTATTGATAGCCTTTTCAATGGAAGTTCTATTGTTGCTGTACAGAGTTTTTAACATTTTAAAAGGCTTAATAAATACTATGTATTTATATTTTGAACCCAAGTGTATCAAATTTGGGCATATCATTGCAGAATCCCACCATCTTGGATAAATGTAGTCATTATGCATATAACTTCCATATTACAGTTAAGATACAGTCATGTAAAACAACTTTTCAGTCATTATTTAATGAACCTGTAATGCATGAATGGGTAAGGAAAAAGATGGACAACAATTTTTTTTTGGATTTGATTTATAAGTTTCTCTAAGGGTGTTTCTTTTTTCTTTTCTTTACCCCTTCCATGCCACCAGTTATATTAGCACTTGTGAAAAATCAACTTTCAAGAGTTGAATATTAACTTTCAGTGAGTTTTTATCTTGAGCAAACTGGACAAAGATTTATTGCATAGGAATAAACATGTTGGAGGCACAGGTTTCTGTATGAGGAAGAATTTTCAAGCCATTCTGAGCCTAAACAAAATGTTCATCACTCACATTTTTGGGTGGGATCTGCCGCCCACGGCATGGTAGGGGTTAAGATTTCACAATTCCCTTTGATTGTATGTAACTCTAGTACACTGATGAACCCCATTCTCCTGCGAGTAATAATGACTGAAATGTATTCATTTGTATTGTTTAAATGCTCCATGTATTCAGTGGCAAGTTGATATGGACACCTGTTATGATAGATCATGGCGCATCTCTTCATCTTTCATTAAGCATAATCGCATTCACCTTTTTTCCTCTTCACACTCATTTATGTCTTCATCTTGCCCCCTAGACCAAAAGCTTCAGTCTCTGTATCGTAGGTTGTTCCGCTGAGACTACGTCTGGCTGCACTAGACCTCCATACTGGGGAAGGTTGAGAAATGTCAGAAATATTAAAGATTTCCCCATAACAGACAGTTATTGCTGTCTACTTGCCCCATGTTTTTTCTCTGTGTAAGAAAGCATGGCTTTTAATTATTTTAAATTGAAATCATAATCACAAACAAATTAGAGTAGGCGCAATGCTATAAATATCTGCATATAGGCCTCCATTTCACTATGAACTTTGTGATATAATGCCAGGGAAAAGAAACGGTGACATGTCCATCTTATCAAGCTGTTTCTAGAGCTTATAGTCAATGCTAGTGCCCTTTTTGACATGGAAAATTCTGAACTGTGTGTGATATTATTTCATTCATGGACAATTTTGTTTCCTCTAATATCAAGTGCAAATTCTAGGTTTTAGGCCTGCATTCTATTTCTAAACTGTAAAGTAGTAAATGCCACCTATCATTTGATTTTGAATGCGAGCCTTGATGTCCTCACGGGCTAAAGTTGATTTGTGATTTGTTTTATCCTATGCATGTAAGGCTGTGTATTCTGTATGAAATGAAATGAGTTTATGCCCGTCTGGCTCTCAACACACACTATTGAGTTGTGCCCTTAGGAATATACATGTAGTGACAGTGTTAATATATCCAAACAGCCATCTTTCAGGTATGAGCATATGGTATTCCTTAAATAACGGACATGTATCAGCTCAGGCTAGACGTCAACAAGTGATATCATTTCAGGTTTAGTTTGAAGCAGACTAATTGACATACAGTATGTGTATGCATTAAATCTAAAAATATGCTTTTGCTTAAAGAAAAATACCGTCTGTTTGCAGCCAGAAGGGTGTTAAGTCCCTTAATTTCTACAGAGTTAACGCCCTTCTGGCTCCAGCAGACGATATATGGATTATGTTGCTGTCAACAACAAGAAATTTTGTCATTATGGTACGTTGCATACTGTGTCAACAACAAGAAATTATGTCATAATGGTACATTGCATACTGTATCAACAACAAGAAATTATATCATAATGGTACATTGCATACTGTGTCAACAACAAGAAATTATATCATAATGGTACATTGCATACTGTGTCAACAACAAGAAATTATGTCATAATGGTACGTTGCATACTGTATTTGTAAGAATTCATTTTGCACCATCAATATATGAAAGTGTATCTTTGCTCTAAAGGAAAGGAGAGAAAATAATTATTTCCATGGTAGGAACATGCAAATGAAAATCAACACATAATTTTTTTTTCAGTATTGGTGTTATGAAATAAGACATACAGTGGAACCATGTTATAACAGACTCCTTGGCCCGGATTCACAAAGGAGGTTTGGTTTAAAACATGGTTTACACCCCCCTCCTGGGGTTTTTAAGCGTACGTGCGCACGGAATCCGATCCAATCATATATTTTCTTTGAGCGTGTGCATGGGCAATGTGCGCTTATTTATGCCTATTTCAGTACGCATACAGAGGTTTCAACCATGGTTTAGGTTTAAACCTCCTTTGTGAATTCGGGCCCTTAGGACCAAGGAAATGACATCTTCGTATCGAAACCTTGTTATATCAGGGCCAAGAAACAATAGAATACATAGAATTTGAGACAGGAAAAATGACTTTGATATCACAAGAGTTCTTTATAACGAGGTTGTATCACCACAAACTTTATTCACTGAGGAGAAAATTTTAGTATTAGAAATATCATGATTTTATTGGGGGGGGGGGGGGCGGGATTGTATGAAACAAACTGGTCTCTTTCAAATGTCAGTTCCCTAAATTTTCCAAGATAATATGAATATTTTGTTTCTAATGATTTGAAAAGTTAATGAGTGTGTGTATTTACGATACCAAAAAAGAAAGACATATATGTTTTATATTAGACAAGACAATTGTGCCTTTGTATAGCTGCTTAAGAATTAATTGTATATACTTTGCATTGTTGGGACAGAAATTTTTAGTTACCACCGCATGGACAAATTTTCTTACGGAAAATTATAAAGTCATGTACATGTACATGATATGCTTATTGGAAAGCATTTGATAGTTAGCTTTTTATGTTTATGTGTGTAGCAAGCTAATTTATGCATATGATTGTTTTTATTGATCAAGCTAATGGAAGATTATAAAATACTTTTGTTAGTAATCACTATTCTAAGATGAATTTAGTATTCACAACTAAAACAAAATATATGGTCACAATATGGAGAAGAAAAGTAATAAACTAACAAATTTAAATTGTTGTCACGGTTTTTTTTTTCATGAATGTTCTAACAATAACATTTTAGTTAAAAATTCATCATTTCTGTTCTACATTCTTCTTTCTTATATCATCTAGATGAAAACTATAACTATACCAATTGGTAGGTTTATCATCCTGAAAAGATGGGGGGGGGGGGGGTAGGCATGTGATGATCTAGTCCCCTATTCATGATTGTCATTAATTTTAATTGAATATGAATCCAGATGAATTTCTCAAGTGATTAAACTCATATAAAAAAGAAAGAAAAGATTAAAGATTATGAAAATGAAAAGGAATAGAATGGAATGCATATGAAATTCCCCAATTAATTAAATAGATAAATATTGAAATGGAATTAAATGACTTGTTTCATTCTTTTTGTTTAAAGGTAAGTCTAAAATATTTTGCTATAAATTCCAAAACAGAAATAAATAAAATATATAATGGAATCGAATTTATGTTTCTCATCCTCCTTGTCCAAAAGGTATATCTAGAATCTTTTCTCAATATTTGTTATGCCTCCGCCACCGAAGGCGGTGCCGGAAGACGATCTGATTAAATTTTGGAGTACGAAGGTCAAACTTTAAAACACATGTAGTCACCCGGAGAGTCAAAAGTGTTGAATTGCTGCAAAATTCATATCACTACGAAGAGGAAGCTTTACTGATTTAAGTATAATAACATCTTCCCTGGTCAAGATATGTTTCGGGCCCGCAGTAATCATCTTTCAAAAATGGTATTCGTGAGTTGCAGATTTTCTGCCTTCAGCAGTCCACCGTGGAGTGTCGCGATGCGTGACGTCACAAGCTTGGCAACATAATGAGAGCTGCTAGATAGGCGCGCCGCATCAAAATGTCGGTTGCAGACGAGGAAATTGAGCTCAATATGGACAGAAATTGGTGAAGAAAGTGATTCAGTTTATAGCAACAGTGATGATGATGGGGAGGTAGGCTAGTAGTATAGTACCGGCACGAGACCTGCCGTACTCGTGCACCCTGTATTTATATATCTTTTTGCAAATGTGTCGGCTTTTGCAAGTGCCTTGTGACTCCTGCTGCAAATATGGAATCATTTTTCGATAAATGGATGTCAGTCATACATGTAGGTCATAGTCTTTGTCACCCGTGCCCCAGGTCGAAATTCCAATAGAAACCAGTAGAAACCAGTGAGGACATTTTACTGGTGCTCTACTGGTTTTTAGGATTCTAATGGTTTCTACAGGAGTTTGAACAGATTCCAGCAGAATTCTCATAAAATCCATTAGATCTCACTGGTGTGAAGACCAGTATAAACCATTAAAATACAGTAGAGTCTACTGGTCAGAAGAAAGGTACGAAAAGACAAATCGATAGAAACCAATAGAAACCATTAGATTAAACTGGATAAGACCAGTAAAACCATTAAAAACCAACTGAGACTATATTATATTAAGGGTAGGGCCTATACAATCAGATTCAAACCGTAAGAAACCAATAGAGACCAGAGTAGTCTACTGGTTTTAAAAGGGCTGTATTACCAGTAGAAACCGATAAGAACCAGTAGGGTGTCCAAATTACATAGTCAAACCAAGGAGTTATCACAGTTATCAACTCCTTGGTCAAACCAACATAAACTATTAGATTCAACGGTTGATATGAAGGGTATAACATTTAGAGTCAATTGGTAAAGAATCGATAGAAACCAGAATAGTCTACTGGTTTGTGAAAGAGCTGTATTGCCTGTAGAAACCAGCAGTTAGAACCAGTAGACTCTACTGGTTTGAAGAAGAGTGTCAAAATTACACAGTCAAACCAATAGAAACCATTAGATTCAACCGGATTGAGACCAGTAAAAACCATCAAAAACCAGCAGAATCTATGTCGTTGATATGAAGGGTATGAAATCAAAGTAAAACCATAAGAAATCAGTAGAAACCAGAATTGTCTACTGGATTTGAAAAGGGCTGTATTACAAACAGAGTCAAACCAATAAAAACCATTCAATTCAACTGGATTAAAGACCAGTAAAAACTATCAAAAACTAGCAGAGTGTATATAGTATGTATACAAAATTAACAGAGAGTCAACTGGAACTAGAAACCCAGTTAAAACTAGTAGAAGATATACCAGTTAAACCACTGTATCACTAATTGGCGCACCTGCTTAATGGAATAGATACCAGTTTAAACCAGTATCTCCGATTGCCACAGACTTTGTGCTAGTTTTCCAACTTGGTCTTTCCATTATGTTTTTCCAGTGCCATATGTTAATGGAAACGGCAGTTTTTTCCTAATGCCTTGGTCCAGTTCGATACAATGCGCAATTAACTTCTCTCTCCCCCCCCCCCCCCCCCAGTTGTCCACTTGCTCCAGTTGGAATCCAGTAGAATACCAGTTGAAACGAATAGAAACCAGTGAATTTGCATAATAAATACTGGGTACTCGTGTATTCATGTTTTCATATGATTTATATAAATGTACATTACATTTCTTCATTGTTGATGATTTAGTCTAGTGGAAAACGTTTCCCAAATACAAAGATGGGTCAACAAACGATTACTAGAAACAACATTCACTGGTTTCAATTACAGGTAATTAAACACTAACCAGGAATGAAATATGTTCATTTAATACATGTATATAGTATAGACGATGCTCTCATACTTCAAATTAGGTAAAATCATCAAATTTCCATTGTAAATTGGAAGAATTGCAGACACACCAGAGTAACTTTGTTGCTATTGCCACTGGTAGTTATTAGTCCAATAATTTATTAACTTGTAACTATTATACCAAGGTCAAATAGTTCAACTGATAATACTGGTTTCCACTGGACTAAGTAATTGGACTTGTAGCAATTTCCTTCTGGTTTCTAATGGAATCAATTCACTTTCCATATTGAAACCAGTAGAATTTCCTTCTGGTTTTCCACTGGAATCTATTTCCATATTGAAACCAGTAGAATTTCTTTCTGTGTTTTGTACTGGAATCTGTTCACTTTCCATACTGACACCAATAAAATTTCCTTCTGGTTTTCTACTGGAATCTATTCACTTTCCATATTGAAACCAGTAAAATTTCCTTTTGGTTTTCTACTGGAATCTATTCACTTTCCGTATTGAAACCAGTAGAATTTCCTTCTGTTTTTCTTTTACTGGATTCACTTTCCATAGTAAAACTAGTAAAATTTCTTTCTGGTTTCTTCTGGAATCAATTCACTTTCCATATTAAAACCAGTAGCATTTTCTTTTTGGTTTTTTTACTAGAATTTATTCACTTTCCACATTGAAACCAGTATAATTTCCTTCTGGGTTTCTACTGTAATCAATGGAACAATTGTAAAAAATTGTATTCCGGTGTAAATGTCTGCCATCATTTTGTGTTTTTATATATAGTCCTGATGAAAATCACCGATGGAAAGCTTGACAGATAAGGAGGACAATAAAAGCTACGACCGCCTCATAGTGACATTTCCTTCATTTTATATATATATATATATATATATATATATATACATATATATATAAGAATGAAAAGAGAGAAATAATTTGTGTTGCTAAATTAATTGTTCCTCCTTACTGACTTCCTTTCTGTGGAAATACTAAAGGGTTCGCAAAAACTGTCTCCGCTGGGAGTCGAACCCGAGTCTTTGGCACTGTACGCCAAACGCCTTAACCACTAGACCACGGAGGCGGGTTGAGTCGTACACGGCTACACCAGGTACAGACACAGACATGCAGCCATTGCAAGCCATTTGCAGTTAATTTATTCCTTTTCTTTGAGGGACAGGGGAATATATACACTCAACCAAAAAAGTAAGTTCCCCCTTAGCATTTTTGGATATATCTCAAAAAGTATTTTACCGATTTTCATAATTCAAACGGGAATGGATAGGAAATTTTATTACTCATAACATGAATGGCATATCATTGCCACCAGATATCATTATTGGTGTGAAAAAATGCATTTTATGTCAAAATGCATGGGGAAAAAAGTTGCACTTAAGGTTATATGAAGCATATTGTGTACATTTCTTATGCAAGTTAGCAAATGACCTTTTTAAATTGTTATGTAATTCTCAGGAATTTCTTCAGGTACAATATGCTTCCTTATTAAACTGTATGCTCATGAAAAGAAAGAGATAGAGAAATATGCAATAAACCATGCTTAAAAGTTCAGAATCATGAGTGATTGTTTGATTATTTGTGTAAAAGTCAATGCAAATCACTAAAGTGCAACTTTTTTTTCCATGCATTTTGACATAAAATGCATTTTATTCACACCAATAAGCCTTAGTCACAACTGCCCGTACGGGCTTGTACGGGTGGTTTACGGGCAGAAATTTGGGAAAACGCAAGGGGGACGCAGGTTGTTCGTACGGAATTTCGAGTTCGCAGACAGCACGCTAAAGCCGTAGGCCGAAAATGTGTATGCACATTATTTTCTGCGTTCTCGCTAGAACAGGCAGCCCGTGGACAGGACGTAATGAACACTCAGTCTCCGCAAGAGGGTAGTGCGAATAGCGTGGGTGGGTCGCACGTTTGCTGGGGGTAAAAACCGCGCGAATACCGCAGGCAGCACTCACGAGGCACGCATGTGATGGTCACGCAAGTGCGCATGCGCTCCTTGCGGGCCACGTGCGTGTTACGCGGGTATCCAATCATAGCTGAAAACGTGCATGTGACTTGCGTGCTTCGTGTGTCCCACCCACGGCGCATGCAAACACGTGCGTGCAACGTACGGCCAATTTGGGGTCCGTATAAAAACCGTGCGGGCAACAGAGGTCTCACACTTTCGCTCTGAATTTTCAGGGTCTTCAGGAGGTCCGACGTTTCTTCAAGACATTTTCTAAATCAGGACTGACTCTTGAATCACAATGCCTGGAGCAAGAGGCAGGGGTCAGAAGAGAACACGTGGGGCTAAGAGGGTGGAAATCCACCGCCGACCGTACTGTTGCCGTACGGTTTTAGTACGTTCATCTTGCTTTCACCCTACTACCGGCGTGAATGTGGCGCAACAGGCCCGTACGTTCTTGCAACACGTACGGTGTACGTGCGATTAACGGACGTGAACCTTGCGTCATCTGCACGGAGAACATACAAATCGCACGGCATTTGCACGTTACACTCACGATTAAATTTCCGACTGAGGAGTACTGACGCCTTGCGTGCCGCACGTTAACTGCAAGACATACGTGCTCATTGTGTATGAAGCCCGCGCAGCACGCTACTACTTATACTCCCTGTGCGAACTGCCACGGACCTCTACGTTTTTTCCAACCCCGAAAAAACGCAGAAACCGTGCGTCCTGAAAAAACGTACGGGCAGTTGTGACTAAGGCTTAGAACAGCATTTCAGGTGCAGTCACTATACGTGCCCCGAAAAAGTAGCACTTCAGATTTTACAGTATATATCGGCGTAATCCTAAAGAAAACGGCATGATTAATGTACAAATTAAAAGATCATACGACATTCCCCAAAATGAACTTGCTGTTGTCCGTTTAATTTTTCATTATATCCTGTAAATAAGGACTTCAGCATGTGAAAAAAAAATCTCAAAATTTTTCTTCGCTCGCTTTGCTCGCTCGCACATGAATCATTAGACTATTAGACCAAGTAATGACCAGAACCAGAATGAATAGGGAAAAGGTGATGCTTGATAATGACTAAATTAATTAGACTGTATAGGGTAATACCCACTGGCGTAGACAGGGGGGAGGCACCACGTGGCCATGGCCCCCCTATTCAGCCATTTAAAAAAAAAAAGAAGAAAAAAAAAGCGAGAGCTAAAAAGTGGGAGAAGTGAGAGAAAAGGCCTAAAAAGGCGCTACAAGCCGTTATCTGGCTCTCAACATTTGCTATAAAACGTCGAAGTTTTCTCGCTTCGCGCGCGAAGGGGGTAAATATCTCTCCTCTCCCTGGGTGTCGATCTGGGGGGGGGGGGGGGGGGGGGGGGGGGAGTGGTTGGGGTATATATCCCCCCAAAGGTTAAGGAGGGGGATGGCCTGTATTATCACCCCCAATAAGAATGTTGATACATTAACTTAAAATGATGTTTGATCTTGTAATACCATCAAAATCTTTAATGATTAGAAGTAAGGAAATAAGAAATGCCATAATTTTAATGCGAAAATATCGAAGAAAATTCGTTCGCTAGCCTTGTTATTCTCAATTAAGGGGTTCCGTCCACTGGCGTAAATCCGTGCATTCCTTTTTTCATTAAAAACCATTTTGGGATGCTCTAAAATGCAAGTTTTATAGACAGATTTTTGAAAAATTCCCTGATGTAGGAGGGAGATACCCCCCTCCAACCCCCGCCCGGTCTCTTCGCTCTCAGCGGTGTATCTAGGGGGCAGGGGGAACGTGCGCCGGGCAGCACTTGGAGGGGGCGCAAAAAAATGCAAAAGAGAGAAAATAGAAAAATGGAAATGAAGAAAAATCATAATGTTTACGGCCCCCAAATCTGCAGGGTAAATGCACTAGAATTTAAAGTGCGCAAATTTTCCAAAACTCGGTCGCTTTGCTCCCTCTCACAATTATTTTCTTTCAGGATCTCGCAATTTCGCTCCCCCAGTATATAATACTTAAATAGTTTAAAGGGTTCAAAAAGTCGCTCGGTCGCTTTGCTCCGTAGCTTGTCAATAACGTAGATAAGTTTGATGAAGCATAGCTTCATTGTTTGCCCCAGGCGCCATAATCTCTAGATACGCCACTGACTTCGCTCCCTCGCATGTGAAATATTGCGTCCAAATAATTGAAAAGCAGTCCGGGCGTCGATCTATTATTTTCCGCCGAATTTCGCTTTATGTTCACCCCTTGTAGGTGCCCCTCCCGCAAAAGTGCCCTTTTTTGCTGTCCCCCCCCCCCTTGCGCCCCAAATATAGGATAAAGTGTATAAAACAGCATTTGCAAAGGTACAACTTTTGAAAGAAATCTCAACTTCAGGTAGCCTTGATGACTTTCTCGACTCTTTCTCAAGCCTATAGGGTTTTCGTTACTTCTGCTCCCGATTGTAGAAGTGAGTGAATAGAAAACCGTTTATCAATGTATAAAATTCGAGCTTCTCTACCGCTCAATTGTAGTGGTTAATTGCAAAATTTCCTAGGTAAAATGCACAAAAATTGCGTTTTTAGATTTAAAATTGAAAAATATGCCGCTCGGCAGCTTTGCTCCCGCGCTGGTACAATAACGTAGATCAGTGTAGACACTCGGGTGTGGGGGTTGCGTAAATTCATTGTTTGACCCGGGCGCCATATAGATACGCCACTGGCATCGCTCCCTCGCCGATCACCCCCCCCCCCCCCCAATCATGAACACGGATCAACACCCCTGTTTACCAGTGGCTGATCCAGTATTCTCTGGTCTTGGGGGGGGGGGGGGAAGGAGCACCCCAATAAATAAATAAGGAGCAAAAGCAAACAAACACAAACACTCAAACAAACAAAAACAATTATACTGGATAAGTTATCTCACCATGCGTAGGCCTACTTCACGTTTGTATCTAATTCTGTATTATTGTATATTTCATTTTGGTTTAGTCCCGGGGCAGCACGCGGCCCGTCCCCTTCCTCCTCCATAGGTACTGCCATGTTCACTTCTAAGATCATTATTATCAGCATTTAAATTTGAACTCTAATTGGACACCATCATTTGGTCGTGTTGTTGCCTTGTTGGTGCTTGTCTATATTCTCCGGATTATTATTTTAAAGCCATGAACGAACATCATAATTTGGTGAGTAGTATATTTTGCATTAACATTTAAAGTGATTTGGTAACTTTGTAGAGGCTTGATAAAATCTGAGCTACCTGGCCTTATATGCTATCAGTGTATGTAATATGGTGTAAAAATGAAGCCCGGGGGGGGGGGGGGAAGCACTTCAAAATCATCATATTCTTTACAAAAGTAAACATATGCAAGTATTAAACCGGAAATGCCAGACTCATTTTCCCCCATAGACTCAGTGTTTATTAGACTAACGCTTTCGTAAATGGGAGTATTCAGTCATAGATATCTTAATAATAACATTATATATTTGAAAACCTTTCTATGCCTGGCTATTTATTTATCCTTCTGAACATCATTATACAACACAAATATCAAACTTCAACAATTTATTAAATCAAGCCTCCACAAAGTTACCGAATCCCTTAATAGAGAGCACATAATATGCGATATCTTTATATTTGAAACAAAAATTATGTTTTGTCTTATGTTTAAGCAGGTAACATGCGATTTAGTACCTGAAAATGTTAAAACCAAAGTCCATATTTTGAAATTGGTTTAGGAGAAAAAATATTTCAGGAATTCACATTCTTGCCTGAACCCATAAGAAAATCTACACTGTAAAAACTAAAGTGCTACTTTTAGGGGCATGTATAGTGACTGCACCTGAAGTGCTGTTTTAGCGCTTGTAGTGTGCTAATTTATCAGCCAAAAACAAAATATGACCGTGGCGAGCCTCGAACCAGGTTCCGCTGATTGAGAGGCGCTGACGTTACCGATAGACTAACGAATGCTTCTTGCAATCCAGTTTAGTCATGGGAGTCAATTAGATAACATGAACTAAGTGGAGTTGTAAATTCAGTATGTAACAATATGATCTGTTCTAAATCGTACGATGTGAGTTCGTCTAGCGGTAATGCCAGCAATTCTCGGTCAGCGGACCCTGGTTCGAGGCTCGCCAAAATCACGATTTTTTTTAAATGAATGTTTAGCAGTTTAAGGAGCCGGTCCAGCTCCCGTGAAAGTGCTGAAATAGCACGCTGTGTGCATTGCAATAGCACTCTGAGTGCAGTCCCAATGCATGCCCTCAAAAGTGCTATATACAACACTTCAGTTTTTACAGTGTATGTCTCTATTAAGCTTCACAGTGAAACTAAAAAGAGTAAGATATCGAATTACTCTTCATGACTAGTGCATTCACACCACCAAAACGACCGTAAACCGACAAAATCTATGCAATTCGGGGTGATATCAGCGGAGGTCGGTTTGCTATCAGTTTTATGTCGGTCTGTTATCGGGGTTGTCGGTCTCTCATCGGTTTGGGGTCGGGCTACAGAAATTGTCGGGGTAAGATCAATTCAAACACATCACTGAACAACACTGATGCAAGCCCAAACGTGGCTAAACACTACGAATCTCTAATGGCTCTTTTCGGTTTTGACTGGTATGGCTTGCGATAGGCCTATGTTATAGATCGTATATTAATGTGCAAAATTAACAGAAAAATAGTTGCCAAGTGTTTTTGTTACTGGTTTTATCGATATCCATAAACAGAAAAAGGGGAGAACAAAAATCAAAACATTCTTATCCTCATCATAATACCTGGTGTCTAGGACTGAACCTTTACAATGCCTTACTTGATTATCCTTTATGTTCAATTTATATCTATTTTCATCTATTGCCCCACCCTCTGGGACAAACTTCCACCCCATATTCAAAATGCTCCATCCACTGAATCATTCAAAATACTTCTTAAAACCCACCTTTTTAATCAGTCATAGAGGCGCACACAAGTAGTTAGTTTCATTTAACTGTATTGTATTAGTAATATTTTATTTCATTTGTTGCTTTTAAGTTATTGGATGTACAACGTATACTGAGTAAGACAGACCACCTGTGCGCTTAGAAACGCCCGTATAAAGCGCCCTATAACTGTAATTATTATTATTATTATTATTATTATTATTATATCATCCGAACCTGTTTCCAATATCATATTGTAGGAAATGCCTGTAAATACTTACATATCTTACTCTTCGCTCATATATTGCCATTGTATTAATGCAAGCTATACTATCATGCTACTATGTTATTCATGCAAGCTATATACCTCCATGGCTACTATGCTACTATGTTATTCATGCAAGCTATATACCTCCATCGCTACTATGCTACTATGTTATTCATGCAAGCTATATACCTCCATGGTTACTATACTACTATGTTATTCATGCAAGCTATATACCTCCATGGTTACTATGCTACTATGTTATTCATGCAAGCTATATACCTCCATGGCTACTATGCTACTATGTTATTCATGCAAGCTATATACCTCCATGGCTACTATGCTACTATGTTATTCATGCAAGCTATATACCTCCATGGCTACTATGCTACTATGTTATTCATGCAAGCTATATACCTCAATCGCTACTATGCTACTATGTTATTCATGCAAGCTATATACCTCCATGGTTACTATGCTACTACGTTATTCATGCAAGCTATATACCTCCATCGCTACTATGCTACTATGTTATTCATGCAAGCTATATACCTCCATGGTTACTATGTTACTATGTTATTCATGCAAGCTATATACCTCCATGGCTACTATGCTACTATGTTATTCATGCAAGCTATATACCTCCATGGCTACTATGTTCCTTATCCCTCCTTCTCTAATCTTCTTTTCTTCTATTAATTATACTTGTGTATTCAGGCGTACCCGTTGTATGCTTACTGAGATTTGTTCCTTCTTCCACGTATGGAAAGTTCTTTCATTCTGTTTATTTATTTATTTTTTCAATATTTTTCCCTCCACATGGATTTTATTGATATTCATTCGTAACAAATTAACAAACATATTCAAGGTAAATCACATTTATAATGTAAATACATAATACAATAATAATTCAAAATAATTCAAAATACAAATGTTTCTTGAACTGTCGGGTTCACAGAAGACAAACATATTCTCAATAGTGTATTCATGGAATCCATGAAGAAAAAGCGAAACAGTACAAACACATACATGTATCATCTTTTGAATATTGTGGTATACAAATACTTATTTCTGCCACTGCTAGTTATTCTGTTTATGTTACTTTACAATATGCGAACAAATGTTAAATGTCCACTAAATCAATGGAAGAAAATTGATTAGAAGAGAGATGAAAAATAAAAGGAAAGAAAATGAAAGGGGAAGAGAGATAGAAATAGAGAGAGAGAGGCAGAGAGACGGACAGACAGGCAGAGACAGCCAGAGAGAGAGAGAGAGAGAGAGAGATGAAGGGCTGATTAATATGGGTGCTCTGAATGCATGAAATTAATTTTTCCGTGGTTTAAAACGTTCAAAGCTACTTACTCCTGTCAATGTTTTCATAAGGCTTCTCCGGTGAAACATAATTTTTAAACTTTCAATGAAATAAAAAATAATAATAAAAGGAGATATAGAGATATCAACACGTGGCTTTCGTAGCTCACGTTCCTACTACTTTTGTTTGATAGGGATAAGAAAATGTTAAAGGGAGTGGCAAGTCGTAATCCATGGGCCTGACCAGTTGGCCTGACTCGGGGAAATTCGGATACAATCAGGTCCAATCGTGCGCTACCGAAGGAATGTTATTGCCGAATTCCTCGCGTGATCATTAACTCGAATCCCTACATACGTAACCGACCAATGAGATTCAAATACTGGAATAAAGAACGCGCGATTTTGTTTACTCAAATTTAGGTCAATGTGCGAACTTTTATTAGCTGCGCGCGATAAATTGAAGTCGCTTTGAACTTTGATCCAGAGAAAGGAGCAGCCAACTGTAAAACCGCCCATAGATTGCGACTTGTCGCTCCCTTTAAGAAATTGTTTTGACACAAGTTGCACAATCAAAGATAAGTATGCATTGTTATATGTTATCAAAGTTCACCGTCTTCGACAAATAAAATACGCTCAGTCTTACTGAATGTACGTGGTGAGTGCTTGACAATCATAACTATCAGACTTTGTGCTTTACATACTGCATAGAAGGAATGCAGTACACTCTTAGAAGAGTTGGGCAAATAATTAACCAATTTTAACCAATACTGGGCAACATACTGACCTGTTAACTATTGGTTAAAATATGCCCAATTGATGTTGGGTAATTGAAATGCTTTGTAGTTGGGCAAGTTAAATTGCCCAACAGCTGTTCACCAGTCACATTTACCCAACCTTTTATTATTTTTCTTTAATTATTGGTTATACATTTAGTTGGTTAAGTCATTGCCCAACAAATTTTACCCAATTGGTAGTTTACCAACTGTTGGGTAAGCCAACAGAAGAACCAACTTTGTTTCCACAAGAAGACATTTGCCCAACTCTCAAAACTAATTGGGTAATTTTTGCCAAACCACTTCTCTCAAATAGACATTTGCCTAACTCTCAACATGCCCTAATACTGGTAATTATTGCCCAACAATTTCTTTCAAACAGATATTTGCCAAAATAAACTACAATTGGTAGTTTACCAACTGTTGGGTAAGCCTACAGAAGAAACAAATTCGTTTCAGAAACAAGACATTTGCCAATTGTTTCCTTTTTGCCTGTTGTGTCTTTCTGAGTCTTAACCTAGTCAATCCTAACCTATCCTACCCTTAGTCTACCCTATCCTATAATTATTTTAACCTATCCTATCCAGTTGGTGCAATCTGGTGCAAGCTCTTATAATCCCTTTATAATTTGTTATGCATTAGGTGACATTAAGTAAATCTGGCCCACCCCAAACCGTACGCAACACAAAATTCATAAATATTCATATTTAACTTTACCATCTGTTGGTAAATACATGCCCATTTATTAGGTGAATACAATTGCCACAAATTGGTCAAGCTTGCTTTAGCTGAGTTGGTTAAATAACTTGGTAAACTTTTAACCGTGTTTGCCCAACTCAATTCGTCCAACATTTCAAGAGTGTGCAACTGTAGGGCAATGTTTGAGCAATTGTTGAGCAATGTATGCCCAATGTTAGAGATTCGGGGAAAACTGCCCAACAGTTGGACAAATATTAGGCAAACATTGCCCAACAGTTGGTTGGGTTGACGATTGCCGCAATATAGGGTTGGTTTTTTTTTTGCAGTGTATCTTAAATTAATATTTTCCCTGAATCTTGTGCAAAATTTACCCAACTGTTAGGTAGATTTCTGTATGGCAAAATTTCCCTCATAGATTTCGACCAACCTTTCTTTGTCAAACTATTTTTCCCCAACATGAAAGAGTAACTCATTCCCAATTATCCAACTACGAGGCAATTATTCCCAACCTAGATTTAACCAATGCTGTTGGTAAATATGTTCCCAACAGTTGTGTAAATTTATTTGCCACAAATTACCAACCAGGGGGGGTTCTTGAAATTCTTTGATAAGCCCTCACCCCCAATAAATGAATGAATACTGACACTGACATACATTAAATTTAGGGGGAAGATCGTCTTGAATTTTGGGGGTTATTTAAAACCATGTATCTTAAAAGCACATGAGAGAAGTTTTCACATTTTCCAACTGCGTTTTGCTGTCTAAATAGTCTACCGTTGGAAGGAAGGGGGAGGGGCACAACTGGAAAAACTCACTGCTAGGTAATGACCGTTATGAGAACTGAACGTCACAAAGAACAAACTGAACTGATTTCTAGATATATTTCGTGTTATTTGATCTAAACTCATAAAATGGTTAGAAATTGATTGCTTATGAATGATAATATCCTAATTAACTAATTCTCATTCTGCGTACATGTAGGTATCTATTTTCCAGCATGATTTTCAGATCTTTGTTGTACATCAAGTTGTGGAACAAGACTCGAATCGCTAAATCAGTGAACTTTTACTAAATGTATGTAATTAATGATATTGACAAGTAGCAGTTCTTTGCGAGACAATATAACATGCAACACAATATGTATTAATTCATTAATTCTTTTTATTTCGAGCGCTATGATCAGCCTCTTCTTTTTGGTGGCTAGGAAATGCTGTATAGATGGTGACAGCCTTTTCGCTTTTCCTGCTTCAGCCCATTTGTTGTCATTTTGTATTTATATTATTTTGTTTTTGTACAATGAAATTAATGCTCCTTTATAATTTATTTGTGTTACTGTCCTTATTTCAAAGCTTACCGTCAACTTGAACATCGTCACGGGCATGCAGGTTCACTCGTCACCGAGTTGATTACCGAGGAAATTAGATGTCATCCTTTGTGTAAGGCCTTTCCACGTGATACTGATTGACACTGAGTAAAGGAGTCTAGCGCATACTATTGGGAAACATCCCATGAGTACCGATGAATACCGAAACCTAGTGATAATCCTTGATGAATTAAGACTAAACATTCAAACAGAAAATTGAGCACAAATATAATCTGATTTTCCTTAAATTAATCCGTACCATTCTTATCTTAGCAGTTAATCATTTGTAGAGACGGGTGTGCTGGACAGCATAATCATATAGAGACATGAATAGATATCGGGGAGTTGTTCTTATCGTTGTCATTTCCATGCTTGTCATTGGAAGTTATATTATTGATAATTACAAGAATAATTCACAAAACGGCGAAGCCTGGGCATCTCTGAATATTGTCTCGCCACTCTTTAGACAAAATATGACTGTATTGGATTTCGATAAAATAAGTTGTTACAATTACCTTCCCTTCAAGCCCAAATGGGGGAGCTTGAAAAATTACCAGGTGGAGCGCCCTCACGCACAGCTTGTAGCCAGACAGTGCAAGAGAAGACTTCCGCACGCGCTTATTATCGGAGTGAAGAAATGCGGCACAATAACCATAGGTACATTCTTGGGCCTGCATCCAACTTTATCATATACGCGTGGAGCAATACCGAATAAAACTGCCACTAAGGACACCATGGCAAGGTGGAAAGATATGTTCCAGCTGACCTCGTCCAAACAGGTAGCTTTAACGGGCTACCCGGGTCTCTTCAGTGACATGCAACCTCAGTTGGGGCAGATGATGCAGGATTATCTTCCTGGTGACACCAAACTGATTCTGATGCTCCGTGATCCTGTTCAGCGCCTCGTATCCGATTACGTTCATATATTAACCGTCGCTAGCCGCCTGAAAGGGAATGAGCGAAGGCGGTTTAAAGAATCGAAAGGATTGAAGGGCAGTTTTGAAGGGACAGTACTGGATGAATTTGGGAATGTGAATCCGTTTGCATTGGCGGTGCGTCTTGGATTGTACGCAAGTGGAATTCGTTCACTTTACCAACACGTCCCGAAAGAACGAGTCATAATAATAGACGGCAATGCTTTCAGTAAAGATCCATTTCCCAGTCTTGTAAAAGTAGAACGTTTCCTGAAACTACCGCCTTTTTTCAAGCGATATAATTTCGTGTATAACGAAGAGAAACACTTTTACTGCGCAAACGACTCCAGTAGACCTGACATTGGATGTATGAGCGCGGCCAAGGGAAGACCACACCCTACAGTTAACGATGAGTTATTACAGCAGTTGTATGATTTCTATAGACCATGTAATAAAGAGCTCAAAGAGGAATTTGGATTAAAATTTCCTTGGATCACATTGTAGTAGCCTATGTACAGTGATGTATCTCAATTCAATTTTTTTTTCAATTTCGAAACATTTATTTCCAACTTTTCAATATAAGTGTACAAAGTAATAATGTTTTTAACAAAAAATACGACATAATACACATTCATATAGTACTTACATAGTTGGAGGACACACTTCCCCGTGGAGTAAGGTCTCTTCTGGCGTGCCTCAGGGCAGCGTGATCGGCCCGCTACTCTTTAACCTTTTCGTGAATGATGTCATATCTGATGTTGACTCTGACCTGTTACTGTTTGCTGATGATAATATGCTGCTATTTCGTGTCATTCGTACTCACGATGATGAGATTCAGTTGCAACATGATCTGGACTTACTTCAAAACTGGACAACCACAAACGGTATGTCCTTTAACTCATCCAAAACGGGATATCCCAAATACTGTCTATATCATGAAAGGCACACAGCTTTCATGTGTCTCTTCACACAAATATCTTGGTGTTCTGATTAGTTCGAATCTTTCTTGGAAGTCCCATGTTGATGAGGTTACTTCTCGAGCGAGTCGTCTTCTTGGGTTTATCCGAGTTGTAGCCCGTGGTTCCTCCACCTTTGCTATTTTTGCCTTACACAAGGCATTGATCCTGCCGATTATTGAGTTTGGTGTTCCTGCATGGCACCCAAATACATCTAGTCAAATCCAACAATTAGAACGAATTCAGTGCATAGCAACACGTATTGCTCTGAAACAGAAAAGAGGAGTAATGCCTTACGAAGAGAGATTACGGGTTCTCAACTGGTCTACCCTGTCGGCTCGACGAGAGTATTTGTTATGTTCATTTACCTTTAAATGTCTGTACTCCTGCTGTGACTGTGAAGCGCTATTAGCGAACACTCTTATTAACAAAAGATGTCTAAGTACTCTTTCTTTCTGTCACCTTCCTTCACGGACACAGGCTTTGTTCCTGTCCCCCTCCCGTAGGTTCCCTCGCCTGTGGGACAACTTGCCATCTGATGTTAAGGATGCATCAGTAGTCTCTTCACTCTCATGTTTTCTTCTCTCTCTTAAGCGAGCCCTTCTTTTTGAATAATTACACCTTGCTCTCATCCTTTAAATTGATCTCTTCTAACTCTATTTTGACTTCTTTTTTTCTTTTTCTTGCTCTACCCTGATTTCAGATATGTACAGATAATTTAGTTATAAACATGTGTAAAATATGAACAAATCTGTAATGTATTATTACTTATCTGCTAAAAAGCATATGAATTGTCATACTAGTATGCCATAACTTATCCTTCTGCAATTATATTTCACTTGTAGGATTAACCATTTATGTGCATACAGCCCAAAACAGCAATAGCTTTGTTATTAATTTGTCTGTACAATGATTCCTTTTTTTCTTTTTGGGGTTGTTGTTAAGTCTTCATATCCACTTTCAGTTTTAAAATAATCCTGGATATTGTTTTAATCTGCAGCATTATCGTAGTACGCAGTGATTTACATCTCATATTTATTTATTTATAAAATTTGGTATTTATCTAGCCTCCGTACAATTTTTTTCCAAGGCCTCAGTCAAACAGTTATTTCCATGAATTAATCAATTTTGATGACAGGTAGTTTTATCCAGATCCGATGTAATTTACATTTGGCAAATTTCAATGCTTCACTGTAATTTTCTGGACGATCATTTGCTTTCTTTTGTATAATTATATATGTATGTCGTGCAATATAAATTATATTTCTCGGAATGGAATGTGCGGGTTCACATGCCTACGGGCAACAGGGAAGAATTTCTCTTTTGTGAACCCTGACCCACATGTCATTCTTGTCTTATCTTGTTCTATATATCTTTTATCTATTACTCTGTATGCATATCTTGTATTCGTTTTTATGGTCGAATAAATAATAATAATAATAATAATAATAATAATAATAATAATAATGATAAACGCAAAAGCTTGAGCCGAGGGTGCCCTTGGTAACATAATACATAATATTACATAATAAATATATAAAACGAAAACAACTACGTACATAAAGAAAACAGATAACATTCCATAACCGCTGAGCTTAATTGGAGGGAAAAGGAAAAAAAGAAAGAGAGAGAGAAGGAAAAAAAAGAGGGAGAAAGAGGGAAAAGGGGGAAGGATGGAGGTGCAACATAAAATGAGTGCGGATAAGAGATGTATTCACAAAGAAGCAGAGAGAAGAGAGGGAGAGAATAGACCTAATGGAGGGTTAGGAAGAATCTTAAACCATATTATTTGTAAGACGAAGTGAAATGTTTTTTATCCTTCTTGCGAAGCTGGCAAGAGATGCGGAGTATTTTATTGTGTCAGGGATAACGTTCCACAGCTTAGGTCCCGAGTACCGGATGTTATGTTGGAATAATAAGGTTCTGTGCTTGGGTAGATGGATGTGATTTGCGTGTCTGGTTTCGTATTTATGAATAGTAGAATTTAACTGAAAGAGGTTACAAAATTCGTAAGGAAATAAATTGTTTGTACTTCTGTACATAAAAATGCTTTGTTGATGTTTATTTATATCGGTAAATTTTAGTATGTTAAATTGTTTGAACAAATGGTCAACGTGACACCGGAGGCAGTACCTGTAGTACGAATTATTTTCTTTTGTAGGGTGATTAATTTGTGTAATTTGGATATTGTAGAGTTCCCCCAGGCTAGGTTGCAGATGGTAGATATGGTAGGATAAGAGAATTGTAAAGCATACGGAGGATGTTGTTTGGTAAAATGTGCCGCAGTCTAGCAATGATGCCAATATTTTTAAAGACTTTGCTTTCTGTTTCAAGGATATGTTTCTTCCAAGACATAGAACTATCAATGTGTACACCTAGACATTTTGTGTTTTCAACTCTAGGTAGTAGTACGTTGTCGAGATATATGGAAATGCTGTCTAAATCAGTGTTTTTTTTGTTGTTGTGAAAGATCATATAGTTACATTTTTTTAAATTGACAGACAGTTTATTGGCCTTAAACCACTCGCATACAAAGGTTAGCTGTTGATTAACATTACTGCACAGTGAGGTAAGATTAGATCCGCTACATAAAATATTCTTGTCGTCGGCATAAAGAACAAAAGTTAATGTTGCTGTTGATTTGAAAATGTCGTTTATATAAAGTAACGGACCAAGCAACGAACCTTGAGGTACACCACATGTGATATTACTCATGTTAGAGATGACCGAGTCAAATTTAGTGCACTGGAGGCGATTGCTAAGATAACTGGCAAACCAATCGTGCGCTATGCCACAGATTCCATACCTAAAAAGTTTTTAAAATAAAATTGAGTGATTAATGGTATCGAAGGCTTTCGATAAGTCTATAAAAATTCCAATTGAATATTGATTTTTTTTTCAAAGGAGTCAATTATATCGTTTGTTAGTTTAGATAATGCCATAGCTGTAGAAAAATTTTGGCGGAATCCAAATTGGTTTTTGTAAATAATGTCGTATTTAACAAGAAATTCGTAAGTCCTGGTGTATACAATGTGTTCAAGAGTTTTTGAAAAAACCGATAGAACAGATATTGGTCTATAGTTGGTAAGCTGTCTTTTGTCCCCAGTCTTCAATATGGTTGTGACTCTAGCGATTATCAGTAGGTCTGGAAAAATCCCTTTATTAAGTGATAAATTGAAAATATGACATAGCGGTTTAGATATATACCGAATCGCTCTTTTAATTACCCTGGGACTGAATTCGTTTAAACCTGCAGATTTATTATTTTCAAACGAGTTGACAATATTACTTATTTCATTTTCATCTGTAGGATATAGAAATAGAGAATCATCAGGCGGAATGTATGTCCGAAAGTCATGGTATTTTATTAGCAAGAGTCGGACCAATTTTTGTAAAGAAATCGTTAAATGAGTTACTTATGGTTAAAGGATCAGTCACAATTTTATCATCAATACTGAAGGCAGTCTCTGGGCTTTCATGAACTTTCTTTTTTATAAGACTGTTTATGGTATCCCATGTACGTTTAATATTTGATTTATTACGCATGAACTTGTGTGAAAAATATATGATCTTTGTCTCCCTGAGGAGTGTCGTAAGTTTATTTCGATATTGTTTAAATTGCAACTCGTTTTGACGAGTCGGATTTTTAAAGAACCACTTGTATAGCCTGTTTTTATGTTTTATAGATTGTAATAAACCGTTTGTCATCCAACATTGTATTTTTTGTCTTTGTTTCTCTTTTTTATTAGGGGAAAATTTAGATCATACAGTCTACGTATTTTTGTTGAGAATGTGTTATATGCTAAACTTATCCATATATATATATACTTTGTTATTGTGCCAGAGTTTTGAAATGATATAAAAACTACGACCCGTAGTGTACAGACCTAGGCATAAGAGGCGAGATGGGGGTGGGGGGGGGGGGGGGGGTGAAGGAGGGGTGCCCGGGAAATGGTGACCTATATTCGGACGAGGTGCCAGAAAGTATTGTTATATCTTACCCCCATTTTTTTTTTTTTTACAAATTTAATTTCACTACAACAATGTGTCAATTTTCGTCCACCTGTTTCGTTGACTCGCTAAATATACAAACCGAAAAGTTTATAGGCAAATTCATGCAAGAGGCTACAGCCTCCTCCCCCAGCGAAAATGCACCCGTATATACACGTTTATATACAGAACATAATAACATATCAATTAATTTTATCCTAAATGGCATGCATGCTAACTTTAATTAAGCAAAACCTGTTTGTAGAAAAGCTCAAATTCGGATATCTATTACCATGAAGAAAAAAAAGTTATTCAATATTTTGAGGATGATTCACGATAAATCGGCTATGTATAATTCTAAATGGCATGCTTCAGCCTTTGTTTGTATAAATGAAAATGAGAGAAATGTAAAAGCATTGTATTCTATTTGAATTCAAGATACTTATCCCTATCATTGTGTTGTATATATGCATACATGGAACAGATTGAAGCAGGCCCAGTGGCTGATTTTTTTTTTTTTGCTTGTCAGAGAATTTTGGAGGGAAAAAGCATTTTTTTTAATGTACCCCCCCCCCCCCCCCCGTTTACTCAATCCTGGATCCGCCACTGAGGCCAATCGGCCGATTTACAAGCTTTCGGCTCCTGGCCTTCTTCAAGTTTATTTGCTCAATCAACCAGAATGAAACAAATAACGGTGATATTAATAAGCAATTTAACAAAACCAAAAAATTGTTATGTTTCGGAATATTAGAAAAACATGATGAAATCGAAATAAACAACGAACTCCGTGAGAGAATAATCTTTTATAAAGATCGAATTTTCACCCATAGGGCTCTATCCGGAAATAAAGAAATTTAATTTAAAAGCATCTAACATCGCAACGCAATGGGCTAGAGAGGATACTCGCGCAACAAAGCAAGAGTGTAGTACAAGGACAAACAAGAAGGAGAATAAGAAGAAAATAAGGAAGGCGGGAGGGAGAGAGAGAGAGAGAGAGAAGTAGAGAGGGAAAGGATGGGAGACATCCACAAGGAGCAAAGAGGAAAAAACATATAGAAACGGAGACGGGCCAGTAGTTTCAGCGACACCAGATTAAATTGACCGACAGATTAAGAAAAAAGGAGGACAGCTCAGGGGAACTTTGATTTAAGATAGGCAACCATTATTCTCTCATTCCGTTCACACTGTATTTATTTCCACGAGAGTTGCGAAAGCTGGTGTATATGTTATTTCCTTACACTTGTTAATAATTATTGTAATGTATACATGTATCTCAAAGCATTCGCTTGGATCCAGCTGAGGCACGCGGCTTGCCTCACAAGCATGACGGAATAAAGGCCATCATTGTGCTCTTTTATTCTCTGTACCCCACAACTGCATATATGTAAAAGCACACATACATGTACACACACGCACACATATATTTATATATTTATATTCCACACACACTTTGTATATATATTGTATATATTGTATATATATGCTGTATATTGCTTAGATCCAGCTGAAGCATCCGGCTTGTAATTGTTTAAAACTCACCTGCTCCCGACAAAGGAATTAATTAATGAGGTTGAAGATTTGTCAATCTGCTGGTCAGTTGAATCTGGTGTCGCCGAAACCACTGGCCCGTCTTCGTGGTATAATCGTTAAGGCATAAGCGTTGTCCCGGCGGAGACATTTTTTTAACATTTGCAAAAATTTCAAAAAGGGACAGCTCTGGGGAACTTCGATTTAATTATATCATTTCCACGAGAATTGCCAAAGCTGTTGTATATGCTATTCCTTACAACCATATATATAAATATATTACACATACACATACAGTAAAAGAAATGGTCACTATGAGACGGTCGTAGCTTTTATTATCCTCATTTATTCGTCAAGATTTCGATCTGTGATCTTCATTAGGACTCTACAAAAGATAAAATAATGACTGACATCTACATCGGAATTTACATTTCAATTTCGTACTATTATTAAGTACTTATCATTATAATTATAATATTAATATAAATTATTATCGATTTGTCCACAATCTAATGTTCAGTTGGTAAATTAAGAAGTAACCGGATTTTATCCAGAAATCTAGGGCTGCTCTTTGTTTCAACAAGTCCTCATCTTATTCGTAATTCTCCTTTTCATTCTAGTCCATGACCTTTCGCAGAATTATGTGCTGTACCGGGCTTGCTTTCTGTATGGTTTCAAACGATACGTCGACTCCAAGATCAGCCTGGAAGCTCTTATGTCTTGTTGTCACTGTTCCCAAGGCTTCGATCACTATTGGTATGACCCTCGTCTTCACCTTCCATATCGTTTTCAGTTCCCATGCCAAGTCGTTGTACTTTTGTATCTTTTCTTCCTCCTTACTCCACGCCCTGCAGTCTCCGGGAATTGCAATGTCTATGATGAGACATTCCTTGTCCTTCTTTTTCGTTAGAATGATATCTGATCTTCTAGCCTGTATAACCTTGTCTGTTTGGATGTTGAAGTCCCACAGAAGTTTTACATCTTCATTCTCGATCACGGGTTCCGCCCTGTGATCGTACCATTTGTCTGCATGCGGTAGCCATACCCCAATGGACTGCAGCAGGCACTCTATCATGCCTTCCCATGTACCATTCTACTGCATTCACTCACATGATGCGTTATCATGGTTACCGTTTCAATTTTGCTATGGCACATTCTGCATGATGGTGATGTTTCTTGTTTCTCCATTTTTGCTTTCCTGTATTTTTTTTTCTCAATGCCTGATCCTGAGTAGTAACCAACATACTTTCAGTCTCCCTTTTCAGGCTTCCTCTTTTTTTTTTCAATTTTCAATTTCAATTTATTTATTTCATCATCCAATAGAAATACATTTAAATACATAAATGACATTGTACAAGTAATAATGACGAAGAAAAAGGAAACTACAAAAAAGCGATGAGCTTGAAAACCTGTAGTTCCACAAAGGGTAAAGCATGAATGTACAAAGAAAATAATTAATCCATAAAAAATCAAGTACATGTAGTACATGTAATTACCAAAAAAAAAATGCAAATGTTCACTCCACACACACACACACACACACACCCACACACTATGTTGTACATATACATAGACACCCTATCCTGTAAGAAAGAGAGAGAGAGAACAGGGAGACAGAGGCAATTTGCGAAAAAGAGAGAAAGGATAAGAACAGGGAGGAAGAAGAAGAAGAGAGAGAGAGAGAAGGAAAGGGTAGTAGTACAGAATAAGGTGATGTAAGATATTAATTGACTTTTACATTGTAGTTGGCAAGAAGACATTTTTTTAACTTGACTTTAAATGAACTTAGGGTTGTACAAGAGGTAAGATCTTTATCAAGTGAATTCCAAATTCGAGGACCCTGATTCCTAACACACTTTAACAATTTAGTCGAACTAACTTTTTCATAGTGTAACTTACAACTGGAGCGAGTATCATAATTATGTACAAACATATTCACAGTAAACAAATTTGCAGTATTGATAGGAACCACATCGTTCATTTTCTTATACATTAAAAGAGCAATTTGAAATTTATTTATATCATATATATTTAGAGTTTTCAAATAGATAAAAATTGGTTTAGAAGGGGCCAGGAAAGGAGTTGACGTACATATTCTAAGTGCTTTTTTCTGTAATTTGTGAATGGGTTCAAGTTTTGAATTCCATGTACTAGCCCAAACAATATTGCAGTATTGTATGTATGGAAGAATTAAAGAGTTGTACAACATGAATAAATGTCTTTCAGGTAAAATATGGCTTAATTTGAATAATATACCAACATTCTTTGATATCTTATTACAGAGTTCAGTACGATACATATCAAAATTAAGATTTTCATCTAGTATAACACCAAGGAATCTTGTGGAGGTTGAGGTAGTAAGCTGAATATCATTAATTTTTAGTTTGACATCAGAAGTGTTACAAGAAATACATTTTTTCCTGAAGTACAATACATTGCATTTTGAATAATTTACAATTAATTCATTAGATGTGAACCAATCAGATATTTTACATAGTTCCATATTTGTAACAGAAATCAATTGGTCAAAATTACTGTGTGAAGCAATTAAAGTAGTATCATCTGCAAATAATAAACAATCAAGAAATGGAGAAATTGTACATAAATCATTAATATACAACAAAAAGAGAATTGGGCCTAGAATAGATCCTTGCGGAATTCCAAAAATTACTTTAGTTAGAGGTGAGTTACATGTGTTATATGATGTGTACTGGAACCGATTACATAAATAATCTTTAAACCAGTTTAGACAAATACCACGTATGCCAAAATAAGGGAGTTTCGATAAAAGAATTGTATGGTTAATTAAATCAAATGCCTTAGACAAATCTAGAAATATGGCAAAAGAATGTAAATTGTCATTCACATTTGTCATTAGCCTGTCATGTAAGTCTATAAGAGCAGAATCACAGGAGTGATTATGTCTAAAACCATACTGAGAATTATTTAAAAGATTGTTATTATCCAAATGAGAAAGAAGCCTGTTGTAAATTATCCTTTCCAGTATTTTTGAAAAACAGGAAAGTAATGTAATTGGTCTATAATTAGAGAATAAATGAGGGTCGCCTTTTTTAAACACTGGAATAATTTTGCCTATCTTTAATTTACTAGGAACATTACCTGAATTCAAAGAGAGGTTAAAAATATATGAAAGAGGTGAGGCTATGAAGTGGATAATTTTCTTTAAAATTTTTGAACTTATTTCATCCAAGCCACAGCTACTGCTCATTTTCATATTGTGTACTATATCAATAATTTCATTTTCTTTAGTTGGAGTAAAAAAAATAGAGTTATTGCACTGGTCATGAAGATAATAAGTAAAATGTTTGCCTGAATGAGTAATAATATCAGCTTTCAGTGCAGAAGCAATGTTTGAAAAATAATTATTGAATTCATTAGCAATAACTTGATCATTTGTCAGTCTAGTTTCTTCTTTGCTAAAATAAGATGGGAAACCCCTTTTCTTTTGTTTGCCCATTAAATCATTTATAGTCATCCATACTTTTTTGAGGTTTTTCTTATTCTTTTCTAAGAGGTTGGTATAATATTGCTTACGAGAAAATTTCAATACTTTATTAAGTCTGTTACGACATGCTTTGAATTTATCCTTATTCATTTGGTTGCTATTTCTACAATATTGTTTATATAATCTATTTTTCTTACTTATACTTTTTAAAATAGATGGTGTTATCCATGGTTTTCTTAATAATTTCCGTTTCTTAGGTTGTGTGAATAAAAAGTTATTGTCAAATATTTTCTTAAATTTTGAAGAAAAAAAACATTATAAGCATCATCAACATCAGATATTGTTTGTAGTTCGCTCCAATCCATGACAGACAAATCAGATTTAAAAGAATTGATTGTTGTGTCATTAGGTTTTCTGAAAGGAATTGCTATTGAGTTGGTATTCTGAAAGTCATAATTAGAAGTAATTTGAAAAATTGGCAAATGATCAGTAATGTCATTATATAATATACCAGAACGTAATTGTTTATCGCAGACATTAGTAAAAATATGATCAATCAGTGATGCTGAAGAATTTAAAATTCTGGTTGGTTTGTCAATCAAGGGTCTGAGTGATTTATCGTAAACAATATTAACAAAGTCATTAACATTATTCAGAGATGAATATTTAAGTAAATCTATATTAAAATCGCCCATAATATAAACATTAACATTTTCCCTATGAATTTTTTCAAGGCAATCATTGAAAGGGTCGTTAAACTGATTAATGTTCAGTTTGGGATCCCTATATATTATACCAACAATTATATTTTTCTTGAGGGGGAAACATATTTCAATAAAAAGAGATTCACATATTTCGGTTGGTAAATTAAGGTCAGGTCGTACAATTATGTTAAGAGATTCCTGAACAAGAAAACCCACGCCACCACCTCTACTTTTACGCCTGTCATTGTGTACAAAAGAATAACCATATAAGTTAAAAATCAGAGGTGTGTAATCGTGAATCCAAGTTTCACTAAAACCATATATTGAGAAATTTAAGTTAAGTTGTGATATAAACTGTGTTATGGCATCAAAGTTTTTAAGAAGACTTCTTGCATTAAAATGCAAAAAACTAAACACTTGAAAGCTATTTATTTCAAGTGTTTTGTTAAATTCACTCATTCACTTTTCAACCATTGCCAACTCTCTGGTGCTGCGAATTCCTCTGTCTGTTTAGATGTTGTCCGTGCATCACCTTTCCTTTCCATCCTTCAAGTCTTTCATTTCTCTGATCAGCCTTGAGCTGGTTTGCTGTCAAGTCTTTCCATTTCTTCATAGACCCTTTAATGGCAGTCATGATTTCATCCATCTTTCCATCCATATAGCAGTATAAGCTCTGTTCTTCATACCTTACATTTTCCTCTACTCCCATCAGTCCGCGTCCTCCATGCTCTCTTGGCGCATATAGCCTATCTATATCAGACCATGGGGTGGAACATCTCATGCATAGTCAACAATTTCCTTGTTTTTCTGTCTAAAGTATCCAGCACTTGTTGGTTCCAATCTACTTTGCCTGCAGCATACCTCAACCGGGCCACTGCCCATTGTACCCCTTTTGCCTCCAGCTCCACTCCTTTACTTTGTAGTTGTAGTAATATGGGTATCTGTAAAGCTGCACCGATTCTTTGAAGCTAGATATGGCTCATTTTGTAAAAAAAAATCAAACAGTTGGAAATATAGGCAAAAGGAGGGACTTATAAGAAGGGCTATTATCAAGGGTTATCAAGAGGTGAAAGGGGGCACTTATGTGAAGAGGAAAGGGCATATAGAATCGAAAAATGCGTGTCACTTTTCAGAAGGAGAAAACGATACTTAGACACAGGTGGCAATTATCAGATTTGAAAAGTGGCACTTATCAGAAGTAAAGAGGGGGAACTTATATGATGGGAAATTGAGCACTTATTATAAGGTAAAAGGGGCACCTATGAGAAGTGAAAATGGACTTATCAAAGGAGAAAAGGGCATAAGAGAGAAAAGGGACAATATTTAGAAACGAAAAGAGGCACTTATCGGAAGGAGAAAAGGATACATATTAGGGAGATTAGGTGTAATTATCAGATTTTACAAAGAAGAAGTTTTCAGAAAGCGAAAAGGGCACTTATTAGAAGATAAAATGACAATTGTCTGATTTGAAAAGGGGCACTTTTCAGAAGGAGAAAAAGGGGCACTTATCAGAAGGGGAAAGGGCACTTATTAGCAAGAAAAAGGGGCACATTTAGTTCAAAAAGAGGGTACTTATCAGATAGAAAGGGGCACTTTCCGGAAATAAAAAGGACATTTTTTGGTACTTGATAAAGTAGGGGACACAGTGCCCCCCGCGCCCTCACGGGATGGAAAAGTACCTCTAAAATCGTCTTCAACAAACATATGATTGCCACGGTTGCATAAAGGTAACGGGCAAGATATATAAAGCAAAACTCGAACCATTTCTTTGTTTTCAATATTGATGTTCACGTATTCTAGTCGCCTTGAAAACAGGCTGAAGCCCTGTCGCAGCTAGATCCAAAAATGATTGCATCTTACTAAATGCCAGTAGAAAATAGTAACGTAAAAGAACTCATATTTTTAATTATCCATTACTGCTTGGATATAATTTTCTGAGGTTTCGGGCAATTATTTTTTGGAGGGAACCGATGGTATGGCGGTTACACTTTGCTTTGACTTTACAACCCTTGGGTATTATTAATTTGATAAATAAATTATCAAATTCAGATTCAGTTTCAAAACACGTTTATCACCTTCTGACATCAAATGACTATATAAAAAAAAAAAGAATCCATTATTGCCTGACTTAGGATTTTTGACTGTGCGGTTGCCTGGATATAATTTTCTGAGGTTTCAGGCAATTATTGTTTTGGAGGGAACTGATGGTGTGGCGGTTATACTTTGCTTTGACTTAACAACCATTGCGTATAAATCAACTTAATAAATAAATTATCAGATTCAGATTCAGATTCAAATCAATTTTTACATTTACATACATGCAGGGAGGAGACAAGATTGCCTACAAGCAAGAGGCATGTGATTTGGCTACCGTAATGATATCTATTACATACATACATACAATATTAATACAGATAAGAATACGTTAACAAGGATCCAAGACTTGTGTAGGGGAGGAGTGTCCAATATTCCCCCAAGTTCTGATAAGCACCTCTCTAGTCCAGTAGCTTTATTTCAATTTGCTCTTGTATGTCTTAATGGTGAATCGGCACGCTCATTAATTAGGAAAAAAAATCCTGGGTCTGCCTGTTTAAAAAAAAATTGTCATCTGTTCCGTTCAAGCTCTACAGACTGGATATTGGTCAGGTTCCAAGTTTTAGTTGATATACAGTGTGAGTTAATAAAAAAGAAACCCAGATTCAACCTTGAATATAGTGGCAATCAGTAGGCCTACATACAAATTTTTATCTATGATACTCGCATTGTAGCTAAGCACGTTCTTTAATTCGGCTAATTATGAACTATTCCATTTTTACCTTGTCCCTTTCCTCTTTTGATATTTTTACAAGTATCATATTGATAATAATAATAATACAACGCACTCATATTGCGCCATCATTATCTAGTTTACCTATTCCGAGGCGGGTGATGAAAATGTGAGAAGCAAGAAGGTAGAAATAGAATGGACTGAACATGCTGAAGAATACTGCAAATCTGTGCTGAATTAAATTTCACTGTATGCTTTAGAACAAAGAACTGTTATCAAATTTTACTTTAAAACATCTACGAATGTCTATGGAATGGATATTAGGAGGTAAGTGGTTCCACAAACACGGCGCCGCAGCTATGAAGGCACAGTCACCAAGAGATCATTTCGTTCTATGTGCCACAAGAAGATCTTTGCCAGAAGAGCGCAGACAACGAGTTGGTACATATTCAGAAATTAGATTTTTAATATATGAGGGGGTACAAAACCATGTAATGCTTTCCAAGTAATAATTAGAATTTTATACTCGGTACGCTCTCTTATTGGTAGCCAATGTAACCCTTTAACATTTGGTAAAATATGATCTCTTTTACATGTCCTAGACAATATTCTGGCAGCAGAGTTTTGCGCTCTGTGTAGCTTAGCTATTTGAGAAGATCACACATGTTACTGATGTTACTGATACTACGTAGATGAAAATTAATTGATTGACTTTGTACAAAGTTATTCTCTGTCATATTACTATCAAATAATACTCCAAGATTATGTGCAGTGTTTGTACGTAATACATGTGAATCACCAATTCAAATGGAATGGTGTTGTAAATCAACCTTCTGATACTTGAAAGAATTAACAATTCACTCTTAGCATCCTTGAGCTTTAGCTTATTCAAAAACATCCATATCGACTTTACATCTATATTGATTTTACATGTAGAAAAATATAACCAATCACAGTCATGTAAAGTTACATGATGATTTATTAGACAGAAGAATGGCTAGCTTTAATAAATCAAATTCGCTTCAACAGCAGAACACCCATTACAATATTGGTTGATTTAATCCCAATTCCATCCGGACCGCTTTGATAGGTTCCTGACATGCCTGATGAACAAGATACTGTGTATGTTATTATATATTTCATAAAGTGTGGTTTAGACCACATTATGGTGATTATTCCACAGAGAATATGTCTGGGCGTGGCAATAACGTGTCTCGAGATCTGGCATGCCAAAAACGTGAGATAAATTGGATAAATCATCCTTTGTAGAATCAGTTTGGCAGTATATCTCGCCCCAACTAAGCTTTACGTTGAGACGGACTGCTTGTCTCCTGACGTATCATCTATCTAAGTAAGATCACCTATCAAGGATTCTACCTTGTATGGTAAGCACACTGTCAAAATTGAAATATTAAAATTTTATACTAATGTTGTAGAAAAGGAGATTCTGTACCTATTCATTTTATGAGGAAATCATTTAAAGTCTAAGTCCACTGTTGTTTTCATTACCACTAAAATCAGTAAGGCATATTACCTATGACAACTGCCCATAGATTATTAGGGAGAACACGATCATTTACCGGTGATACAATAAACTTTTGATCCATGTCCTATTCTTGTTTTGCTCATTAAGAATCTGCTGAACAACCACAATGTTTGGCGGAAAACTTGCTATTCTCCTCATCGCCTCAACGTTGGTAATGATCCAAGATGTCGAGCGATGTTCAGCTACGGCGGAGCTTCCTGTCCAGCATGGTGTCAATTTTGTCGGCATCGGCTACAACATAATAGAGGGTAACCCAGAAGGAGGCGATCTGAGTACAGGAGGTGTAGATCCCGGTCTACTTCTCAGTCGACGGATCTTCGATTTCACGTTTGACGAAGGGGAAAAGACTTCTGACCAGCAGAATCGAATTCCCGACGAGGTGACTTTCGTACGCCGAAACAGCGCCTTTACAACATCATCACTGACATCGTTTTACGGTACGAAAAGTTACGCTTCCAAACTCTCCGCACAGGTTGACGTATCTGGTAAGTATCATCAAAACCTAGTAACCTGTTGAATATCAAAATAATTTGCATTTATATAACCAAATTATTTCCCATCCCTTACTCTTCGATGAAACTTAATAACTATCGAAAATACGAATCCGAGCAGATAACCGTATTTTAATCATTGTAAAGAACGTTTAAGATATGATTTATCTGAAGACATATTATACTTACTTAAACCAAGTAAACTAATTTGCATTGCTTTTTTCTCGAAATACAAGTTTCCAAACATGATCATAAAATCGCATTGTAATTAAAGTATTCGCACACTGTCTTTGATATTACTCCCACATGACGCATCAATGGCCGCGCCAGTCATTGATTCAGAAAGAGTGTAATATCACATTTCATAGATCTACTCAACTCCCAGTAATGTTCATAATATTTCTCATCAAAATTATACAGTATTGCATTAATATTGTTGTATAGTTTCTATTTCAGTTTAATTTTAAGTCCAATTTTAATATTTTAATTTGTATTCATCTTTTATATTTACTTATTTTGTTATGCACAGTGTATATTGTCATTCTGATTTTATATGTTATTTTTATCTATGATCCATTTTAAAGTATTTCTGCAATGTAAACATGCTAATATCAGCCCTTGGGCTGCCATCATGTATTGAATTTTATATGAAATAAACCATTATTTCAACTTGTACTTGAACTTCTTCTTCTTCTTCTTCTTCTATCTGTTTTTAGCTGGATATGAAGGCATCACGGCTAGTGTCCAGTTTGCTGCAAGTGCCCGTAAGTTGTCTGATCCTACTTCAAGCTAGAGAGAAATTTACAGTTGTGCTGAATATTTTCATTTTTTATTCAATATGTCGCCCTGTTGCATGTATCATACGTGTCGTGTCATTCCCAAGCTGTCATGATAAACGGTTGCCTTTCAGATTCTTTCCCTCTTACATGCGGAGTTCCGCAAGGCTCTGTGCGCGGGCCCACCATGTTTTCGTTGTATTTAACCGGTTTGAAGAACATTTTTCATCACCACTCTCTTTCTTATCATGTTTATGCAGATGATATTCAAATATATACTTCTTTCAAACGCAATGCAGCCAGCGCTATCCATAATCTTGAGACATGTGTACAAGATGTTCATAATTGGTTGAACTCACATTCACTAAAATTAAATCTTGAGAGATTTTGTAATGTACGGTTCTAAGACTCAGTTAGAGAAGATTTCCATCACTTACTCTTGCTGGACATGAAATTACCTTATCCAATGTATGCCGTAACCTTGTTGTGTTTCTCGACTCAAATATGACAATGTCTACACAAATTCAATATGTCTCAAAATCAGTTCGCTATCAGTTACGCAATTTAGGTTTAATTCGTAAATACCTTAACCGTAGTGCCACTGAGAATATTACTCATGCTTTAATCTCATCTCGCTTGGAATTTGGTAATGGCCTCTTGTTTCGTTTGCCTCACAACCTACTTGGCAAGCACAATTACAAAAATTACAGAATGCCGTTGCTCGCGTCGTGACCCTCTCCAACAAGCACAGTCACATTTCACCCGTTCTAAAATCACTTCATTGGTTACCTGTAGAAGAACGTATTGTTTTCAAGATTCTTCTGTTATTATTTCACTATATACATGGCTCTGCTCCGCAGTACAACATTGGTTTGATCAAGCATTACATTCCCTCTTAGACTGCCACGTTTTCAAAATCTCTGGCTTAGGCTACTTGTTATTCCTAGGCTTAAACACAAGGTGGGAGGAGCGAACCTTCGCTCATACTGGGCCGTCGATATGGAATACCCTCCGTCAAGGGATTAGAAAAAGCAGTTCTGTTGAAGTGTTCAAAAATAATCTTAATTTAAAAAGTATCTGTTTAATTTGGTCTATAATTGATTACCATTACCTTTCATGTCCGTACCTCTCCTATTGTACTTTGCTTATTTGTGATGTATTTCATCTTTTGCACAAGTTGCGCCTTGAGCATTTGATCATCAAGTGGATTCGGCGCCTTATAAATCTTATACATTATTATTATTATTGCAGAATGAAGAACCTGTTAAATATGTGTTTTTTACTTTGGAGGAATAGATTATAGGCCTACCTGCCTCTAATAAGAGAAAGAATAATGCTTAGATACTAAGCATGACATAGATCGAAATGTATTATGAGAGTAAATTAGAGAAATTGCATTAATTTATTTATTGCAAATACGTAGGTTTTTTTGTTGAAACTAGAAATAACACAGCCGTATTGCTTTTAAACCAACTTGTCGGATAACGAATGCAGTAGAAAGGGAAAATCGTTTGAATTTATTTGTATTCCTTCTGTTCTCATTCAGTCACACACAACTTCGGAAAAACGAGCACAGGTATACTCCGAAAACGGCGTATAACCCTGCCGGAAAGAACACAGTGTCCCACAGTGTGTTCACAGTGTGGAACAAAGTGTGAAATCATCTTCACACTGTTAAATTCGAGCGTTTTAAAGGGATACGCCACCAGGCGAGCTCGGGATTACATTTCGACTGCACGAGAGCTCGAGCTCAGGCGGAGCGTGCATGTTGTGCGGCTACCAGTATGTCCGAGGTTTGCGCCCTGCGGGGCAACGGCATGATCAGGTAACGATCACGATGCCCTCTCGCGGCATTAAAACGTCCACAATATGCGGTTGAGTATCTCTTTAACATTTTGAATCACATATTCAAAGAGTCGACTATGTGAACACAATGTGAATGCACTGTGGGACACTGTATTCTTCCCGGCAGGGAACGCACAATGCATATAGAGCCCTTACCATTTCCATTAGTATGTGGCGCGAAAGACCTCCTGTTTTTGTATCCCGGTGAAATGTGACGTAAATAGACTATTGCTGAGCATAAAAATAAGTCGATCTCAAATGTATCAGAAATCCTTTCAACAATTCGCGTAAAAATGACCCTTAGCCCCCCCCCCCCAAAAAAAAAAAAAAAATAAAATAAAATAAAATAAAAATAAAAATAAAAAATAAAATAAAATAAAATAAAATAAAATAAAATAAAATAAATATCAGAAAAACAAACAAACAAATATTGAACCCATTTAAACTCATTTGCTTAAGTGCCTTAGTACATAAAAATACCGGTATGTTATTAAAACAAAAGAAAAATCATGAGAAAAGTGGCACTTTGCGATTCCCTGTTGCCCCCCCCCCCCCTCAAAAATTCAAAAAGCTGCAAATGTCTTTATTCCAATGTTGATTAGAAACATAAACAGGTGCTTTCCATTATTTTTATGCCTACATTTCTTTACAACATTGTGGTAGGATATATTTCGATGAAGGAATGGATACATTCTTGAAAGTGCCCATTATAAGTCATAGCATAACAAAGTAAGGCATAGCCCCCCCCCCCCCCCCTCACTTCACATAACGGGCCCAGCAAATGAAAAGACTTATGATAAACAAAATACTAATTGCTATAACAAATACCATGCCATAAATCTAATTCAATAGTAATAAATGGGTTGTTTAAATAAACAAAACAAAAAACAGGTAGCCCTTCAATAAAGAGTACGTGTTTCGGAGTTCAACCATTTTTCATGTCCTATGTGTATATATTTTTTTTTTCTTATAACTTTTTTTTTTATTTAGACTGATTTCGTGTCGTCTTTAATTGAAATATGATGGGGTTGTTTTCTGTAGGTTACCAACAAGTCGCCTCGAAGACTTCTAGCCAAGGATCTGTGTTCTTGAGTAATGAGACGATCACAAACCTTGGTCAAGCACGCTACGAGACTGAACTTGCACAGACGGGGAAACAGTTATTCTCCACCGGTTTCGTTGTTGAGGCTTGCAACCTTCCACTCACCTACACGGACGAGACAATGAATGAATACATGGAATTTATGGATAAATGGGGAACGGTAAAATCTCTTTCTACCCCCTCTCTTTCTCCCCTTCTCTTCCCCTCCCTTTCTCCAAGAGACATAATCTATAAATGTTGACCATCATGTCCATAACGCTTAGTCTGTTTCAAGCCTTTTTAATCAGCACCACTCCCTGACCATTCAGTCCTCTGTTTTCCAAACGTCCATCCATGTATATGTAATTCTCCCTCCTCTACGCACATTCCCCTCAATTTTCTGTAATTAAAAGGTTATCCAAGCAGTGGCGTATATAGGGATTATGGTGCCAGGGGCAAAAAAGGAAATAAATCGCGACAATTGCATTTCTAACCGTAAAGTTAAAATTTCTTCCATCTGTTGAACCTTTGAAAAAAAAACGTTATACACTTTATCCGATATTTCAGTTGGGGCGCAATATTTTAAAAGGCGAATGAAATTTGTACAATAGTGAGAAAAACAACGAGAATTATTGCTTTCTTCACATTCTGAACCCTTCAAAAATGCTCCTTGGGTGCTGAATTATAAGATCCTTAAAACACAAATTAAATCGAGGGATCAAAGCGACCGAGCTTTCGAAACTATTCGCATTTTACATCCTCCAAAACTGTATTTCTAATGCATTTACCCTGCTTATAGGGGCACATTGTCCTTGAGGTTCATAGTTTTTCTTCCTTTTCTCCCATAACTCTTTCGCTCTTTTTCTTGTTTTGGGACCCTATCAAGTGCCCCCACGGGATATGTCCCCCCCTCTCCTCATTTGTAATTGTAAAAATATTAGACCCCTTAAAAATGTGTTTAATATATAATTCATCTTTATTTCAGTAAAACTAAATCAAAGAAGTTAGATTGATATATCCAGGTCATCTGCCAGAAGAAGAGGAATATTTCCTTCTCAACTGGCATAACTATAAATGCGATAACATATAGGCCTATATTGAATCAATATATATTTAAAATTAACCAGTAATTAATAACTGTAATATGAGACAATTCAAAGAAAATATATAGAATCTTATCATCAATGATGCTTTTATGAAGAATAAATAATACATAATCTCTTACAAGCTATAAAACAAATCAGGTGTCAAACAGTACTGAATATCTGATTCATTTAACATAGAGGGAAACTATATTGTGTATGCCTCCGTATACCGAAAAACAAGTTGGTTTGGAGTTTTAGGATCATAAAGTATTGTAGTTATTAAGGCCCCGGCTAGGGGCACTGTCATTGTATCATTCATGGTATTTATTGATCAACTGACAAGAAAGATAACATTGAACTTCACATCACATGTGTCTTAAGTTTAAGGCTATATAGTGATTTCTCGACTTGGTCATCATAAATTCACATTTTGCATTAAACATGGAGTAGAGGTAGATAATATGTCCTACTAATTTGCTGGAAGAGTAATCGTTTTTTGGATCCATCCAGGTCGGTTCATCCTTTGAGATAAGCAGAGAGAAAGAGAGAGAGAGAGAGCGAGCTTGACATTACACTCAGTTTGCTCATATTCTTCAACACTGTTTTCACGCTTCTACCCTGTTTCATTAGCTTCAGTAGGGATTTGATTCTTATTTTCTTTCGAGACATTTCCCCTCGATCCTATTTCCAAGCAAAGGAGGTTGCATGAGTAACCCTGGTCTATGATATCATTCATCAAAGACGCATACCATTTAAAATTTGTCCGTGTGCCGGGCGTCTATGTTCGGTTCGAACGGCACCGTAAGTTTTACTATTACAACCTCTTTCTTTTGTTGTACAGAGAACAAGTTCAGGCCTAAGTGGGACTGGGAATATATTTTGTGGAATTGTGGGTTGGTTTGGTCTATCAGGAAAGTCGGCTTGGAGAGTGTAATCTTATAAAAGAGATTTTTGTAGAAATTGGTACATGAGGTTCAAGATATTATCGTACATCCATGTATATCTGACCTGCTCTTACATAACTTTACACCTGTTGTTACTGCATAGTTTACACGTTTGGGATACCCCCCCCCCCCGTGTTTGTAAGTTCCTGGAGGTAGGAAGACAGTCAATCATACATTACACTTTTCCATCTGTTGTCCTCTTCCTCGAGCCTCATCAGCACAAAGAACTGACCTTACTACAACAAAGATTGGATTTTTTGTCCATTGCTCTTGATATCAATTCTTAACAATGGAAGTGATATATGGTTTTATGTTTGACCCTTTCCTATCCGGTGTTGCATTGATTGCCACCCTGACTTACATCCCTTGCTTCTACATTCCCAACAAAACTGGTATGACTTATTTCGGCCGGGAGTTTGGGGGTTGTATGACACATTCTTCAGCGACAATTGCTCCTCGTCAATGTCGTACACTAACCGAATAGTAAACGCTATACATAACCCTATCCTTAGACCTCAACCTAACCGACAACCCGGGGAGCATTTCATGTAGTGTTTTGTAAGTGGCTTTTTACCGATAACTGTTATAAGCTACTGAAATCCTTGCATCTGATTGGCTGAGAGCAAATTTGTCGGTAAAAATCACTGACGAGCCACTTGATGAAACACTCCCCTGATTCTGAACGGTAACACTTACCCTATACATATATTTGAAGAAATGAAGTCCACGAAGCATTTGTCGCCGAAGCATATCGGAGCACCAATATTGGAGACATATCTTTGGGATGGGCTCCCCTATTCAGCGAAAAGAATGGAGATTTCTTGTAAAAATATTTTCATTAACCTATTTTTAAAAAGGGTAATCCGTTATCGCGATCAAATTACAGGCCAATATCTTTGTTAACCACTTTCTCCAAAATACTTGAAAAAGTAGTTTTTACTCGCACAATGATGTTTTTGAATAATAACGATATTTTACATGAATCTCAATTCGGATTTAGAAAACACCATAATACAACACATGCTCTCCTCTCTCTAATCAATAATATTACAAGTTCTATTGATAACGGTACCCACACAATAGGAATGTTCTTAGATTTCTCTAAGGCATTCGACACTATAGATCATGAAATTCTCTTAAGCAAACTTTCACATTATGGCATAAGGGGCATTGTTTCAGACTGGTTTCGAAATTATTTATACGAACGTCAGCAATATGTCTGTATTGAGAACTGCATGTCACAATTAAGAAATATTAATTGTGGTGTTCCACAGGGTTCTATTCTAGGCCCTTTACTTTTTATCTTGTATATAAATGACTTTCATAGATCATCAAATTTATTGACTTTTATCATGTATGCAGATGACACTAATCTATTTTTCTCGCATAAAAGCCTAGAAACTATATGTAATGTGATTAATTCTGAACTGGATTCAGTTGCAAAATGGATTAAGGCTAACAAGTTATCACTAAATCTAGAAAAAACAAATTACATGTTATTTAGTAATACTTTTAACGAACTTCCTCATCCAATTCTCATAGATAATATACAAATACAGAAGGTGATTGAAACAAAATTTCTAGGCACTATAATAGATAATAAGCTATCATGGAAGCATCATATTGATAATGTATGTAAATTGATATCCAGAAATATAGGTATGATTAACAAACTCAAATGGTCTTTTCCGCCAAACATACTTCTATCACTATTATCCACACTAGTTTTACCATATCTTAATTATGGAATATTAGCCTGGGGAAACAGTGCGGCATGCCTGTTAGACAGAGTTTTTTTATTACAGAAAAAAGCTATGCGAATTATAAGTAATGTTAATTATCGCCACCACACTGATGGTCTTTTTCACTCTAATAATGTACTAAAAATTTATGATATTTACCGCCTCAATCTTGCTGTACTTATGTTTCAGTATCATAATCATGAATTGCCAACTGTCTTCAATAATATATTTACAGCAAATAATGAGATCCATCATTACCCCACCAGACAAATCAATCTATATCACTTGCCAAGAACTCGTACAGCATTAACCCAGAATACTTTTTCATATACAGCTCCTAAATTTTGGAATTCACTCCCTTTAAATATACGAGACAGTATAAGTTTAAGTACACTCAAACGTAAATTGAGAAAATCACTTATTGCTTTTTATGAACGTTGATCCCTCAATGGTGATTCTTGTTTACCTGTGTAGCAAAATCTATAGATTAAATGAAACCTTCCAGATCCTGCCCCTCCACCCCACCCCCCCCCCTTCCTCGCCCCCTGTCACTTTGTCCTTCTTCTGTCTTTTGTAAAATTTACTCCTTTCCATTGTTACTATTCCCAGCTTTATTATTTCTCAATGCTTTCTCTTCAATGGAAAGTGTGTTATGATTATGATTTTGTTTGCTTTCCATGGCCATGTATCTGTCTTCTTCGTTTTCCCTTTTATTGGGCATTTTATGCATGGTTGCCCAGACTAGTTTTTTATGTGCTGTATTCATGATTTATCTTTTGCCAGGGACCAGCGCTTCTACAAGCTATGCTTCTATGCTGGTCTCTGTTTTCATTATCATTTTCATAAAATTAATCTAATGTAGTCTTCATTACTGTTACTTTTTTCTTACAACTCAAACTTTAATGCACATTATTTTGCTTGTAATGATCAAAAACGTTTCTGCACTAAGTTGTATTGTCAATATTGTTGATTGCATAATACATATTGTTATATACATGTACTTTGAAAAATGAAAGTGTAATGAAATAAAAAATCTGAATCTGAATATTTCACATTTTTCACACTAAACATGATCTTAACCCGAAATACAGAAAAATCTATAACTATAAAGTACCGTATTTCTTTGTCACTCTCTACGCTAAAAAATAACAAATGAAGCAAAATGATAGACCCCCTCCCCCTCCCAAAAGAAAAAAAAATAAATCAATAAATCAACAACAACAAAACAGCATGAGTAAGAGGAAGTAATGATTAGCAAACTTTCTTAAGACGCTGAACTTAAAATGATCGTGATCAGAGGGATTTTGGATGAATACTTGAGTTGCAAGAAGAGACTATTTGGACGTTCTGAGGTTTCTACTTGGTATATGAACAGGTGACAGTTGCAAAAATATCCGCAAACAGATATCTCAAAATACTTTTTGGAAGTTTTCAACCCGGTCGATAGCTTAGCCTTTCATCGACTAAAGTCATAAATTAGGAAACTTCCGTTTTTGTTCTTCTTGCGTATAAGTGAATGGTAAGTTAAAATTAAATTTTTAAATTTCCATGAGACCTTCGAGCGCATATTTAATGTTTTTAATTCCAGAACATGCAGTAAATGGAGCTACTGAAAGTGAAAATAAATTTATAAGTATCTTTTTTCTTAACAGCATATTGTCAGTGAGGTTGCTTTGGGAATGAAAGAAGGTGAGCACTTCGAGGAACAACGTTCATCCTTCGTCAGTTACGCTGCGCAAAATGTAAGAATGTTATGAATATAGTATACACAAGGGAGAAAAATACATGTTTACTGTAAACACTTTGGACGCCATGTTGGATTTTCAGGCTTACAAACTTTATATGGCCTGAATTGATTATTGATTGACCAAAAGAATATAGGTATAGACATTAGAATTACTTTAAAAATCTCCAAATGGGTATTTCATGATTTATGGATAATTTTAGGTGCCGGCGGTTATCTTGGATGCCAAAATGGTAGCCTATTCAGGCACCGTCTTGAATATAAGCCTACCCCTTATACTTTGGATACTTTTACGCGTATCAATAGATATGCTGATACCCTGAAATGTATATTTTAATTTTGAGAATTACAAACAATATTGCAGATAGTACCGCACTTTATTTCTAAGAAAATCGGAGGCCGTTTTGGAGGTCTGAATGGATTTCCGAACCCCCAAAACCTAGGTATAGACATCGACATTGTGTCTTAAGGATGGACATTTCATGATTTATGGCCATTTTTAGGTTTGCGGCGGCCATCTTGGATGCCAAGATGGCGGGCATTTAAGGCACCTTCTTAAATGTAAGGCTACATCTATATCATGAGCCATGAAATGTGTTTTAAATCTTGAATATTACTTTTCTACTGTAATAAGCACCTCACTTCCAGTCATTTTTATAATTTTGGTGGCCATTAATCTTGGAATCCATCTTGGATTTCCAGGTTTCCAGAGCCCAATTACACATTGCAATTGATCTGAATGGATTTCTCGACCCCCGAAACCTCGGTATAGACCGCCAAATTACATCTCTAATGTGGTGTTGCAAGAAAGTTGCAATCAATTGCAAATTGCAAAGCAAATTAGAACAACCATTCTGAATGGTTCAGGGTCTGCCCATTCAATAAGATGGGCTTGCAACAATGATTTTGATTGGTCAGTACCGATCAGTTGCAACTTGCAATCAATCGCAACTTTCTTGCAACGCCCCATAAGATGCATATGTCATGATTTATAGTTAATTTTAGGAGCTGGCGGCCATCTTGGATATCATCTTGAAAATAACCACTTTCCGGAAGTCCTATTTTCTTAGATTTTAAGTATGTTATCCCTGACGTCAAACACCCCGTTGGAAAACCTTTTGTTGGAATTTTGTGGGGGTTGGGGCTCTTTTTGCCATTCTTAAATTCCTGAAGATATGGTAATTGTTTCAGAATATAGCAACTCTAAAATGGTGTGTTTACACCCGTAATTCTAATAAAAGAACAAAAAAAAAAACAAATAAAAAACGACAACAAAATTATTATTGCACTATGCCAGTGCGTTAATAATTCATGATAATTTTGCATGAAAAATATGTTTTGGAATGGTAGTAGTTATACATAAGGTCTTATATGTCATTTCTATAATGATAATAATAATAATAATAATAATACTACTACTAACTAGAAAGGCCGTCAAAGGCGGCACACCGACGCCTTAGCGGCGCTACAGAGTAGTTGCAATACTATAATAACTATGGGGGTCAAAACTACAAGGTTACAAATAATTTGCAGGCGTCCACCGATCATCAACATAATCTGAACGATTCTTTCTTGTCACTATCCGAACGTTCCCTGAAAATTTGGTGCAAATCCGTTCACCCGTTCTCTAGTTATCTTGTACACAAACAAACAAACAAACATACGGAGCCCTTTATATAACCTTGCCGATTTTATCTGCGTGGGTAATAATAATATTGGATATTTGCTTAAGGCACTCCAATATTACCCCGGATCTCACTATAGGCTACCGATGTCGGTGCTCACAGTATTCAAGGAATTAATTCCTGCCGGTACCATTTAATACCTGGGTGGAGAGAGGCAAATGTAGATTAATGTCTTACCAAAGAACAGTAGTGCCGCGCCGGGGTTCGAACCCACGACCTTCCCATCTCCAGTCAAGTGTTTAAACCACTGGATTACGACACCTCTACATTATCATTATTTTACAATACAGGTTGGAGGAAGTGTGAGTGCTTCGGGGTCCTATGCAGGATTCAGTGCATCTGTTGCGGTTGACATGGAATCATTCAATAGTGGGATGGACAGTGAAACAAAGTTTGGTAGCAGTTCGTCAAAGTACAGGATTGGAAGCGAGACCTTAAACGGTAGGATATTTGGGACTATTCGTTTTATCCGAAAGGTTAATCAGCCGATAGTTTATGACCCGAATTCAATAAGCGTACTGATATAGGCGTAAATAAGCGCACATTGCCCATGCGCGCGCTCAAAGAAAATATATGATTGGATCGGATTCCGTGCGCACGTACGCTTAAAAACGCCAGATATGGGGGGGGGGGGGGGGGGAGGGGTTAAACCATGGTTTAAACCTCCTTTTTGAATTCGGGCCTATAATAGAGTTTATTATTCCGAAGGTTAACAAATCAGTAAATGAAATGAGGTTTATCATTCTGAAGAACGGAAAAGAATTGGATTTAATTATGGGCATCGAAAACCTGCGCATTTATGAACATTCAGAAAAAATGAACATTCAGAAAAAATGAACCTTTCGGATGAAGTTTAGGATCAATGAGTCTTTTTGAATGGTGCACTTTCGGACAAACGACATGTAGCTAATTATTTTACCCATTCACAGTGATTTTTATTTTTGTTAGTTGTCCATTAATGATAATGATAATAATGGTAGTAATAATAGGTAATGATAAATTAATAATGATACTACTACTACTATTACTACTACTACTACTACTACTACTACTACTAATAAAAATAATGACAATACTAATAATAGTCATCCCAATAGTAACCGCAGCCTTTGGAACAGTGACAACAATACATAAGAGCTTCCTGGCTGATCTTGGAGTCGACGTATCGTTTGACACCATACAGAAAGCAAGCCTGCTCAGGACAGCACATATTATGCGAAAGGTCATGGACTAGAATGAAATGGACAATTACGAATAATATGAGAAATCGACTTGTTGAAACAAGAATAACCCTAGATTTCTTGATAAAATCCGGTTAATTCAGAATTTACCAACTGAACATTAGTTCTGGGCAAATCTATAATAATAATAACTAGATTTCATTCGTCACACTTCGACGAATTAGGTGATATGTATCGAGCAGTTCTGAATTGCGACCTTACGATCGCGAAAGGCCACCTGACCAGGGGTGTCGAACCGTGTTTACGATGGGGGGGGGGGGGGGGGGGGGAGCGAAGCCAGTGGCGTATCTAGGGATTATGGCGCCTGGGGTAAAAAATGAAGTACCCCCCCCCCCCCCCCCCGTGCCCAAACTTATCTACGTTAGCGAGGGAGTAAAGCGTCCGAGCGGTAGACTTTTTAACCTTAATAAACGCAATCTCTTGTGCATTTACCCAGGAAATTGTGCAGTTGACCACCGCAATTGAGTGGAAGAGAAGCTCGAAGTTTATACATTGATAAACGGTTTTTCTATTCACTCACTTCTACAATCGGGAGCATAACTAACGAAAACCCTGTATAGGCTTGAGGAAGAGTCGAGAAATTCAGCAAGGCTACCTAACATGATATAGCGAACAAAGCAATTACATCTTTTTTTGTTTTTCCAATTTTGAAACCCTTTTAGGTTAAGCTATTTAAGAACTATATAGGCCTACTGGGGGCGCGAAATTACGAGATTTTGAAAGAAAATAATTGTGCGAGGGAGCAAAGCGACCGAGCATTAGAAAATTTGTGTATTTCAATGAAAAGAAAGAATGCACGGATCTACACCAATGGACGGAACCCCCCAACTGAGAATAACAATTCGAGCGAACGCATTTTCTTTGGCATTGAAATTATGGCATTTCTTATTTCCTTACTTCTAATCATTAAAGCATGTGATGGTATTTCAAGATAAAATATAATGAGTTTGGATAATTATTAGTTTTAAATTAATATATCATAATTCTTATTTCTTTCATCCAATAATATGGGGGGGGGGGGGTGGAGGATGATAATACAGGCCATCCCCCCACCTCATTTTTTTTTCTGAAAAAACACATAAATGTCTCTTAGATCCAAACTTGATGCCCGAAATGCTCTGGATGTAGAATTTTTTTTTTTGTTGTTGTTTTTTTTTGTTTTGTATTTTTGTTGGGAGGGGGTACTACAACTTTTATCACTCCAAATTATCATGAAATACAATTCAAATTTACATCAAATAATTTGAGTATAATAATCAAAAGTGGCCCCCAAAAAATATTGTCAGATTTTTGTGAACACACCCATTGTCAGTCCGCACCTGTTTGACAAGACATAATAGAAGATCTTGTCATGTATCTTTGGTGTGTGCCTGCCAGGCTGAAGTGTATTATTCATGTGTTAATTATCAATATAGCAAGCAAACTCCTCTATTATATGTTGTCAGATGGTCAACGGGTGTGTTGATATCATCCTGACAATATTCTTTTGATCATTTTGAGAAAGCAATACAGTTATCACAATTAAATAACTTATTAATGAAATGTCCAATTGACATCAAATTGCACCTCAAGATATTATCATAATACTCGAAATTCTGTTTATTAAAATTGAATTGATTTTAATAAAACACTTTTAACACGATAAAAACTACTTTCGAAAAATAAACTCAAGACAATTTCAATAGGCCTGACTATCACCTTTAGAAATGTGCGAACATTACAATGGTGTATTACGTAATCCTAACAGGTTTTCTATGGGCAGTACAATAGGCCTTTGAAATTGCCCTTGAGTTTATTTTTCGAAAGTAGTTTTTATCGTGTTTTTGAGTTATCATAGTGAGAAAGAACAAAATGGGTTTTTTTTTTATTTTTACATACAGAGCATTTTGTACGACAAAGAGTTGTCAAAGGGCATTTTGGTGTTTTTGTTTCGGGAAGTCTGGTACCCCTTTCCCAATGGACAATTTTGTCTGTTATTATATATATTTATTTTAAAATGTACACCCAAAGCTCTTTCTTCTGACAAAATTTGGTGCATGTGGAGATGGGGGTCTCTTTTGGGGGATCTGAGGGCTGAACCCGACGGCTACGGTCAGGCTGGCAACCTTTTTATCAGTGACTTATATGGTCTTAGTAACTTCAAGGGGTCAAATCTCATGGATAAATTGGGGTGACTATTTCGGGACAGGCTCCCAGACTACCGGGTGAGGAACAGAACATAAAATGACGAAATAATCTGCACCTGTTTGACAAGACGTAATACAGGAGCTTGCTTAGTATTTGGACTGTGTGGCTGTCATGCTGTAATCTACCTTGCAAGCTTCCTATTATGATGAACAATAGTGTGTTTACATAATCCTGACAATATAGTTTTATTACTTTTGAGAAAGCAATACAAATCTCAAAATTTGATATTATTATTGAAATAATCATTTGACACCAAACTGCACCCCAAGAAATTACAACACTCAAGGTTGTATTATGTAAATTTGACATGAAATGAATGGGACACTTTAGATTGTAAGGTTGTAGTGCCAACAAATATTTTTCTCTACATCCAGAGCATTTTGGGCAGCTTGGTTTAGTGGCAATTTGGTGTTTTTGTGGGGGCGTTTTACACCCCCTTCCCAACAGAAATTTTCGTCTATTTTACATTTTTGATATGTATACGCATGCTTCTTCCTTCTGCCAAAATTTGGTCCATGGGCCTTAAATGGACAAAAAAGAATTGGCCCCATTTTTATAGGGGCCGTATGACTATTTCGGGACAGGCTCCTAGACTCTATATAGTTGTGTCTTTTCATTAACAACTTACAATGGATATATTTGTTGGACTAACTTACAAAAGTGATTGCCTGATTTGACAGCGGTTACTTGAGCTTTCTTGAGTAGCGAAATAAGGTAAATCATGGTGCGTCCTGAGTTTTCCACAGAGCAGAGACAGATCTTAGTCCCTGAGTTTGTTCCTCATTTTGCCACTTAGCGCAAGCGGGATTTTGCAGTCTCAAGAACATGGTCTGTTGTTCGGTCATGCGTGTATATAAAAAAAAAATGATACCATACTATGCATGAAGAGTTCTTTACCTTAAACCTCTTGATAGAAAATTCGTGTTAAAAAAATGCACGGAATATTATAGAAATCATTCATCCAAAGTAATGTGCCATGAGACATGTTCATTCCTTTCCGTACACAGCTATCATATGGTCAAATTAAATCATGTATAGTAAAAATGGGAGGCCATAAGCACAGCTTGAATTAACGTCTCCATTATTGATACAATGTTCGTACAATGATTATATGTGAACGATGCACATCGGAAAGTAGAAGGTTAACAGAGAGAAAATCAGATAGAAAGAAAGAATGTGTGCGAGAGAGAGAGAGAGAGAGAGGGGGGGGGGGGGGGGAGAAAGAGAAAGAGAGAGGGTGGCTGGAGGGAGAGCATTGTTTGGAGATATCAAGAAAACAAAAATACTATTTGTCTCTTTTTTTTGTAGAACCCATTAGTGTAAAGTTGATCGCCATGCCTGAGGTATTCGAGCCCGACTTCTGGAGTGGACTGGATGATTACGTAACTGCAGGCTACTGCTCCGCATCTTTCGACAGGAAGGCAGTGAAAGAAAATCTAGACAATGCCTTACGGGGATATGGCGAATGGCACAAAATAGCGATAAGCTCAAGTATGCAAGAAAGAAATCATCAATTTCCTTTTGTTTGTTTGTTTTGATTTCCATTACCGCATTAGTACCACAGTAGAGGTGTTGTGGTCTAGTGGACAAGTCCCCGGACTACGAAGCACAAGGTACGGGGCTCGAATCCCTGGCCCAGCACTAGTGTCTTTTGGCAAGACATTAATGTACATTTGCCAAGTGGAGCCATGCTAAAGCCATGGTAATAGTTGTGGAGCGCCAGGAGTGTCAAGTCCGACAGATATGTGCCCTATTAAAGAACCCATTTTTATATAAGAACACAATAGTAAACACAATAGTAATGCATTAATTGCCAACTGAAATTTATTAGATCCGAATTTTCGGGGGCCTCCTCATTCTTCAGGGATAAAAATTTACAATGCAAGAGGATACAATGATAACAAAGATGTTTATTATAAGCGAACGCAATCTAACAGGGTGTTCAGACGCTAACAATCTATACCAAAACGGTATAGCTATACGATGAAATTTTGCGTCTGAACGCTGACTAACGAAACGACGTATAGCGAAACGAGGGTCAGAGCATCGTTTCGAACTAGAACTCGATAAAGAATCACTGTTCCGTGTCCGTCTGAACGTATGGCGACCATAGAACGGTATAACTGGGCGGGGCTTAACGGGAGCGCGCATGAAAGGTGACCTTTTACCTCTCTTCCGCGGATACCTCGTGATCATAACAACACGCGCAGTGGGAAACTGCGCATCTATACCACCTTTTTCACGACGGTCGCAATATGCGTCTGAACGACCCGTTAGCTATACGAGGATTCTTTATACGTCGTTTCTTTATCGAGTTTCGGTATGAACTGAATAGCGTCTGAACAGGGGGATAGTGTGCTCATGACAACCATTAAAGGAGAATTAACATTAGAATATAAATGTACTTATGTTCAAAGGTGTAATATATTCGTAATCATTGACCTGTATCACTTTAGAAATAAAATATCAGAAAAGGGTTTAAATCAAGACATTCTAGCACACGGTACAATCTGCTAACACTTCATGGGGGCTGCCATTTTCTTGATGATATGGAGTTGTACATGAACCATTGGAGACCGTTCCGGTCAGGAAGATATTTTTAATCCACGAGCTAAATTGTTTCTATTCATTATAAAAAAGGCCCATATATGATGGAAAATACATACCAGGTATATACATTTATTTTAAAATTTAAAAATTTCTTTTTAAATTCTCCGATTTCTTGGTCTTGCCTGGCAGAGCAGAACATAATTTATTCAACGCGCATTCTGTCTTTTGAAGTCCATTATCTCAAAGCAGGTGGATGCATAGTTTGTCACTATTGACGCTTGGGAAAGTCATCATCCATAAATTTGAATTAATTAGCTCCGTCAGGTACGTCATAGTATCAAGAAAATAGATATTTAGTAAAATCGTAATTTTCAAAGAAATATAAAACACATTTTCGTTTCTAGAATATATGTATATATCTGTTAAATATTTTAAATCTCAGATGGAATTTTGTATCAGGAAGAAAGACAATTTTGCATTCGGATTAAAAATGTCTTTATGTAGGCCTACACATCAAGAAAAGGGCAGCCCCCTGGTATCGCCAGCAGACGATAAATCTTGCTGAGAAAATCCTGATTTATACCCATCTCGTATATTTTAATGCAAAACTACGTAGAGCAACAAGAAGGAATAGATTACATCTTTGAATATGAGCACATTTATATTCTAATATTATTTTTTCTTTAAGGTGCGCGGGTATATATATATATATATATATATACACTCAACCAAAAAAGTAAGTTCCCCCCTAGCATTTTTGGATATATCTCAAAAAGTATTATACCGATTTTCATAATTCAAACGGGAATGGATAGGAAATTGTATTACTCATAACATGAATGGCATATCATTGCCACCAGATATCACTATTCATGGGAAAAAAAGTTGCACTTAAGGTTATATGAAGCATATTGTGTACATTTCCTATGCAAATTAGCAAATGACCTTTTTAAATTATGTAATTCTCAGGAATTTCTTCAGGTACAATATGCTTCCCTATTAAACTGTATGCTCATGAAAAGAAAGAGATAGAGAAATAAGCAATAAACCATGCTTAAAAGTTCAGAATCATGAGTGACTGTTTCATTATTTGTGTAAAAGTCAATGCAAATCACTAAAGTGCAACTTTTTTTTCCATGCATTTTGACATAAAATGCATTTTTCACACCAATAATGATATCTGGTGGCAATGATATGCTATTCATGTTATGAGTAATAAAATCCCTATCCATTCCTGTTTGAATTATGAAAATCGGTAAAATGCTTTTTGAGATATATCCAAAAATGCTAGGGGGGAACTTACTTTTTTGGTTGAGTTGTATATAAAGGTATGGCGGATAGCGCATTACATAGTGCCACTGTTCTTCCATGGGGGCTGCCGTCGTTGTTGATGAATAAATAGCTTTCTTTCAGAGACGGGTCGTGTAAAAAACAAGTGTCGAATATCTACAAAACAGGCATAATAATTTTTTTTGCTATAAATACAGAGCAACAACAACAATAACAAACAAGTAGGCAATTGTGATTAATTGATCCCAAATTTAAACACATCACCAATTTCTTATGCTTTATCGGCCTTTGCTCAATTTTTAAATTTTTTTAAGGGTAACAGTCACTCTTCTTTAGAGCCCGTTTTCTCTATTGTTTTCGTTATTAGCCTGTCTGACACGTTGACATTCCTGTTGTAATTTACAAGGGTTTGCTTAGTCCACGCAAGACAAGTTATATATCATTTTAAAGCTTAGAATCTAAGCTTTCAAACGCTGGAAGAGCAAACACTGGAAGAGCAGTTTGATAACTGAAGTGGCTACCCTGGGTAAATAAAACGTTATTATTAATATTATTATTATTATTAATAAGACGGCAGCTCTTGAAAAACTGTCATTATCGCTATCGGACAAATCTGGCCCACGCTTAGATTCACTTAGGAGGGCAATAGAACATTATTTTTCACTCATATACGGTCTTCTCCTTGTAACATTTTCAGACCCAGATATCCGAGTCCCTCTCACGTGGCCGGACGGTGTCTATGGACTTCCTCAACCTTTCAACGGGTGTCCCACTGAGGACTGGAACCAAGGATATCGCATCCATCTAACACCTAAACTAGAATGTGGAAGCACCACAGCCAACGATCGGATTTTTAAGGGTTGGGTGTATGGGAGGGTTTCAAGACAAGAATTCTGCATGAAAACCGTATCTACCGTTCCTGGTTCGCGATGGCAATGGCAGCCTGGGTCTTACTGCATCTACCAATATGATTCAAAATGCCCAGACGGTATTATAATTGATTTACAAGAATATTCCGTTTATTATTACCCACGCCGATAAAATCGGCAGGGTTATGTAAAGGGCTCCGTATGTTTGTTTGTTTGTTTGTTTGTTTGTGTGTTTGTTTGTTTGTTTGTGTACAAGATAACTAGAGAACGGGTGAACGGATTTGCACCAAATTTTCAGGGAATGTTCGGATAGTAACAGGAAAGAATCGATTAGATTTCGGTGATGATCGGTTGACCCTTGCAAATTCTGTGTGACCTTGAAGTTGTGACCCAAACTTCAGTTCGGATAGTGACAGGAAAGAATCGATTAGATTTTTGGTGATGATTGGTTATAGGAACTTCATTTCGGATATTTTTTTTTTGTTTTTAAGAATATTTTATTACTTCCTTTTGAAAAATAACATTTTTCACAATAATCAAACACAATAATTAATCACAATACACAAACAAATATATTCACATGCAGTATCATTGTGCCAAATTACATAATAATAACAATAAGTAACCGTAATATTTTACATGCATGTATTAAATAATAGGTTATGTCAAATCTGAAAATCTTTATTGCGATAAGAAAAGAGAAAAATATAAAATATAAAAAATATAGTGACAGGAAAGAATCGATTAGGGAAGGAATGCAACTACTCGATCTGTAGCGCCGCTAAGGCGTGGGTCTGCCGCCTTTGACGGCCTTTCTAGTTGGATTTTACTTTTGATTATTTGAATTTAAGAGCTAAAATCATTTGAAGCATTCCAATGAGTGATTTCACCCTCGATGTTGGTGTTTAGTGTTAGTGTCTATTTTACCGCGAAATCGTTATCTAACACCGACTATAAAATGAGAAAACAAGGCATTAGCAAGATTATGTCTCGCCCACTTGGGAAAACTGGAAATATCGTGATCTCTGTTGCCACGCAGAGACCTTTGACCATATCAGACGAGAGAATCTTGCAGGTAAACTTTAACGTATGACCTCAAATGACCTTTGACCCTATCATGTGACCTCCAACGGCAACATAACGTGAAGGTACCCTCAGTGCAAATATGACCCAAGTTAGGTTGTAATCCAAGCAACTGATGTGAAGTTATTTCACAAAAGAGAGTCTTGCAGGTAAACTTTAACATATGACCTCAAATGACCTTTGACATCATCATGTGACCTCCGACAACACAATAACATGGAGATGCCCCTAGTGCTTTTATCACCCAAGTGTGGCTGCCAATACAGTAACAGTTGCCAAGTAATGCATCATAAGAGAGTCTTGCAGGTAAACTTTAACGTTTGTGACGGACGGACGCCATTTGGATCCCTTATTCTCGCCTTCACCTCCGATGAGCGAGACAAAAATCAGTCAGTGTGAGGTGTTGACCTTTGATTTTTTGACGTAGTTCCGGTTGCCGGTCCTTTAATTTTTGTTAATAATCGTCTGCTGAACCGAGCTCGGCCACCGGTGTTTACCTGCTAAAAGCACCAGGGGCATCTCCATGGAGAGGTGTCGTGGTCTAGTGGATACGTCACCGGACTGTGGATCTCATGGTTTGCGGTTCGAGTCCCGCCGCGGCACTAATGTCCTTTGGCAAGACATTAATCTACATTTGCCACTCTCTACCCAGGTGTAGTAAATGGGTACCCGGTAGGAATTTATTCCTTGAAATTCTGTGAGCACCGAATTCGGTAGCCTAGCTACAGCCGGGGTAATAATACTTCGGCGCTTAGAAACATTTGTATTAAGCGCATTATAAATGCAATGTATTATTATTATTATTATTATTTACTTACATGTACAAATTCCCATACACTAACACTATACCCCTATGGATTAAGAAATTTCGATTTCTCGGTCGGTGTTGGTGTTGGTGTTGCTATCTATGGACAATTTTGCTGATTAGTCATGAGAAATAAAGACGGTAGACGTCATTGCGAAGTGTAATTTCATAGGTGTTAAGAAGTATTATGTTCATATAGGCCTGAAATTAGATCTAGGCCAACATTTCGTCTAACGTTCGATCTAGAGCACACGAAAAGGAACTACTTTTTTTTTTTAATTGGGCTGAAGGAGTGAATAAAACATCCTACCTATTTTTTTTGATAGATTTTTGATAGATTTGATAAAAATGACGTTAGATATTCCTCAGTTAAAGACGCAGAGAATCCACATCATTTACTAGGATGAGATTTAAATCAATATTTACAATACAAAAGTCATGAAAGTTCACGGCTAATCTGAGACAATGCCTGAAATTTGGCTGTTTGCCCTGTACGCGCTACGCCATCCGATCCGGCGTCTAGCTGCATTAGCTACCGTAGCATTTTCTGTTGCAAGTGAGAAACTCGAGTGAAATCATATCTAAACTTACTGTTCCTGTCAAGACTATCCTTTTCTGTGAAGTCTCTTACCGCACTCTAGATCAAATAATTTTTTCTTTTAGAATTACCGGACTACTCGTGTAATTTAACGATGTTCTAGACTTATAACTAAATAGTTTTAAACATGTTTTTTTCCTTCGTTAAAAATGGTGCTGACGCCATTGCCAGTGTTAGGCTATCGATGCGCATTGTTAGGATATCTGTATTTGCTCCTTAATCTGAACAGCGGTATTTGAGCTCGATTTTATGATAATTTTCGCTCTAAACACCAACACCGAGCGTGAAATCACCCAATGTCTATTACAGCGTGTATCATAAGACGGGACAAAATGTTTGTTTTATTTCTTTATTTCAGATGATCGATTAAGACAAAGCACTGTTTACGTACACTATTTCGATATCCGGGCTTTCAGTTCAAACTAATGTCAAATCTGAATTATCAAGCCCTTCAAGGGTCACTATTTTAAAAGTGTGTTAATAAGCAGTGCTCGAAGGGAGGGAAAGGCCACGAGAGATGTGCGTGCCCCCCCCCCCCCTACTACACACACACGAACAAAAATTAGGATCTGTAGGATCTGTAAGTACTTTTAAAAGTGTTGTCGGCAAATTAAAAAAACTAAGAGCTTTTTCTGTCTTTGAATTTGTAAGCGCATGGTAAAATCAGAAGCCAGTCTCATTTTCTAATTAAAAATAAATTTCCAGTGCATACAGGTCCTAACGCTTGTCAGCAAATTTCATCATAAAGAGCACTCTTGGAATCTTAATTTTTTCCAGCATTAGAAAAATAACGAAATTTCACTTTATGTGGACTTGATTATGACCAAGATCTTAATAATAATACTAATAATAATATTCCGCTTTTATATAGCGCCTAATACATCGGCGATGTCTCTAAGCGCTTTACAGATATATTATTACCCAGGTCATCGGATTCTGGCATGCCTGCACACAATGTATGCGCATTCTCCAGTCCCCCGGGGGGGGGGGGGGGGAGGGATTCCAGCAATGGGCCGTTGCTAAGCAAACGACATTAACTTTCGCATCCTACCGGGTACCCGTTTAACACCTGGGTGGAGAGTGGCAAATGTAGATTAACGTCTTGCCAAAGGACGCTAGTGGTGCGGTGGGATTCGAACTGGACCTCATGGTTCACAGTCCGGGGACTTATCCACTAATCCACAACATTGCATAATGCAGGAAGGAATTGCCCATATATCAAACGATTACTTGGTAAACAAGTCAATATCAAATTTGATAATTTTTTAGCAGGTCTTCTAATAATTGTGACCAGTATATATATTCAACCAAACAGCGTAAATTCGCTCTTAACACTTTTTCATATAACTCTAGAAATATCTGATAAAATTGGTTAAATCATAAAGCGAATTACGCAAAATTTTCCCCTCCGAATCTTATTACTTGTGAACAGTTACTGACTTTTTGGGTCTGGCCGATCCCCGGCGAAGACGTTTTGCAACCTTTGCAAACAATTAAAAAAGGAGGACAGTAATGGGGAACCTCTTCTTCTTCTTCTTTTTCTTCTTCTTCTTCTCCTTCTTTTTTTTTTCTTCTTCTTTTCCTTCTTCTTTTTTTTTCTTCTTCTTCTTCTCCTTCATCTTTCCTTTTTTTATCATCATTTTTTTTCTCAGGCTTTACATCTGGTTACATACATTGGGCCGATTTGAATCGATACTCTGACGTCGGGGTGAATTATGGCGTTGTGCCTGATGGAAAATACGGCTTTGACACCGAAATAAACTTCTGCTGCAGGAACGATGGCGTGACTTCCCAGCCGATATACCTCCCTACAGATCACAGTTTCATGCTGTTAACGCGCTTTGATAAATGTCAACTGGTGAGTAGCTAATCACTTTTATGTCCTACAGCATTTATACTCCTTTACCGAAAGATTACCGTAGTTCGAAAACTCTTTTCAGAACTACTCTACAGAGGTATGCAAACAGTACCTTTCAGAGCTACACTGTTAAAACCATTTTAGTTTTAGGGGGTTATTATTGCTGCTTCTCTTGGATAAGGATTTTAACTTATTTTCAAACGATACATTTAGGCAATATCATTCACTTCCTTCATTTTACATCATGGGTTTTAACCCCCCCCCCCCCCCCCCCCCAAAAAAAAAAAAACCAAAAAAGAATTTAGGCGTATTTAAGATTCTCATGTCTTAGACTTACTCTTCTAATCTTATAACAATATTTTTTAATGATATCTCCTTTGTAAGGCGCCTTGAGCATCCTCTGGGATGGATACGTGCGCAATATAAATGTAGCTATTATTATTATTATTATTATTATTATTATTATTATTATTATCGTCTGTAGGTTCACGGTATGTCTGTGAAGAAAGAATGGATCTATTGGGACACTAAAGGAATTTCCGAGCAAGCTGAAGTTCACCCCGCCATTGGTGTGTATAGCGGTGGCGTTCGACTGGTTTATTGCTATTATCACGTAGGTGATATTGTATACCCACCTGATCCAGACTATTTGCGCGTACAGAGTATTGAAAATGAAATCGTTGAATTGGTTGCGGGATTCTGTGGCAGGCATCCTGAAGTTGCGGGATGTGATTGATTGTCTTTTGTTGGGGGATAGGGAGGGGGTAATTTTTATTTTGGTTTTACTTTTGGTTTTAGTGTTGGCTTTGATTTTAGTTTAATATTTCTATTGTTACTCCAAGAAATGTTTATGGTACCATATGAAGATTTATTAATTAAAAAAAATATATATTTATCTTTGATGCATGTTCTTAATTTTGATATGCATAAGCACCATTGTTAGAGCAATTTGTAGTGACATATGACCTCGTTTATTTGTAACGTCTATATGATCCAGGCACATGAAGAAGTTAAGCCATATAGGATCCATGGCTCAACAATCAAATTCAGGATAAAAGTGAAATGTGGGCTATCCTATTCTTTATTCTTCTCAAAAGGGAAATGGTATTGCTTAGTATTTCTTGTGGTAATTTTATTCCAACCATGTATTTTTAAATACCCCCCCCCCCTAAAAAAAAAAAAAAAAAAAAAAAAAAATCCCGAAAAAGCCATCAGATGATTATGATGTTATTTTGGTTATGGTTACCGCCAATTCAATGGGAAATAGTCATTTCACTTCATTAATTGTAAAACTAGATCTAAAAAGAAATGTCCAGTCGATTTTTGTCTTACTTGTATAATTTAAATGATCCTGTTTAATGGTTATGCTTGAGTCATGTAAAATTGTTGCATTAATTTTAAATGATTTTTTTTAAACATTGATTTCATAACTTTGAGTTCATTGATTGATTTCATTGATTTCATAGCATGTCAATTTAGCAATTAAGTCATTAATCGAATAAATTATTTCGGAATAAAATAATTTGAAGATTGGATTACCTTATCTCTAATATTTCTGGTATTTTCGGACTAAATTTCATTGATTTCATAGCATGTCAATTTAGCAATTAAGTCATTTATCGAATAAATTATTTCGGAATCAAATAATTTGAAGATTGGATTACCCTATTTCTAATATTTCTGGTATTTTCGGACTAAAAAAAAAATTGATTATGGTTTTGTATTCAACTTGAAATGCTATTGAGTATGGTTGAGCATGGGAAAGTCTTGATACTTCCATAATATCTATTTTCATAGTTTTCTTACAACATAACATAAATGAATTCATTAATCCATTTAATTATCTGATTTAGATTTAGTTAGAACTGATCTTCGTTAATGGTTATGTTTAACTCATTAGAAAATCTTTATATTACATGTACTTTTTAGAGGTATAAATTTGTTTCATACAATTTTCAAACATATTTATGATGAATGTGAAATTCTAGTTGCTTGTCTGATTTCAAATAATTATTTTGTTAATGGTGGTGATTAATTTATTGGAAAATCGTATTACTTTGAATTAAAAGCATTGTGGTAAAATGGGTATACTTATTGAAATAGCATGTATTTTTATTTTTGTTTCCTCTGAGGTCTTCAGCTCATAAGAGACAAACAAGAGAAACGGACAGCCTTCTTCTTCTAATATTACTGCTCCTAGTACTACTACTCATCTAATCTGTTAAACACCAAAGTGGTCGCATGCTACCTCATAATTAAACAAAATTTACACTGCCTGTCTGGTTCTCCGTTGTGGATAGAATACAATACCGTATGTTTGTTCAAACATATTCAGATCTATGTCAGCCACACTTTATTTAAATTTCCTGACTATTAAAGCAACAGAGAACATCACATTCACTGCAATCTAAATGAGCTCTTTGCTTTATCATTCCCAAATTCCAAACACAGGATGGCTTCAAATCCTTTCAATCGGTTGCTGACGGCTTGTTCCGAAAGGGTGGGTAGCGTCGCGTCGCGTCGCGTTGCGTTGACTGCGACGCGACCCGGCGCTTCCAACGCACCCTTTCGGCAAAACCGGAGGGGAGGAGGGGGCGGGGGTGGGCTTTGGAAGAATGGTGGCGTTCGCGTTAACCCAACGCGACGCGACGCTATCCACCCTTTCGGAGCAACCATTGCTGACAACTTTGGAGAATTTTTAACTAGACTTCGTTATAAAACATCTCTACAATTCTTTTTAATCAATGGGAGTAAAACAAAAATAGTATTTTATTTCTATTATTTTTGAACGAATTTAGTCAATATATTAACGGCCTGCAATTTAAAAATAAAACAAAGGTTAACTCCATTTCTATGAGAAATATGACATAGAGAAATAAGACGTATCACTGGTATCACGTTTATATTCAATGGCAAGGAAGAAGGGAAACCAACTTCTTTTGTGTCGTTCTTTTCCTAAAATTATATTTCTCTCTGTTTTCACTCCCCCAGCAGTCACATGAGCAATCACTTGTTCAGGAGTGAATATCAAGTACTCCCAAGAAAGAAAATTTCTATTCAGCAGAGGAGTAAAATCACTGATTACTCAATTCAATTCAATTCATATTAACAATTATTTTCTTCCATTGATTTTGACAACATTCAACATCAATTCAAATAGTACAATTTACATGCATATACAGCAGTATCAGTACAATTACAAGAAGAAGGCGCAGTCCCAATATGCAGATGCTTGTAGCAGGTACGCCTGAATACACAAATACAATACAATCTAATAGAGGAAAAGAAGAAAGGGACAGACAAATTGAGGGAAAGAAGAAGAGGATAGGGAACATAGAATAGAGGGAAAGGAAGAGGACTGCAACATAATAATAATAATCATAATGGAGTTGTATGGCATGCATAGATAATACAGTGAGATATACGGTGAGAGTAAAACATTGAAATATTCACAGGCATTCTTAAAAAAAGATACTGGAAACGGGTTAGGATGATAGTAAGCAAGCATAATAATAAAGCAAAGCATCATGAACTATAATCCGATATCATGCCCTTTTTTAGAGATTAATAGGCCTATAGGTTTCCCCGGCCAATTTCGCAACTTGTCGTGCGGCAGTACAGATTCATGATATGTGCATTCGAATTCATCTCGGAAGCATTAAAATTCACCTTTCAGGCAGTCAAATTAACACTTTTCATTCAAGTTCATTGGTCACACACATTTTTCACAAAGCCTTCATTCACTTTATCCTATATGGATACACATTATTGCATTCGATACATTTGATATGTTATTGTTTTGTGAACATAGACGTACGAGGCAAGGGGGGGGGGGGGGGTGTGGGAGGGCTGGTATTGAAAGTACCGATATTGGGACAGCTACCACCTCATATTTGGGTATTTTTATGCCCGAATATTTTCGCTTCGCTCGCTCACAATATCTTGAAAATGTTTGATATTGAGGCAAGGCAAAAAGAGTTATTCTGGCAAAAAGAGTCAGTCCCTTCTCGAAAATGTGCCCATGTTTGTGAAAAGAATATTATACTTCTCATGGTCTTTCATTTATTCATTCACAATCGTTTGGTAATAGATGCATCATTTGAATTATGTATGCAATTTACATTTAAGGGATTGCCTGGATCCATTAAAAAAAAAAATCATAATTCGTACAAAATATCATTTAATTTTTCTATTCTAAGTTTAGTTCCCCCAAAATAATGATAATGCAACGAAGTCTACACTACACTGACACTTTAACCACAGACAAATGTGCGGTTTAAGTTAAAAAACCGCACTATATAGAGTTTGATGACTAATCATTTTGTTTTTAGTATAGTTCTATTTTATTTTAAAAAAATAACGTAGAATAAGGACAAGGAATATAACCTTCCCATGAATATGAAATGGTTAACCATTTTAATCAAAATAATGAGCACATCGTACCAGAACATTTTTCAGTAAGTATGGTGCTCTCTGCCACTGCAAACTCCAGTACAGTCCTGCCTGTCCATTGCCCAGTAGCTGCCCGTATACTCTCAGACACGACTCGTTGATCCAGCTTCTCATAACGGATATTCAGCATCTGCCCAGTCCTAAATATTTCAGATACATTAATCATCCTACATGAATCATCCAGCGAAGTACTGCATGTATACACATTGAGTAGTATAAGTCTGTTTCTTGAGCTGTTTCTCTCTTTCTCTCTCTCGATCTTTCTCCATCTCAAACCTTCAAAACGTGTTTTTTGTGTGCGTGTGTCAGATGATAAAATTAGTAAATTAAGCAACGGAAAAGATTCATGCCAAAAGTTATGTGGAAGCTCTGGCAGGGTCAGGACCATACTTCCACAGTTCCTTGGTCAATGTCTCCCTGATGTCATGTGGAAGGTTGAGCACGCCGTTGAGGGTTCCCAGCTCGATACCTCTGGCAAGGTTCTTACATTCTTTCTCCAGAAGTTTCATAGCACTCTCCAGGAAGTGGACAAAACCGACGATGATCCAACCCAGGTTCGGGTCAAGCAACCCAAACCGAAGCTGAACGTAGAACGACTCGTGCATTGTTCCTATTCTGTACCCGACAGAAGGTGGGGAAAATTGAACAAAGGACCAGTCCTTATCATCCGACATCGTAGCAGCTGTTTCAATATTGCTTTCACTTTTTGTCTTCAGAACCTTTGGAGCCACATAGAAGTAAAGGGTATTTGATATCAGATTGGGATGATAATGGTGATAATAAACATAGGCCGCCATTGCGCTCATTTTCATGAGCATCTTCTGCTTACTCTTTTCAGGAATGTATTTGGGCTTCCCGGTAGTACCTGTTGTTCGGATGTACGAGTCTGGTGATCCGTCCATAAAGACGTTCCACGTAAGGTCGGAACCGTTCGGAACCCGTCAAGGGATGCTGTTTACGAAACTCTTCAAGAGATGGCATTCCTCGTAGGCCATGATCATCTGCGTATGCGGTACGTCCATTCAGGTCAAGTATCTGCTGCATATACGTCTTTGATGCTTCATAGGATTCTTGCATGACCTGAGGATTTCGGAATGGCTGGACTTTCCCATGATCTTCACCAGCATGACACTTACTAGAAAGTGAACGGTAACGGTGAAGAGACTCTGGCGAGAGCTAGGACGCTGAATGAAGATCCAGGCATAGAGCAGTGTCACAGACAGGAAACCACAAACAATGAGACCTATTGGAATGTTGCAATAGATGCAGAGATAATCTAAAAGATGAAAAACGGGCGGATGAAAGATATTTTGATCTGGGTACTATATCCAAGGAAATATTTACAGTGCTGGTCAAAAGTTTCGGTACACCTGAATTTTTGAGACGAGTTTTAACTTCGCTGTGTATTTCCCAGGTAATGAGCTTGTCTGAGCACTGAAAAAATGTGCTACAACTTTCGTTACACATGATATGAATGCAATATAGTATATTTTGATACTCTCTGGTGTCATTTGCGTTAAATGTGCTTGGTTGGATACCCACAACTGACGAAAAATGGCATAACAACACACGAACTTTAATGTACTTTTCTGTTCAAAATTAAGAGACCTATAAAGTACGCATTGAATAAATCCAAAGTAGCCACTGCTCGGTTTCTGGCTTGTCCAACATAAGCTTATGGTGGTTAGGGTCAATAGAAAGAACATACCAAACCACTGGCATTTCTTTACCTTATTTTCTCTCGATAAAAGATGTTTTTCGCATAGCTTCCTTGTGTTTTGGGTCACTGTATTGCTACAATGTAACAATTCATCCATTTATGCACTTTCCAAAGAGATTAAAGATCACTGGTGACTTTGACTGAGGAAGTCATGATTGCAACTTCTGTGTCCAACTCACAACTAGTGCCTCCTGCTTGCGTTGTCCCTACTCTCAATCATAGTCGAGGGAAATTTGTAAACTAAATAGTCTAGCACTGTTTGAATGGATGGTGTTCTATAAAAGGTTAATGATATTCTTGACCAACATGGATGCTACAACAGACCAAAATGTTGCAATGAGACCTAGTTAGTCTGTAATCATGGAACCTCTCACACAACATCACAAATACATTCAAGCTTCATGATAATTATGCAGGATCAGTCGATACAAATTAATGTCATATCACATGAAATCAAAGCCTCTGTATTAAAGCTTAGTACCATAATCTTAAATGGCTTATGTGGGACGGGTTGAAAATGGATGGCAAAGATACATCTCTTTACGATTCTTGCAAGAATACTGCATGGAAATTTAATATATACAGTTAACAACAAAATTATTCATACCCCTTGGAAAATACTAGTTTTTTGCATTTTTCCTAAAAATGAATGGTTAAATGAAGTTACTTGCACATCACTTGAATACATTTAGTTATCCTCTGCAAATGAATGCCGTTTCCGGTTTCACCTCATTTGCATAACAATAGAAAAGGTGAGTTATTCAAACTGGGCGATGTTCAAAATTATTCATACCCTTGGTGATTTATTGACTTTGTCAATCAGTATGAATCCGATCCTTGTGATTAATGCTTGTAATTCACTTTATTTTAATACACCGTCACAAGGCTTCCGGAGGGGTCTCTGCTGGGATATCAGGCCAGTACCTGTTCTCCAATGGCTCAATCTCCTTGAGGATATGTACACATATGTCTTAACCTGACCTTCAGGGAGTTCATTAGATTTCGTGTCCTACAGGTGTTGCAGTTATCGACTTCATGATGACAGGACTATGATATTGAAATTTTCGGTCATTCATTCCATGCATTTTAATGAAAATTCTGTATCTACTTATGAAGCAAAGCACCATTCCTGAAGAGCCCTTCCCTTTTGCACTGCCTGTGGGAGGGTTCACCTTTATTCATTGGTCCCATTCTTAATCAGAGTGGTCATGAAGGCCATGTTGGTGATATTAAAGTCATTGCATGACTCTAACGTCGGGTCACCATGAATAACAGTATGTAACCTTCGAGTACCATACACATCCCACATTGACTGTTACTGTATATCAATCTTCATATGGTATATTCTTTGTATCTTTGGTATGAAAGCTACAATCCTTGATATCAAAATGAATGTAAACCAAATTTATACCATATGCCCTCCATGTTACCAGCTGCAGTGCACAAAATGCTACCACTTTGACAGTGCACTGGAACATAAAGATCAGTATTTTAAGCTTCACTAGAGTACCCACTTGCAGGTGTCCATATCAAAAATGTGTCAATCAGTGTAACTGAGTAAACTGATAAAATTGGCACCATCCAACCTTTAGACAACTACCATGGCCTCCCTAAACATTCTTAATAATAATGGAACAAAAGTATCAGGAAATACCTTCCCTTGACAGTGCAACAGTGAATGCATCTAGGGAAGTCTCTCCAGGAAGAGTGCTAAATGTTTCAACTTAGATACAGAATTGTCCTTAAAATGTAAGGAATATTAACGAAAATATCAATATCATAGTCCTATCCTCATGACGTCTAAAACTACACCACCTGCAAACACAAAATCTGCTTTAAATCCATCGAATCCCCTGAAGACCAGGTGATGGCATGTGTGGACAACATCCTCAAGGAGATTGGGCCATTTGAGACCAGGTATTGGCCTGATATCTCAGTAGAGACCTCCAGAAGCATTGTGACAGTGTGAAGAAAGTGTTACGAGCATTAATCACAAGGACTGGATTCATACTGATTGACAAAGTCAATAGATCACCAAGGGTATGAAAATAATTTTGAACATCACCCAGTTTGGATAATTCACCCTTTCTATTGTTATGCAAATGAGGTGAAACCAGAAATAGCATTCATTTGCAGATGATAACTAAATGTATTCAAGTGATGTGCAAATTAAATTCAGTTAACCATTCATTTTTAGGAAAAATGCAAAAAACTAGAATTTTCCAAGGGGTATGAATAATTTTGTTGTTAACTGTATATGGTTAATATATTAAACTTAAACAATAACAAGTTGTGGCAAATATTGGGGATGCATAAAGTATCTAATCTGTATTATTGTATATTTCATTTTGATTTAGTCCCACGCCCTGCAGTCTCCGAGAATTGCAATGTCTATGATGAGACATTCCTTGTCCTTCTTTTTCGTTAGAATGATATCTGGTCTTCTAGCCTGTATAACCTTGTCTGTTTGGATGTTGAAGTCCCACATAAGTTTTACATCTTCATTCTCGATTACGGGTTCCGTCCGCCCTGTGTTCGTACCATTTGTCTGCATGCGGTAGTTCATACTTCTTCGCCAGACCCCAATGGACTGCAGTAGCCCCTCTATCATGCATTCCCTTGCACTCTGTGCCATTTTACTGCATTCACTCACAAGATGCGTTACCGTTTCAATTTTGCTATGGCACATTCTGCATGATGGTGATGTTTCCTGTTGCTTTCCTGTAGTTTTTTTCTCTATGCCTGGTCCTGAGTAGCAACTAACATACTTTCAGTCTACCTTTTCATGCTTCCTCTTTTCAAGCATTGCCAACTCTCTGGTGCTGCCAATTCCTCTGTCTGTTTAGATGTTGTCCGTGCATCACCTTTCATCACCTTTTCTTTCCATCCTTCAAGTCTTTCATTTCTCTGATCAGCCTTGAGCTGTTTTGCTGTCAAGCCTTTCCCTTTCTTCATAGACCCTTTAATGGCAGTCATGATTTCATCCATCTTTCCATCCATATAGCAGTATAAGCTCTGTTCTCCATACCTTACAGTTTCTTATACTCCCATCAGTCAGCGTCCTCCGTGTTCTCTTGGCGCATATAGCCTATCTACATCAGACCTTGGGATGGAACATCCCATGCATAGTCAACAATGTCCTTGTTTTTATGTCCAAAGTATCCAGCTCTTGTTGGTTCCAGTCTATTTTGCCTGCAGCGTACGTCAACAGGGCCACTGCCCATTGTATCCCTTTTGCCTCCAGCTCCACTCCCTTACTTTGTAGTTGTAGTAATATGGGTATCCGTAAAGCTGCACCGATTCTTTTAAGCTATAAAAATGGCTCATTTTGTAAAAAAAAAATCAAACAGTTGGAAATATATGCAAAAGGAGGCACTTATAAGAATTGGAAAGGGCTATTATCCGAGGTTGAAAGGGTACTTATAAGAGGTGAAAGGGGGCACTTATGAGAAGAGGAAAAGGGCATATATTAGGAAAAAAAATGGGGGATTATTTAGAATCTAAAAATGCGTGTCACTTATCAGAAGGAGAAAACGATACTTAAAGAGACACAGGAGGCAATTATCAGATTTGAAAAGTGGCACTTATCAGAAGTAAAGAGGGGGAACTTATATGAAGAGAAATTGAGCACTTATTATAAGGTAAAAGGGGCACCTATCAGAAGTGAAAATGGACTTATCAAAGGAGAAAAGAGCATAAGAGAGAAAAGGGATAATATTTACAAACGAATTGTAGAATTTGTAGAATTGTAGAATTTTATTGACTATTTGACCCCCTCTCGGGGTATGAGAGTACAAACATAAGAGTATAAATAACAATGCATGACTTTTGAATACAATTATTTTACAAAGATAATGACATAATGATACAATGTACAAACAAAAGTTCTATAAAAACAATGTACATGTGTAGAATATAACCAACTAATAAACGTAATGTATGCATAGATAGTGTACAGTGATGTAGTATGTAATAACAATACAGTCTATTTACAAGCTACAATGTAAACAAAACAGGCCGTTTCACTATCCTACCGCTACGAGTACGTATGGGTCCAACTCTAGTTGTACTACCAGAAAATCCTGAGGTATTTTCTTTTTCTGTTTTTTGAGAAAATTGCAACATATAAGGCGTGTAAATCTAGCTAAATTCTTCAACTGAAGAATATACTTTTTGGCAAATACTTTTTTGGCAAATATAAACGTCTCTCCTTTTCAAAAAAAGGACAAACAAAAATATAGTGAAATTCATCACCTATATCAGTATTTAGGCAGAGAGGGCACTGCATGTCACTATGTGGTGTGTTCGCATCAAATCGTCCCTTGTTTACAGGTAGTTAATGAGATCTACACCGAAACTTACAGAGAGTAAAAGCATCAGTTTTATTTAGGGTGAGTAAATAAATGGTTGTCTTTAAATAATCTATAATTTGTGCAAATGCGATTTGACCAAACTACATCTCTCCATTCCTGAGAAAAAATATCATTCAGTCTCAATTTTAACAAAGAATTAAAGGAGAATTACGCTCAAAAATAAAGATGATAGTGTTCAAAGGTGTTATTTATTCCTACTTGTTAGACTATGTGGCTTCGCGTCAAAATATACGAGATCGATACGAATCAAGATTTTCTGAGCAAAATTTACCATCTGCTAGCAATATGTATCGTCTGCTAGCAGCACATGGGGGCTGCCATTTTGTTTATGTGTACAAGAAGATTTTCTTAATCCAAATGCTCAATTGCCTTTTTCAAAATTAAAAACCCATTTGATATTAAAAATATAGAATAGATATGTCAATTTATTTTTAAACTGAAGATTTCCTTATATATTTCTGTTGAAAATCGATATTCGCTTAATAGAAATCTATTTTCCCGATACTGGACGTACGGGACGGAGCAAATTAATTCAAATTTTATGGATGCTTCTTCCCTGAGCATCTATAGCGGCAAACTATGCATTCACCTGCTTTCGGATAATGGACTCGAAAAGTCAGAATGCATGCTGCATATATTATGTTCTGCTCTGTTTGGCAAACCCAAGAAAATAGATTTTTGTTAAGCAAAACCAGACAATTTAAAAGTATCATTATAAAGATTTAATTTTTATAATACATGTAAACACCCACTTTATATTTTTCGTCACATATGGGATTTTAGATGATGAAGAAAATCAGTTTAGGATTTGGATTCAAAATATCTTCCTGACTGGAACATTTCTCAATGGTTCATGTACAACTCCAAATCAGAAAGAAAATGGCAGCCCCCATGTAAATGAGTAGGAGACGATACCGGGTGTTGGAATATCTTTATTTATACCCTTTTCTGATATCTTATTAGAAAATGATTTAGGCCAATAAGTAGGGATATATTACACCTTCCAATATAAGTAAATTTGTAATCAGGGGTTAATTCTCCTTTAATATTCAAACCCAATCCACTATTTTGACCTAGCCATATATTGGATAGGCCAGTTTGATTGAATGTATCTTCAATAAACTTTAACCATGAGGAATTAAAGTCTGAGTGTTCATTTCTATGAATGGCAGAAATAAATTTCAAAAAGACATATGAATATCTACTATCTTTACCCCTCAAAATTCTTGACCAAAAATTAACTAGTCGACGCTTCACCTGATTCAAAATCAATCCTCGACCAGTTTCTCCATAAACCATGCAATCTGGGGTACATGAACCTACAGATAATAAAGTTCTGAGGAATTTCCTATGGGAAACTTCGATCTGCCTTAAATCTTCATATCCCCAGACCTCACTACCATACAATAGAATAGGCATGATCAAATGATCAAATAAATGACATTGAATATCGACTGACAACTGCATTTTCTTTGCTTTAGTTAACATACTGTATAAAGCTTTTCTTGCCTGAATTATCTGCTTTGAAATTACCTTCTTAAACGTGCCATTATAATTGAACTGTACTCCAAGATAAGTGAAATCATATACCAAATCTATTTTTTCATGACCATATGTAAAATTTGGTATCTTCCTAATTTTCCCTCTTGAAAAAATCATTATTTTTGTTTTACTTCCATTGACTGTTAGACGCCAGGTATTACAATATTCTTGCACTGCATCCAGCGCTACTTGCAATTCATCAGGGCTTTCTGCCAGTATTATTGTGTCATCTGCATACAACAAGCATAATAATTTTGAAAAAAAATCTTGTTCCTTACCCTGTAAGGTATTATTGATTTCTTCATTTAAAGTTTTCAAGCCAGGATAAAATTTGGCAATGTGTCCTTGAAAGTCATTTAAATAGACAGAATACAGCAATGGTGAGAGGTTTTCACCTTGTCGACTCCTGCATTACATGTGAAAAATTCAGACACTGTGCCATTGGCAGAAACACAAGACTTTGCATGTTTGTACAAGTTTTTAACAACATTCAGGACTTATTTACTTATTTACTCCTATTTTCAACAACTTAAACCACAACAACTTCCTGTCAACCAATTAAATGCTTTTTTATAATCTATAAATGCACAGTATAAACGCTTCTTTTTCTGTAGGTAGAAATCGATAATAGTCTTTAAAACGAACAGATGATCAATGGTAGAATACGTAGAGCGAAATCCAGCTTGTTCCTCACCTAACATGTGATTACTTTCAAGAAAGTTAGAAATTCTATTATTTAAGACTGAGGTAAATAGTTTACCAAGACAACTCAGCAAGGTTATTCCTCTATAATTATCTGGGTTTGAATTTTGACCTTTATTCTTAAAAATTGGGATAATTACTCCTATACACCATTCAGAAGGTACGATCCCACTTTCTAAAACAAAATTGAAAAAATCAACAATTACTCTACGCATTTCCACAGGGCTACTTTTAAGAAATTCATTCCTGATCAAGTCTTTTCCACAAGCTTTGGCATTTTTCAGTTTATTAAACATTAATTCAACCTCCTCCAGTGTGATAGGTTTATTCAATCCATCATTTTGTATAGGCATATTACCAGTATCCAAAATGATCCTCTCCTCTGAATGATTATCTGATATACATATGGTCCTAAGAGATTTAAAATGATGTACAAGATCACATAAGGAAATGTTAATTGTACTTTTAATCTGATGACTACTACTGTTTAATAAACTCCAAAAGGCTCTTGGGTTACCATTATTTTTCAAGGACCGTAAAGATGCACTGATACTTTTACCATACTTTCTCTTTTTGTACCGTAACAATTTTTTATACTTTTTGCTTGCCAAAACAAAATCACTATGTAAGTCATCAATATCTAAAACTTGAATATCTAATCTTCTACCTAACTGAATTTTCCTGCTTAGCCTATTCCTTAGGTTAAAATACTCTTTACGTGCAGCTTCACACTCAGCATCAAACCATAATTGCGAACAAAAATTCTTATTATCCTTCTTTCCATGATTCCTTACTTTCTTGGATTGTTTCCACTTACACACACCAAGATCAAGTGCAGCTTGCAAAAAAGAATTACAAATCTCAGAGTAGTACTTATTTACCATCTCCTGACTGACATCTTCATGAATATTTTCTATAATTCCTGGTAATTGTAAGGTTAAATTGTGTAACCGATCAGAGTATTCATTTACATTTTCACAATCCCACTTAAAGGACATGTAGCTGGATTTGGACGAGTCACAAACTGTTTTAATTAGGGCATCATCACTTGCGACTTCAATATCATGAATTTCTTGGTTGTGCTCTGACTGCAAGGTCAAAATGATGGGACAATGTACATCTGCTAGACACTTATCAAACAGGTCAACTTGGAAGTTTTGTATGTTATGAAACAAATCATTAGACACAATGGCATAATCAATGGTGCTACAACCCCCATTCTTATTAAAACATGTGAAATTTCTAATACCAATATCATCACCCAACCGTCCATTCACAATAGAGAAACCCAAACTTTTACAAAGATCAATAACTTGATTATTATTGACCTTTACATCCATATTTTGACGTTCAATAGGAACCATGAATGTTGGTGACAGATTTGGATCATCACAAAAATTCAAACCAAAATGTCAGATACAACATTATCATCAATATCAACATAATCAGCGAGTAACCCTGTACGAGCATTGAAATCTCCTACTAAACAAAAAGGTATATTAAATTTACTTTTAAGGTTGATTACATCCTGTGCAAAACACTCAAAGACCTCATGGCTGTGATGAATTGAGCCTTCACAGGGTAGATAAACTGCACCCAATATAAACTCATATCCTAAAATTTCTCTGTGAACCTTGATCCAAATAATTGAAGGAGAAGTGGTATTACCTAACATTTCTGAATGCTCAAATATGTGTTTTTTTCATTAAAATGCACATTCCATGAAATCCTCCAAATTTCTGTTCACTTCTTCTAGGCAAACAGTAACACTCAAAAATTGTATAGATAGGAGTTAGACAGATCAATAGAATCAGTTAATGTTTCAGAAAGACAAATAACACCTTAAGCCTTTAAATACACATCAATAATACTAGCACTTAGCTTACTGGTCAAACCGTTAACATTTAATGCTACAACAGAAAGCAAGAATTGGCGAGGCACTCCAAAAGAGAGTCTTCGTTTCCCTAGCCAGAGACATCAATGAAGAGTCCTGATCTCTTGAGCTTTTCTTCCCCCCATCCTAGCTGCTTGATTAAGAAAAGAGGCACTTATTGGAAGGAGAAATGGATACATATTACGGAGATAAGGTGGCAATTCTCAGATTTGAAAAGGACACTTATTAGCGAGATTAGGTGGTAATTATCAGATTTGAAAAGAAGCACTTTTCAAAAAGCGAAAAGGGCACTAATTAGAAGATAAAATGGCAATTATCTGATTTGAAAATAGGCACTTTTCAGAAGGAGAAAAAGGGGCACTTATCAGAAGGGGAAAGGGCACTTATTAGCAAGAAAAAGGGGCACATTTAGTTTAAAAAGAGGGCACTTATCAGAGAGAAAGGGGCACTTTCCAGAAATAAAAAGGGCACTTTTTGGGTACTTGATAAAGTAGGGGACACTGTGCCCCCCGCGCCCGAAAGGGCGCGCTGCCCCTGTTTTAAGGACATAGGGAGAGAGAGAGAGAAAGAGAGATAGAGGGGGATGGGAAAGTGAGAAGAGATACTGAGAAATCGAAAAGGGAAGAGGAAGGAAAAGTACCTCTAAAATCGTCTTCAACCAACATATGATTGCTAAGGAGTTGCATAAAGGTAACGGGCAAGATACATAAAGCAAAACTCGAACCATTTCTTTATTGTTTTCAATATTGATGTTGACGTATTCTAGTCGCCTTGAAAACAGGCTCAAGCCCTGTCGCAGCTAGATCCAAAAATAATTGCATCTTACTAAATGCCAGTAGAAAATAGTAACGTAAAATAACTCAACAATTTTCAACTAGTATCCGTAATTGCTTGGATATAATTTTCTGAGGTTTCTGCAATTATTTTTTGGAGGGAACTGATGGTATGGCGGATACACTTTGCTTTGAGTTTACAACCATTCGGTATAATTAACTTGATAAATAAATTATCAGTTTCAGATTCAGTTTCAAAACACGTTTATCACCTACTGACATCAAATGAATATATAAAACAATAAATAAATCAAGAATCCATTATTGCCCAGCGCTTTATACTTTAATATTCCTGACCTAGGAATTTTGACTGTGCGGTTGCCTGGATATAATTTTCGGAGGTTTCAGGCAATTATTTTTTGGCGGGAACTGATGGTGTGGCGGTTATACTTTGCTTTGACTTTACAACCCTTGGGTATAATTAACTTAATAATAAATTATCAGATTCAGATTCAGATTCAAAACACGTTAATCACCTCCTGACATCAAATGAATATAAAACTCAACATTTACATACATGCAAGGAGGAGACAAGCGGCATGTGATTTGGCCACCGTAATGATATCTATTGCATACATACATATTACATACATACAATAATAAGAATACGTTAACAAGGATCCAAGACTTTGTGAAGGGGAGGAGTGTCCAATATTCCCGCAAGTTCTGATAAGCGCCTCTCTAGTCCAGTAGCTTTATTTTAATGGGTCTGCCTGTTTCTTTTTTTAATTTTTCATCTGTTCCCTTCAAGCTCTACTGGATATTCGTCAGGTTTCAAGTTTTAGTTGATAATTATTACACCTTGAATATAGTGGCAATCGGTAGGCCTACATACAAATTTTCATCAATGATACTCGCATTGTAGCTGAGCACGTTTTCTTTAATTCGGCTAATTATGAAATATTCCCTTTTTACGTTGTCCCTTTCTTCTTTTGATATTTTCAAAAGTATCATAATAATACAACGCACTTATTTTGCGCGATCTATCTAGTTTAACTATTCCGGGGCGCGTGATGAAAATGAGAGAAGCAAGAAGGTAGAAATAGAATGGACTGAACATGCTGAAGATTACTACAAATCTGTGCTGAATTAAATTTCACTATATACTTTAGAACAAAGGAATGTCTTCAAAGTTTACTTTAAAGAATCCAAAGTGTCTATGGAACGGATATTAGGAGGTAAGCGGTTCCATATTATGAAGGCACGATCACCAAGAGATCATTTCGTTCTATGTACTACAAGAAGATTTTTGCCAGAAGAACGCAGACAACGAGTTGGTACATATTCAGAAATTCCACACTTTGAAATAAAGGTACAATTTTGCACCCTTCAAATGCAACACTGGCAGCACCTTTTTGGGTGCAACTTTGCACCCTAAGAAGCTTTTTTCACCTTTAACGGTGCAGTTAGCTACACTTTGCATTCTTAAAGGGTGCAGAGTTGTACCCTTTAGAAAAGGTACAAATTTGCACCCTTTTGGATGCAAACATCTCTACACCCTTTAACGGGCATTAAAAGGCGCAAAGAAGAACAAAAAGGTGCATTTTTGCACCCTTTTCATGTAGGGTGCAACATTGCACCCAAAAAGGTGCTGCCAGTGTTGCATTTAGGGTGCAAACCTGAACCTTTTTTCTAAGTGTATATATTTTTAATATGTGAGGGGGTAAAGCCATGTAATACTTTCCAAGTAATAACCAGAATTTTATACCCGATACGCTCTCTGACTGGTAGCCAATGTAATCCTTTCAAAATTGGTGAAATATGATCTCTTTTACATGTCCTAGACAATATTCTGGCAGCAGAGTTTTGTGCTCCTTGTAGCTTAGCTATTTGAGAAGATCACACATTATACAAAAGAGAATTGCAATAATCAAGACGAGAAATTACAAATGCATGAATTATAGTGGCAACTGTTTTATCCGACAATATCTTTCTGATGTTACTGATACTACGTAGATGAAAATTAATTGATTGACTTTGTACAAAGTTATTCTTTGTCATATTACTATCAAATAACACTCCAAGATTATGTGCATTGTTTGTACGTAATACATGTGAATCACCAATGCAAATGGAATGGTGTTGTAAATCAACCTTCTGATACTTAGATGAAAGAATTAACAATTAACTCCTCGCATCCTTGAGCTTAAGCTTGTTCAAACACATCCATATCGACTTTACATCTATATTGATTTTACATGTAGAAAAATATAACCAATCACAGTCATGTAAAGTTACATGATGATTTATTAGGCAGAAGAATGGCTAGCTTTAATAAATCAAATTCGCTTCAACAGCAGAACACCCATTACAATATTGGTTGATTTAATCCAAATTCCATCCGGACCGCTTTGATAGGTTCCTCACATGCCTGATGAAGAAGATACTGTGTATGTTATTATATATTGGATAAAGTGTGGTTTAGACTACATTATTGTGATTATTCCACAGAGAATATGTCTGGGCGTGGCAATAACGTGTCTCGAGATCTGGCATGCCAAAAACGTGAGATAAATTGGATAAACCATCATTTGTAGAATCAGTTTGGCAGTATATCTCGCCCCAACTAAGCTTTACGTTGAGACGGACTGCTTGTCTCCTGACGTATCATCTATCTAAGGAAGATTGCCTATCAAGGATTCTACCTTGTACGGTAAGCACACTGTCAAAATTATTAGAATTTTATACTAATGTAGAAAAGGAGATTCTATACCTATTCATTTTATGAGGAAATCAATTTAAGTCTAAGTCCACTGTTGTTTTCATTACCACTAAAATCAGAAAGGCATATTACCTATGACAACTGCCCATAGATTATTAGGAAGAACACGATCATTTACCGGTGATACAATAGACTTTTGATCCATGTTCTATTCTTGGTTTGCTGATATCTCATTAAGAATCTGCTGAACAACCACAATGTGTGCGGGCGTGCCAGAATCCAATGACCGGGGGTAATAATATATACCTATCTATACAGCGCCATGAGCGTCGAAGGCGGACCTGCGCGCTATACAAGTAGCCACTATTATTATTATTATTATTATTCTCCTCTTCGCCTCAACGCTGGTAATGATCCAAGATGTCGAGCGATATTCAGCTACGGCGGAACTTCCTGTCCAGCATGGTGTCAATTTTGTCGGCATCGGCTACAACATAATAGAGGGTAACCCAGAAGGAGGCGATCTGAGTACAGGAGGTGTAGATCCCGGTCTACTTCTCAGTCGACGGATCTTCGATTTCACGTTTGATGAAGGGGAAAGGACTTCTGACCAGCAGAATCGAATTCCCGACGAGGTGACTTTCGTACGCCGAAACAGCGCCTTTACAACATCATCACTGACATCGTTTTACGGTACGGAAAGTTACGCTTCCAAACTCTCCGCACAGGTTGACGTATCTGGTAAGTATCATCAAAACCTAGTAACCTGTTGAATATCAAAATAATTGATAAGTTGCATTTATATAACAAAATTATTTCCCATCCCTTACTCTTCGATGAAACTTAATAACTATCGAAAATACGAATCCGAGCAGATAACCGTATTTTTACTCATTGTAAAGAACCTATAAGATATGATTTATCTGAAGACATATTATACTTACTTAAACCAAGTAAACTAAATTTGAATTGCTTTTTTCTCGAAATACAAGTTTCCAAACATGATCATAAAATCGCATTGTAATTAAAGTATTCGCACACTGTCTTTGATATTACTCCCACATGACGCATCAATGGCCGCGCCAGTCACTGATTCAGAAAGAGTGTAATATCACATTTCATAGATCTACTCAACTCACAGTAATGTTCATAATATTTCTCATCAAAATTTTACAGTATTGCATTAATATTGTTGTATAGTTTCTATTTCAGTTTAATTTTCAGTCCAATTTTAATATTTTAATTTGTATTCATCTTTTATATTTACTTATTTTGTTATGCACAGTGTATATTGTCATTCTGATTTTATATGTTATTTTTATCTATGATCCATTTTAAAGTATTTCTGCAATGTAAACATGCTAATATCAGCCCTTGGGCTGCAATCATGTATTGAATTTTATATGAAATAAACCATTATTTCAACTTGTACTTGAACTTCTTCTTCTTCTTCCTCTATCTGTTTTTAGCTGGATATGAAAGCATCACGGCTAGTGTCCAGTTTGCTGCAAGTGCCCGTAAGTTGTCTGATCCTACTTCAAGCTAGAGAGAAATTTACAGTTGTGCTGAATATTTTCATTTTTTATTTAATTTGTCGCCCTGTTGCATGTATCATACGTGTCGTGTCATTCCCAAGCTGTCATGATAAACGGTTGCCTTTCAGATTCTTTCCCTCTTACATGCGGAGTTCCGCAAGGCTCTGTGCGCGGGCCCACCATGTTTTCGTTGTATTTAACCGGTTTGAAGAACATTTTTCATCACCACTCTCTTTCTTAACATGTTTATGCTGATGATATTCAAATATATACTTCTTTCAAACCAATCAGAGCAATGCAGCCAGCGCTATCCATAATCGTGAGACATGTGTACAAGATGTTCATAATTGGTTGAACTCACATTCACTAAAATTAAATCTTGCTAAATGAGAATTTGTAATGTACGGTTCTAAGACTCAGTTAGAGAAGATTTCCATCACTTACTCTTGCTGGACATGAAATTACCTTATCCAATGTATGCCGTAACCTTGTTGTGTTTCTCGACTCAAATATGACAATGTCTACACAAATTCAATATGTCTAAAAATCAGTTCGCTATCAGTTACGCAATTTAGGTTTAATTCGTAAATACCTTAACCGTAGTGCCACTGAGAATATTACTCATGCTTTAATCTCATCTCGCTTGGAATTTGGTAATGGCCTGTTGTTTCGTTTGCCTCACAACCTACTTGGCAAGCACAATTACAAAAATTACAGAATGCCGTTGCTCGCGTCGTGACCTTCTCTAACAAGCACAGTCACATTACACCAGTTCTAAAATCACTTCATTGGTTGCCTGTAGAAGAACGTATTGTTTTCAAGATTCTTCTGTTATTATTTCACTCTATACATGGCTCTGCTCCGCAGTACAACATTGGTTTGGTCAAGCATTACATTCCCTCTTAGACTGCTACGTTCTCAAATCTCTGGCTTAAGCTACTTGTTATTCCTAGGCTTAAACACAAAGTGGGAGGAGCGAACCTTCGCTCATGCTGGGCCGTCGATATGGAATACCCTCCGTCAAGGGATTAGAAAAAGCATTTCTGTTGAATAATCTTAAAAAGTATTTGTTTAATTTGGTCTATAATTGATTACCATTACCTTTCATGTCCGTAACTCTCCTATTGTACTTCGCTTATTTGTGATGTATTTCATCTTTTGCACAAGTTGCGCCTTGAGCATTTGATCATCAAGTGGATTCGGCGCCTTATAAATCTTATACATTATTATTATTATTATTGCAGAATGAAGACCTGTTAAATATGTGTTTTGTGTTTTTTCTTGGAGGAATAGATTATAGGCCTACCTGCCTCTAATAAGAGAAAGAATAATGCTGAGATACTAAGCATGACATAGATCGAAAGGTATTATGAGAGTAAACTAGAGAAATTGCATTAATTTATTTATTGCAAATACGTAGGTTTTTTTTGTTGAAACTAGAAATAACACAGCCGCATTGCTTTTAAACCAACTTGTCGGATAACGAATGCAGTAGAAAGGGAAAATCGTTTGAATTTATTTGTATTCCTTCTGTTCTCATTCAGTCACACACAACTTCGGAAAAACGAGCACAGGTATACTCCGAAAACGGCGTATAACCCTGCCGGAAAGAACACAGTGTCCCACAGTGTGTTCACAGTGTGGAACAAAGTGTGAAATCATCTTCACACTGTTAAATTCGAGCGTTTTAAAGGGATACGCCACCAGGCGACCGTGGGGAAAGTCAGCCCCATTCACTCGCACACAAAGTTTGTGCGTCGAACTCGGGATTACATTTCGACTGCACGAGAGCTCGAGCTCCGGCGGAGCGTGCATGTTGTGCGGCTACCAGTCTGTGCGAGGTTTGCGCCCTGCGGGGCAACGGCATGATCAGGTAACGATCACGATGCCCTCTCGCGGCATTAAAACGTCCACAATCTGCTGTTGAGTATCCCTTTAACCTTTTGAATCACATATTCACAGAGTCGACTATGTGAACACAATGTGAATGTACTGTGGGACACTGTGTTCTTCCCGGCAGGGAACGCACAATGCATATAGAGCCCTTACCATTTCCATTAGTATGTAGCCTTTTGACAAGGCCTCGTGACTTGGCCATTTTCCTCGTCATGCTCTGCCTGAGATGAGACTAGCCGGCGACGAAAAGAATCAACACGGCCGGGGTGAACGGGCGATCGAGCGACTTTAGTCGCGAGGCCTTTTGGAACCTGGGTTTCCATCGTCCGATATGAATTATTCACGAGTTGACATTCGTATGCTAACACGCCTACACCGAGGATTATCGACCAATCACAACGGTCTCTGCGGGGCTTGCTTTTCATGTGATTCGTTCATGATTGATGTAGCTTGCGCCGGGTGCAGTACGTGCCGAGTGAGCTAGCGCTTGAGATGAAGGCGAATTTCATACTAAATTTATGCTGACGTCATGCAAAGATACGTTCGCTGATTGGCTCCTACCAAAAAGGTAGCAGATCCTCGCTTGGAACAAAGGATAACATAAGAAATACAAGCCAGGTTCCAAAAGGCCATCGCGACACGTCGCTCGATAGCGCATTCACCGGGCTGGGCGGCTAGTCTTGTTATGCAGCCACTACTAGCTTACTTGCCAAGAAAAATAGCCAAGTCACGAGGGCCTTGTCAAAAGGCTAATTAGTATGTAGTGCGAAATGAAATGTGACGTAAATAGACTATTGCTGAGCATAAAAATAAGTCGATCTCAAATGTATCAGAAATCCTTTCAACAATTCGCGTAAAAATGACCCTTAGCCCCCCCCCCCCCCAAAAAAAAAAAAAAAATAAAATAAATAAATAAAATAAATAAATAAATAAATTACTACAAAAAAATAAATAAAATAAAATAAAATAAATATCAGAAAAACAAACAAACAAATATTGAACCCATTTAAACTAATTTGCTTAAGTGCCTTAGTACATAAACATACCGGTATGTTATTAAAACAAAAGAAAAATAATGAGAAAAGTGGCACTTTGCGATTCCCTGTTGCCCCCCCCCCCCTCAAAAATTCAAAAAGCTGCAAATGTCTTTATTCCAATGTTGATTAGAAACACAAACAGCTGCTTTCCATTATTTTCTATGTTTATGCCTACATTTCTTTACAACATTGTGGTAGGATATATTTCGATGAAGGAATGGATACATTCTTGAAAGTGCCCATTATAAGTCATAGCATAACAAAGTAAGGCATAGCCCCCCCCCCCCCTCACTTCACCTAACGGGCCCAGCAAATGAAAAGACTTATGATAAAAAAAATACTACTTGCTATAACAAATACCATGCCATAAATCTAATTCAATAGTAATAAATGGGTTGTTTCATGTCCTATGTGTATATGGTTTTTTTTCTTATACCTTTTTTTTTTTTATTTAGACTGATTTCGTGTCGTCTTTAATTGAAATATGATGGGGTTGTTTTCTGTAGGTTACCAACGAGTCGCCTCGAAGACTTCTAGCGAAGGATCTGTGTTCTTGAGTAATGAGACGATCACAAACCTTGGTCATGCACGCTACGAGACTGAACTTGCATTGACGGGGAAACAGTTATTCTCCACCGGTTTCGTTGTTGAGGCTTGCAACCTTCCACTCACCTACACGGACGAGACAATGAATGAATACATGGAATTTATGGATAAATGGGGAACGGTAAAATCTCTTTCTACCCCCTCTCTTTCTCCCCTTCTCTTCCCCTCCCTTTTTCCAAGAGACATATCTATAAATGTTGACCATCATGTCCATAACGCTTAGTCTGTTTCTAACATTTTTAATCAGCACCACTACCTGACCACTCCATCCATGTATATATAATTCTCCCTCCTCTACTCATATTCCCCTCAATTTTCTGTAATTAAAAGGGTTATCCAAGCAGTGGCGTATATAGGGATTATGGTGCCAGGGGCAAAAAAGGAAATAAATCGCGACAATTGAATTTCTAACCGTAAAGTTAACATTTCTTCCATCTGTGGAACCTTTGGAAAAAAAACAACGTTATACACTTTATCCGATATTTCAGTTGGGGCGCAATTTTAAAAGGCGAATGAAATTTATACAATAGTGAGAAAAACAACGAGAATTATTGCTTTCTTCACATTCTGAACCCTCCAAAGATGCTCCTTGGGTGCTGAATTATAAGATCCTTAAAACACAAATTAAATCGAGGGAGCAAAGCGATCGAGCTTTCGGAACTATTCGCATTTTACACCCTCAAAAACTGTATTTCTAATGCATTTACCCTGCTTATAGGGGCACATTATCCTTGAGGTTCATAGTTTTTCTTCCTTTTCTCCCATAACTCTTTCTCTCTTTTCCGTGTTTTGGGCCCCTTTCAAGTGCCGCCACGGGATATGTGACCCCTCCCCTCATTTGTAATTGTAAAAATATTAGACACCTTAAAAATGTGTTTAATATATAATTCATCTTTATTTCAGTAAAACCAAATCAAAGAAGTTACATTGATATATCTAGGTCATCTGCCAGAAGAAGAGGAATAATCAGGTGTCAAACAGTACTGAATATTTGATTCATTTAACATAGAGGGAAACTATATTGTGTATGCCTCCGTATACCGAAAAACAAGTTGGTTTGGAGTTTTAGGATCATAAAGTATTGTAGTTAAGGCCCCGGCTAGGCCTGTCATTGTATCATTCATGGTATTTATTGATCAACTGACAAGAAAGATAACATTGAACTTCACATCACTTAGGTTTTTGTCATAATTTTAAGCCTATATAGTGATTTCTCGACTTGGCCATCATAAATTCACATTTTGCAATAATCATGGAGCAGAGGTCGAGAATATGTCCTACTAATTTGCTGGAAGAGTAATCGTTTTTGGATCCATCCAGGTCGGTTCATCCTTTGAGATAAACAGAGAGTAGCTTGACATTAAACTCAGTTTGCTAATATTCTTCAACACTGTTTTAATGCTTCTACCCTGTTTCATTATCTTCAGTAGGGATTTGATTCTTCCCTTATTTTCTTTCGAGACATATCCCCTCGATCCTATTTCAACGCAATGGAAGTTGCATGAGTAACCCTGGTCTATGATATCATTCATCAAAGATGCACACCATTTACATTTGTCCGTGTGCCGGGCGTCTATGTTCGGTTCGAACGGCACCGTAAGTTTTACTATTACAACATCTTCATTTCGTTGTTGTACAGAGAACTAGATGAGGCCTGTGTGGGGTTGGGAATATATTTTGTAGAATTGTGGGTTGGTTTGGTCTATCAGGAAAGTCGGCTCGGAGAGTGTAATCTTAATTAAGGGAGATGATTGTAGAAATTGGTACATGATGTTCAAGATATTGTCTACAATATCTCTGACATGCGGCCTGTAACATAAAGAGATAAATCAATATTACGATTGATATCAATCGTAAGTCTATGGCAAACCATGTACTTAAGAGTTACAATTGATTGTAAGATTGACTGTATCTCTTTTTATGTTAATACAGGCCCCTGCTCTAACATAACTTTACACCTGTTTAGGACATGGAGTAAGGTCTTTTGTTAGCGCATAATTTACAAGTTTGGGGATAATTCCCCCGCCCCCCCCCCCCCGTTTTTGTAAGTTCCCGGAGATAGGAACGCAGTAAATCATACATTACACTTTTCCATCTGCTGTCCTCTTCCTCGAGCCTCATCAGCACAAAGAATTGACCTTACTATAACAAAGATTGGATTTTTCGGTCCATTGCTCTTGATATCAATTCTTAACAATGGAAGTGATATAGGATTTTATGTTTGACCATTTCTTATCCGGTGTTGCATTGATTGCCACCCTGACTACATCCCTTGCTTCTACATTCCCAACAAAACTGGTATGACTTATTTTGGCCGGGAGTTTGGGGGTTGTATGACACATTCTCCAGCGACATTTGCTTCTCGTCAATGTCGTACACTAACCGAATAGTAAACACCCTACCTAACCCTAATCTTAGACCTCAACCTAACCGACAACCCGGGGAGCATTTCATTTAATGTTTTGTCAGTGATTTTTACCGACAAAAGCTACTGAAATCCTTGCATCTGATTGACTGAGAGCAAATTTGTCGGTCAAAATCACTGACAAGCCACTTGATGAAACGCTCCCCTGATTCTGAACCGTAACCCTTACCCTATACATATCTTTGACGAAATGAAGTATATCGGAGCACCAATATGGGAGACATATCTTTGGGATGGACTCCCCTATTCAGCGACAAGAATGGAGATTTCTTGCAAAAATATTTCCATTAACCTATTTCACACTTTTCATACTAAACAGGATCTTAACCTGAAATACAGAAAATCTATAACCATAATGTACCGTATTTCTTTGTCGCTCTCTACGCTAAAAAATAATAAAGGTAGCAAAATGATAGACCCCTTCCCCCTCCCAAGAGAAAAAAAAATAAATAAAAGAAATAAATAAATCAACAACAACAAAACAAAACAAGAGTAAGAGGAAGTAATGATTAGCGAACTTTCTTAAGACGCTGGACTTAAAATGATCGTGATCAGAGGGATTTTGGATGAATACTTGAGTTGCAAGAAGAGACTATTTGGACGTTCTGAGGTTTCTACTTGGTATATGAACAGGTGACAGTTGCAAAAAGTATCCGCAAATAGATATTTCAAAATACTTTCAGGAAGTTTTCAACCCGGTCGATAGCTTAGCCTTTCATCGACTAAAGTCATAAATTAGGAAACTTCCGTTTTTGTTCTTCTTGCGTATAAGCGAATGGTAAGATAATATTTAAAAAAAATTCGACTGTGAACTCGGATTTAGAAGGTAAGTATTGATATTCGCATTTTCTTTCTAACAAGGCCCTCCATGAAACCTTCGAGCGCATATTTAATGTTTTGAATTCCAGAACATGCAGTAAATGGAGCTACTGAAAGTGAAAATAAATTTATAAGTATCTTTTTTTTACTAGCATATTGTCAGGGAGGTTGCTTTGGGAATGAAGGAAGGTGAGAACTTGGAGGAACAACGTTCATCCTTCGTCAATTACGCTGCGCAAAATGTAAGAATGTTATGAGTATAGTATACATAAGGGAGAAAAATACATGTTTACTGTAAACATTTTGGACGCCATGTTGGATTTTCAGGCTTACAAACTTTATATGGCCTGAATTGATTATTGATTGACCAAAAGAATATAGGTATAGACATTAGAATTACTTTAAAAATCTCCAAATGGGTATTTCATGATTTATGGATATTTTTAGGTGCCGGCGGTTATCTTGGATGCCAAAATGGTAGCCTATTCAGGCACCGTCTTGAATATAAGCCTACCCCCTATACTTTGGATACTTTTACGCGTATCAATAGATATGCTGATACCCTAAAATGTATATTTTAATTTTGAGAATTACAAACAATATTGCAGATACCGCACTTCAAATTATTTCTAAGAAAATCGGAGGCCGTTTTGGACGTCACCTTGGACTGTAAGGTTTCCTGACCCCCATAAAACATTGCAAGAGGTCGAAATGGATTTCCGACCCCAAACCCTAGGTATAGACATCGACATTGTGTCTTAAGGATGGACATTTCATGATTTATGGCCATTTTTAGGTTTGCGGCGGCCATCTTGGATGCCATGATGGCGGGCATTTAAGGTACCTTCTTGAATGTAAGGCTACATCTATACTATTTGATACTTTTTACACGTATCAATAGACATCCTGAGCCATGAAATGTGTTTTAAATCTTGAATATTACTTTTCTACTGTAATAAGCACCTGACTTCCAGTCATTTTTATAAATTTGGTGGCCATTAATCTTGGACTCCATCTTGGATTTTCAGGTTTCCAGAGCCCAATTACACATTGCAATTGATCTGAATAGATTTTCGACCCCGAAACCTCGGTATCGACAGCCAAATTACATCTCTAATGTGGTGTTGCAAGAAAGTTGCAATCAATTGCAAACTATCGGACAAACGACTTGTAGCTAATTATTTAACCCATTCACAGTGATTTTTCTTTTTATTAGTTGTCCATTAATGATAATGATAATAATGGTAGTAATAATAGTAATGATAAATTAATAATGATACTACTACTACTACTACTACTACTACTACTACTACTACTACTAATAATAATAATAAAAATAATGATAATAGTAATAATAGTCATCCCAATAGTAACCGCAGCCTTTGGAACAGTGACAACAATACATAAGAGCTTCCTGGCTGATCTTGGAGTCGACGTATCGTTTGAAACCATACAGAAAGCAAGCCTACTCAGGACAGCACATATTATGCGAAAGGTCATGGACTAGAATGAAATGGAGAATTACGAATAATATGAGGAATCGACTTGTTGAAACAAAGAATAACCCTAGATTTCTGGATAAAATCCAGTTACTTCAGAAATTACCAACTGAACATTAGTTGCGGGCAAATCTATAAGAATAATAACTAGATTTCATTCGTCACACTTCGACGAATTAGGTGATATGTATCGAGCAGATCTGAATTGCGACCTTACGATCGCAAAAGGCCACCTGACCAGGGGTGTCGAACCGTGTTTACTATGGGGGGGGGGGGGGGGAATGAACGACGAAGGAGCGAAGCCAGTGGCGTATCTATTGATTATGGCGCCTGGGGTAAAAAATGAAGTTCCAACCTCCCCCCCCCCCCCCCCCCCCCGTGCCCAAACTTATTTACGTTAGCAAGGGAGTAAAGCGACCGAGCAGTAAACTTTTTAACCTTAATAAACGCAATCTCTTGTGCATTTTACCCAGGAAATTTTGCAGTTGACCACCGCAAATGAGTGGAAGAGAAGCTCGAAGTTTATACATTGATAAGCGGTTTTTCTATTCACTCACTTCTACAATCGGGAGCATAACTAACGAAAACCCTGTATAGGCTTGAGGAAGAGTCGAGAAATTCAGTAAGGCTACCTCACATGATGTAGCGAACAAAGCAATTACATCTTTTTTTGCTTTTCCAATTTTGAAACCCTTTTACGTTAAGCTATTTAAGAACTATATAGGCCTACTGGGGGCGCGAAATTACGAGATTTTGAAAGACAATAATTGTGCGAGGGAGCAAAGCGACGGATCATTAGAAAATTTGTGTATTTCAAACCTTCAAACACTAAATCTCCAGTGCATTTACCCTGCGGATTCTTCATTTCCCCCTTTTTTCTTTCTCTCCTTTGCGGTTTTTACACCCCTCCAAGTGCCGCGCAGGACACGTGCCCCCTGCCCCCTAGATACGCCACAGAGCGAAACGACCGAGCGGGGGAGGGTGTGGGAGCAGGGTATCCCCTCCCACATCAGAAACTTCTTCATAAATCTGGCTATAAAACTTTTTAATGAAAAGAAAGAATGCACGGATCTACACCAATGGACGGAACCCCCCAACTGAGAATAACAATGCGAGCGAACGCATTTTCTTTGATATTTTGGCATTGAAATTATGACATCTTATTTCCTTACTTCTAATCATTAAAGCATGTGATGGTATTTCAAGATAAAATATAATGAGTTTGGATAATTATTAGTTTTAAATTAATACATCATAATTCTTATTTCTTTCACCCAATAATATCGGGGGGGGGGGGGGGGGAGGATGATAATACAGGCCATCCCCCCACCTCATTTTTTTTTCTGAAAAAACACATAAATATCTCTTAGATCCAAACTTGATGCCCGAAATGCTCTGGATGAAGAATTTTGTTTTGTTTTGTTTTTTTTGTTTTGTTTTGTTTTGTATTTTTTGTTGGGAGGGGGGTACTACAACTTTTATCACTCCAAATTATCATGAAATACAATTCAAATTTACATCAAATAATCAAATGTGTATAATAATCAAAAGTGGCCCCAAAAAATATTGTCAGATTTTTGTGAACACACCCATTGTCAGTCCGCACCTGTTTGACAAGACATAATAGAAGAGCTTGTCATGTATCTTTGGTGTGTGCCTGCCAGGCTGAAGTGTATTATTCATGTGTAAATTATCCATATAGCAAGCAAACTCCTCTATTATATGTTGTCAGATGGTCAATGGGTGTGTTGATATCATCCTGACAATATTCTTTTGATCATTTTGAGAAAGCAATACAGTTTTCACAATTCAATAACTTATTAATGAAATGTCCAATTGATATCAAATTGCAACTCAAGATATTTATCATAATACTCGAAATTCTGTTTTGTAAAATTGAATTGATTTTAATAAAACACTTTTAACACGATAAAAACTACTTTCGAAAAATAAACTCAAGACAATTTCAATAGCCCTGTCTATCACCTTTAGAAATGTGCGAACATTACAATGGTGTATTACGTAATCCGAACCTGATTTCTATGGGCAGTACAATAGGCCTTTGAAATTGCCCTTGAGTTTATTTTTCGAAAGTAGTTTTTATCGTGTTTTTTGAGTTATCGTAGTGAGAAAGAATAAAACGTTTTTTTAATTTTTACCTACAGAGCATTTTGTACGACAAAGAGTTGTCAAGGGGCATTTTGGTGTTTTTGTTTCGGGAAGTCTGGCACCCCTTTCCCGATGGACAATTTTGTCTGTTATTATATATATTTTTAAAAGATATATACACCCAAAGCTCTTTCTTCTGACAGAATTTGGTGCATGGGGAGATGGGGGTCTCTTATGGGGTCTCTTTTGGGGCCTCTGGGGGGCTGAACCCGAAGGCTACGGTCAGGCTGGCAACCTTTTTATCAGTGACTTAGATGGTCTTAGTAACTTCAAGGGGTAAAATCTCATGCATAAATTCGGGTGACTATTTCGGGACAGGCTCCCAGACTACCGGGTGAGGAATGGAACATAAAACGACGAAAGAATCTGCACCTGTTTGACAAGACGTGATAGAGGAGCTTGCTTAGTATCTGGACTGTGTGTAATCGACCTTGCAAGCTTCCTAATATGATGAACAATAGTGTGTTTACATAATCCTGACAATATAGTTTGCTTAATTTTGAGAAAGCAATACAAATTTCAAAATTTAATATTAATATTCAAATAATCATTTGACACCAAATTGCACCCCAAGAAATTACAACACTCAAGGTTGTATTATCTAAATTATGACATGAAATGAATGGGACACGTTAGATTAATTAAGGTTGTAGTGCCAAAAAAATATTTTTCTCTACATCCAGAGCATTTTGGGCAGCTTGGTTTAGTGGCAATTTGGTGTTTTTGCAGGGGCGTTTAACAACCCCTTCCCGATAGAAATTTTCGTCTATTTTATTTTTTGTTGTTATGTATCCGCATGCTTCATCCTTCTGCCAAAATGTGGTCCATGGGCCTTAAATTGAAAAAAAAAGAAGAATTGGCCCCATTTTATAGGGGCCGTATGAAATGTTCGGGTCAGGCTCCTAGACTATATGTAATTGTATCTTTTCATTAACATCTTACAATGAATATCTATGCTTTTTTGTTGGACTAGCTTACAAAAGTGATTGCCTGATTTGACAGCGGTTACTTGAGCTTTTTTTGAGTAGCGAAATATCATGGTGCGTCCTGAGTTTTCCACACAGCCATGACAGCGGAGATAAGTCCCTGAGGTTGTTCTTCATTCTGCCACTTAGCGCAAGCGGGATTTTGCAGTCTCCAGAACGTGGTCTGTTGCTCAGTCATGCGTGTAAATAAAAAAAAAAACCTCTTGATGGAAAATTAATGTTAAAAAAAATACATGGTATATTATACAAATCATTCAACCAAAGTAATGTGCCATGAGACATGTTCATTCCTTTCCTTACACATCATCATATGTATATCATATGGTCAAATTAAATCATGTATAGTAAAAACGGGTCGCCATAAGCACAGCTTGAATTAACGTCTCAATGATAGTAATATATGTGAACGATGCACATCGGAAAGTAGAAGGCCAACAGAGAGAAAATCAGATAGAAAGAAAGAGTGTGTGCGAGAGAGAGAGAGAGAGAGAAAGAGAAAGAGAGAGGGTGGCTGGATGGAGAGCATTGTTTGGAGATATCAAGAAAAACAAAAATACTATTTGTCTCTTTTTTTGTAGAGCCCATCAGTGTAAAGTTGATCGCTATGCATGAGGTATTCCAGCCCGACTTCTGGAGTGGACTGAATGATTACGTAACTGCAGGCTACTGCTCCGCATCTTTCGACAGGAATGCAGTGAAAGAAAATCTAGACAATGCCTTACGGGGATATGGCGAATGGCACAAAATAGCGAAAAGCTCAAGTATGCAAGAAAGAAATTTCCTTTTGTTTGGTTGTTTTGATTTCCATTACCACATTAGTACCGCAGTAGAGGTGTTGTGGTCTAGTGGACAAGTCCCCGCAATATGAAGCACAAGGTACGGGGCTCGAATCCCTGGCCCAGCACTAGTGTCTTTTGGCAAGACATTGTACATTTGGCTCACTCGGCCCAGGTGAGGTAAATGGGTAAGTGGCAAGAACTAATTCCTTGAAATGCTAGAGCGCCGTAATTGTCAAGTCCGACACACATGTGCGCTATACAAGAACCCACTGTTATTATTATTATTAAAAGTTGAATATGTGTATATATATATATATATTTATATCCCTTCTATGAATATTCATGAGTATTCGAAATACATGACTGGTCAATTGGTGATCATGTGATAAAATATAATTTCACTAGGAAAAACAAATCTCTGCCAGAGCTCCGAATATCTTTAACTATTTTTTCCTGGGCAGAACTGCGCATGCTCCGTTTAATATTTTCTTCCAAGGCGCTACTGCGCATGCTCACTGTTCATTGACAAAAATTGTGTGAAATTCGAACGCGCAAACGACCTGCTAAGCGAGTCCTTGTACGGACTGCTCATAACCTTACCGCTTGCAGCATCGGCGCAAGTCACCGGTACTAGTGTAGCCCCGCGCCTCGTTCACTGATGCTAGCGTATCGGATGATGTTGATGAAACTCTCTCAGACAGCCAACTAGAAAGGGTAATATACAAATATACAAAGCTGTGAGAAAGTGTAGTGAAAATTATTTATCTGAGGAGGGACTGGCATAGTACTATTTTTTCCGAGGGGCAAAGCCCCGAGGAAAAAATAGTTACTAATGCCAGTCCCTCCGAACATATATAATTTCCACTATAATTTCGAACTAAATGCTTGGTAGATTTGTTTTATATCCCTTCTTTACAACTAATTAAAAAAAACCAACCTAAAACAATATTTTGACTAACCTTATCCACAGTACCGTACATGTGTATAGACTCGAGTCTAACATGACTTGATCGGAGACCTTCGAATGCTCGATAGACGAAAACATGCAATGCAGGGTGAACGGTGAAAGTCTACAAATTATTGCTGGGCCTAACAGTTTCATGTACCAAATGTAGTACGATAATCTAGATCATAATTATCTCACTTTCTTGTATTTGGACTGTCAGTGGAAGCAATAAAATCATCGATATTTGTCCTTTGTAAGCGGGCCTCGGAGGCCGCCATGTTTGTTTACATATCCGATCCGAGCCGATTTATAGTCAATAGCTGATTCGGATCCAGGCGCGGGGCTAAAGTACCGGTGACTTGCGCCGATACTGGAGGCGGCAAGGTTATGAGCAGTCCGTACAAGGTCAAGGACTCGCTTAGCGGGTCGTCTGAGCTTTCGAATTTGACACAATTTTTTTTCAATGAACAGTGACTAAGTGAGCATGCGCAGTAGCGCCTTGGAAGAAAATATTAAATAGAGTATGCGCAGTTCTGCCCAAGAAAAATAGTTAAAGATATTCGGAGCTCCGACAGAGATTTGTTTTTCCTGGTGAAATTATATTTTATCACGTGATCACCAATTGACCAATCATGTATTTAGAATACTCATGAATATTCATAGGAGGGATATAATGTCTTCTATTCCGAGTTCAGTGCCTCTTGAAAATATAACAAACCAGACCCTTACCTTGGTCCAGAAGAGCGCTCAGCCCCAGTTCCATTTCCATTCTGGATGTGTGGTCCACATTTATAATAATAAGTAACTGAACAAGGAATATTTTTTTTGTAAATAATCAATGCATCAATCTGCATTGAATATTTCATATTTTCATATTTTAACTATGAGCTAGTTATAATTTACTATGGAAACATAAGGTTAGTCAAAATATTGTTTCATGTTTTCCTTCGGAGGGGCTGGCAGTAGTAACTATTAGCACTAAATAGCACTATGCCAGTCCCTCCTCAGATACATAATTTCCACTACACTTTCTCACAGCTTGGTATATTTGTTTAATATATATATATAATGTGAAAGGAAATGAGAGAATAATGGTTGCCAACGCTGTTGTATATGTTATTTGCTTACAATATATATATATATATATAAGAACACAATAGTAATGCATCAATTGCCAACTGAAATTTATTAGATCCGAATTTTCGGGGGCCTCCCCATTCTTCATGGATACAAATTTACAATGCAAGAGTATACAATGATAACTAAGATGTTGTTTATTATAAGCGAACGCAATCTAAGTGTGCTCATGACAACCATTAAGGTGCGTTATATATATGTAACACAATCAGGAAAAAGTAATGTGTTTAACACAGAACTAAGTACATAATGCAGTAAGCTAAGAATAAAATAAAATAATAATAAAAAATAAATGGCAGTGCGATACTTAAAGTTTCACCCAAAGGCTCATCAGTCGCACTGCACTGTTTAGTTGTTGTTGTTGTTGTAGTAAAAGGAATGGCACTTTTGACAACTAGAGTCCTGTGTGCCAGTAGCTATACATGTATAAATAGTCAGTCGGTAGGTCAGTCATAGAATAAATCATTAGCATAAAATTTTATCAATCATTTCTACTAGTACAATTTTCATAAAATATCTTCCAAAACATGCCTTTAAAAATCAATCGTAATTCAAATATGTTTATAGAATATTTTCCACATGAGCATATAATGTTGAAAAGGAATATACATTGTAATACTTCTGTAATATCTGTTTGGTGTTCTATTTTAACAAACCAAGTAGAGAATATTTAAAGCCCAACATCATTTCATTATCTTATTCAATGGATAACAAAGCTTTTAGTATGTAAAGCTATTGATGCAGCTAAATGCCTGCTCTCTATAGTACCATCAGCCAAACCGAGCCTAGTACATCAGGCAGTTTTCTCAGCCAAACCAGTAGTGACCTAGGCCGCCCGGTACACTGACAAAAGTGCTCAACGCTCAACTCCGTAAAAAGCTACAGGATTAACCGACTCAAGTTCATGAAAAAGAAGATCTCACATAAAAAATTTGGGCTTCAAGTATTCAATACAATATTTACTTTACTTTAAAGGGCGAGTCAATTAGAATTACATTTCATGATAATATCAAAGTATTGTGTCAATATTGCTAGAAATCGCATAGACTTTTTATTAAAAAGATCTGCGTACTTCTCTAAGCTTCGTTGAAATTGCCTAAATCGCACGTTTATCAGCTAGTCTGTCACGCCCCTCGAAAAATAGGGCCCAGTCACGTGCCTTGTCAGGTGACCTGTGACGTACCATCGGGAACATCTAGCTAGCGGACGACGCTTGTCTGTGTATATCCAGTGCAGGGAATTTTGGATAGGCATGATAGGAGTGCATATCTCAAGAAAATGCCGAGGAGATGTGTTGTTGCTGGGTGCAGCAAAGGCACCAGCGATGGTGTCAGTCTGCACACCTTTCCTAAAGATGATGCAACTCGAAAAATTTGGATTTCAAGGATCAAGCTGACGCGAGCTAGCTCAGTGGGATGGCCCTTCCGCTCACAGTACTGTTTGCAGTGACCACTTCAGGGAGGAGGACTTCGATAGTCAGGCCCTCAGGCCAGGGGCTGTATGACCAGCTAGGATTTATACCCAAGAATAAAATGCTGCGGCCGACAGCTATCCCTGTCATCAGACTGGGAACTGAGGGCTGTGGAACTGGAAGCCAAACACAGGGAGCTAAAAAACAAGAGTCGGTCTGCAGTTCTGAAGCTGGAGTCACTGGAGAAAAGGAGGGTAGGTCTACCGTACCGTACCGTAGCGCCCGGGGGGCACTCAACCTGTTTTTGGAGGTGGGTGTGCCGCTGCCAATCTCAAAACAGGGGGCTAAGGAGCTAAATGGTTAATTGAGGAAGCTCATTTTTGCGGGTCTAAGGAGCGAACGGGCTCATGGGCAGAGCTAATTTTAGCTGCCCGCGATCTCACTACTCTGGTACACATACGGTGCATGAGCTGAGCCAGCGGTCGCAGCGCTGTTTTTAACGCTGTACATGCCGCGCCACTGCACTGGCTCGATGTCGCATGCAGATTGATCTCGCTGAGCCGCCGCTAGCACTAGTAATACCGCGTTCAGTTAGGGGGCACTAGGCCGCCCAGCTCCCCGCTGCGCTGGCCTGGGAGGCTAGGGAGCGACCGTTCCCGGACAATGGGCTGTGCGCATTTTTTTCTCGAGTCGGAAGCCAATCGAGGTGCGGTTAGTGAAAATCTGAAAATCACATATCATGGGAGCGACCCGAGAAGGTTGAAAATGGGGGACGTCACAGCGGCACATACATGTGTGACATATATATGTGAGTGCCCCCCCCCCCCCCCCCCCCCCCGGGAGGCAGCTAGCTTGCAGCACACGATTTTGCTGTAATTGTTGCAATATATTTAGACTTTCATCCAGTCTTTCAGTGTACTTGGTTGTTATCATAAGCACGCACACAAAGATTCCCAAGGTACGGTCAGCAGTAAAGCGACTGTCCACACGTCTACTTGTCTGTAAAATATTACGTTTTTCCAAAACATAAACCTAATCCAAAAGAGGAATTATCATGGGTAAAGTGTTTGAAAAAATGCCAGACTTGTCATTTGACCTCTACTAAAATGTCTAAACAACCTATTCAAATCCTTTTGGGGGACTTAAAGATTGTCGAAATTGTATAAATAGTGATATGAAAATGGATAAATTATCATTCATTTACATTGCCAACATATTAGTCAATCTAGTGGCTTCGCGGGGGACTTCCCGATGCTACGTCAAATCGCTCTAGCCAATCAGCTGTCAATTTTGGGGGGCGTTCCCAAATTAGTGAGTTTTTTTACCAATTTCTTGTTACTGGGCAATTTTTTTTCTGTAAAAATGTCAGAATTGTGTCATTGGACCTATGTACTACATTTTTAGCCCCAATGTTGATTCTAATTGACTCGCCCTTTAATAATTAAGCTCTGATACCACTTTCTTCTATGTATTTTAGAATGTGAATGACATTAGCCTTATCTTTAAATAAATTCTCAGGTGACATTTGTTTGCTATTATATCCCAAAGAAGTCTGTAACCTAAACCTATTTTCCTCATATTTTTTGCAGAAAATTAGAAAATGCCTAACATCTTCATATTCATGACAGACATCACAAAGCCCATTTGCATGCTTTCCTAGTTTATGTTTATAACTATTCAGATCCCGTACAGTCCCCAAACGAAAACGGTACATTATAATTTCTTGCCATCTTGGTAGGTTCCATAGCTTTTTATGAAAGTTAACCCTGGGTTCTATTTCTTTCAAAAAAGAACCTTTTGCTAAATTCCATTTTGACTGCCATACATGTTTTATTTCATTTTTTAGAATGAATTTAATTTCCGAAATGCTTAATGGGAGAGCAACATCAATACTTTGCCTTTTTGTGGCCCTCTTTGCTAACACATCTGCCATTTCATTTCCTCTTATACCGCAATGGCCAGGAATCCATTCGAAACAGACCGTACAAGCCAATCTTTGAATATTTATTAACATAAAACGAATATCACATATTACTTTATTATTTGGGTTAAAATGGGATATGGCTTGTAATGCACTTAAGCAATCTACAAAGATACAACAGTGTATTGGTCGAACATCTTCTATCCACTCCAATGCCATTAATATTGCAAACAGTTCGGCTGTATAAATTGAAGTGTTATTATTTAGTCTGACACATTTTGAATATTTAAAAAATGGTATGTACATACTACTACCAACCGTATTTGTCTTCGGATCTAATGATCCATCAGTATATATATGTAATGATTCTCTCCATAACTTTTGTGTCATTTCTTTGACTATCAATTTTTTCTCATTAACATCAATAACATATTTAATAGCATTATATATTTCATTGGAAATATATGGTTCAGTGTAAAACCAGTAAGGAAAAGGATTATGTAAAGGAAAACTATTCATATTCTCATTTCTACATGTACTTCTTCCTTCAAAAGGAGTATGAGATAAGTCAGCATTCCATTTATCAGCAAAATAATGTTTTTGCCAGCTATCCATTTGTAAATGCTTGTTTGGATGATTCTTATGAATGCTCAACTTATTACAATATAATTTACATAAATATTCACGTTGTACCTGCAGAGGGGGTTCACCACATTCCATCTGTAAGGCATTTAGGGGAGTTCCGTTAATGGCTCCTGTACATATTCTTAAAGCTTGATATTGAATACTATCCAACTTTTGTTTATTTATCTTTGCAGCAGAATTAAAGGCCTCACTCCCATACTCCAAAATTGGTTTAATCAGCATTTTATATAGATGTAAAAGAGTATAACAATCTGCGCCCCAATTTAATCCACTTACACACGCACTGTTTAGACATTCATCATTGCAAAAAATACCTGTAATTTTGGGCAGTGGTAAGGCTCCAGTGGGTCCATTGAATGGGGTTGAGCTAGGGCGTTACCACTGTATGTTAATAACCAATTCAATCCACAAAATACATCACACCTGTCCCAAATACTGTAGACTGGTGTTACTCTCAATACCCAGCTCAATCCCATTCAATGGGGTCACAAAGCATTACCTCTGCCCCAAATAGAACGCCGATGCCTTAACCACTAGACCACTGGGGGTTGCCGTCGTTGTTGATGAATAAATAGCTTTCTTTCAGAGACGGGTCGAATATCTACAAAACAGGCATAATAAAAATTTTTTTTTGATAAATACAGAACAACAAACAAGTAGGCAATTTGTGATTAATTGATTCCAAATTTAAAAACATCACCAATTTCTTAGGCTTTATCGGCATTTGTCTCCATCTCGAAAAATGCTTCTTTTAAAGCCAACTTAAAGAAAGGATGGCCATCCGATGTTAAGTTCAAGTTTGATAAGATTCCTCAAAATAAAACATTTAGTACAGGTAGACAATTCGGTTTGTCCAAGCTTGGATGATAAATGATAAATGGGGATTTTTGGTGATTATAAATGAGATAGAAGTAGATAAATTACTAATACAACTAAGAGAAACTGGCAAGTGTTTCTTCGAGGTAAATAGTTGAACTTAAATTGTAAAAGCAAAGTACCACTTGATTTTGATTCAGCGTTGGTGTCATTTTGTCCGATAACGATAATAATAACGAAGTTATCAATTAAACACCCTTTCAATTAAAGGTACTTCGTGGTGTATACGTGTGGGTCAGTTGGTTAGAGCGCCCGCCTCATGGACGGGAGGTTGTGGGTTCCAATTCCCGGCCGAGTCATACCAAAGACTTCAAAAATGGGACCTTCTGCCTTCTAGCCAGGCGCTCGGCATATTAGAACGGAGAAGGGTAACGGTCACTCTTCTTTAGTGCCCGTTTTCTCTATTGTTTTGGTCATTAGCGTGCCTGACATGTTGACATTCTTGTTGTAATTTACAAGGGTTTGCTTAGTCCACGCAAGACAAGTTATATATCATTTTAAAGCTTAGAATCTAAGCTTTCAAACTGTGTTGAAATTTTAAAACCTCAAATTTCCGACTTATTGGTCGTTTTGTGGTGGAGGGTCACATATGTTTTATAGGAAGAGCAGTTTGATAACTGAAGTGGCTACCCTGGGTAAATAGAACGTTATTATTAATATTTTATTGTTATTATTATTAAGACGGCAGCTCTAGGAAAATGTCATTATCGCTATCGGACAAATCTGGCCCACGCTTAGATTCACTTAGGAGTGCAATAGAACATTATTTTGCACTCATATACGGTCTTCTCCTTGTAACATTTTCAGACCCAGATATCCGAATCCCTCTCACCTGGCCGGAAGGTCTCTATGGACTTCCTCATCCTTTCAACGGGTGTCCGACTGAGGACTGGAACCAAGGATATCGCATCCATGTAACAACTCAGAAGACACACGCAAGCACCACAACCAACGATAAGATTTTTAAGGGTTAATGGGGCGTATTCAAGACAAGAATTCTGCATGAAAACCGTATCTACCGTTCCTGGCTCGCAATGGAAATGGCAGCCTGGGTCTCATTGCATCTACCAGTATGATTCAAGATGCCCAGACGGTATTATAATTGATTTTTATAAGAATATTTCGTTTATTGGATTTTACTTTTGATTATTTGAAATTAAGAGCTAAAATCATTTGAAGCATCCCAATGTCTATTACAGCGTGTATCATAATACGGAAAAAATGTTTAATGTTTTATTTCTTTATTTCAGATGATCGATTAAGACAAAGCAAGCACTACACTATTTCGATACCCGGGCTTTCAATTCAAACTAATGTCAAATCTAAATTATCAAGCCCTTCAAGGGTCACTATATTAAAAGTGTGTTAATAAGCAGTGCTCGAGGGGAGGGAAAAACCACGAGAGATTGTGCTTGCCCCCCCCCCCCCCCTCCCCACACACACGAAAACAAATCTGTAAGCACCTTTAAAAGTGTTGTCGGCAAATTAAACAAATTAAGAGCTGTCTTTGAATTTGTCAGTGCGTGGTAAAATCAGAAGCCCGTCTGCTTTTCTAATTAAAAATACATTTCCAGTGCATAAAGATCCTAACGCTTGTCAGCGAATTTAATCATAAAGAGCACTCTTCGAATCTTAATTTTTCCAGCATTAGAAAAATAACGAACTTTAACTTTATGTGGACTTGATAATGACCAAGATCTTAATAATAATAATATTCAGCTTTTATATAGCGCCTAATACATCGGCGATGTCTCTAAGCGCTTTACAGAACTTTATTACCCAGGTCATCGGATTCTGGCATCCCGCACACAATGTATGCGCATTCTCCAGTCCCGGGGGGGGGGGGGGGGGGGGGTATTCCAGCAATGGGCCGTGGCGCTCACATTGCTAAGCAAACGACATTAACTTTCGCATCCTACCGGGTACCCATTTAACACCTGGGTGGAGAGTGGCAAATGTAGATTAACGTCTTGCCAAAGGACGCTAGTGCTATGGTGGGATTCGAACCGGACCTCGCAGTTCACAGTCCGAGGACTTATCCACTGATCCACAACATTGCAAAATGCAGGAACCAGAAATTGCCCATATATCAAACGATTTCTTGATTCTTGACAAGTCAATATCAAATTTGATAATTTTTAGCAGGTCTTCTAATAATTGTGACCAGTATATATATTTAACCAAGCAAACGTAAATTCGCTCTTAACACTTTTTCATATAATATAAATATTTGATGAAATTGGTTAAATCATAAAGCGAAGTACGCAAAATTTTCCTTCCGAATCTTATTATTTGTGAACAGTTACTGACTTTTTGGATCTGGCCGATCCCCGGCGAAGACATTTTGCAACCTTTGCAAACAATTAATAAAGGAGGACAGCAATGGGGAACCTCTTCTTCTTCTTCTTCTTCTTCTTCTCCTTCTTCTTTTTCTTCTTTTCTTCTTCTTATCATTATTCTTCTTTTTCTTCTTCTTATCATTATTCTTCTTGTTCTTCTTCTTCATCTTTCCCTTTTTAATCATCATTTTTTTTCAGGCTTTACATCTGGTTACATACATTGGGCCGAGTTGAATCAATACTCAGACACCAGAGTGAATTATGGCGTTGTACCTGATGGAACATACGACTGTGACACCGAAATAAACTTCTGCTGCAGGAACGATGGTGTGACTTCCCAGCCGATATACCTCCCTACAGATCACAGTTTCATGCTCTTAGCGCGCTTTGATAAATGTCAAATGGTGAGTAGCTAATCACTTTTATTTCATATAGCATTTATGCTCCTCTACCGAAGGATTACCGTAGTTCGAAAACTCTCTTTCAGAACTACTCTACAGAGGTATGCAAACAGATCAGAAAACACCTTTCACAGACCAGTTTGTTCGGCAATGGGTTTTGGATGCAACATCGAAAACCTTTCATTGGACAGGTGGTGAATAGTCGATAACTAAGGAACAACATTACAAGACTGCCTTATAGAAATAATGGAATCAGTGGGAAATCAACGGGAAAGTAATGTTGCCATAGTACCTTGAGATTACAGATTACAAAGCTTTTCTTCATCATTTTTTTTCTTGCCTCGATTTTCGGTGATCGGCCGCCGATAAAGGGTGATCTAGGCTTTATCAAACAATTATATAATTCTCTTTGGAATTCGTGACGCTATCATAGATTCGAAAGAAACATGAATAAACTCTAATAAATGCAACCCACAGATTGTTATTCTTCTTCTTCTGCTGGACATTACATGTGGAATCGGACTATATACACGCATCCTCCTCGTGATGTTATCAAATCTTGCCTCAATTAAAAGCCATGGACTTCATAACTATTTATTAATTTCCTTAACTGAGTTTGCCTGGTATGGTTTATGTATTATACATGCAAGCTGCAAATACTGACACAGAAGCATGTCTTGAAAATAGAGAAAATCTTATGTACCTTGGCTGCTTTTGCTTTAAAAGGCCATTTTAGTTTTAGGGGGTTATTATTGCTGCTTCTCTTGGATAAGGATTTTTAACTTATTTTCAAAAGATAAATTCTAGGCAATATCCTTCCCTTCCTTCATTTTACATAATGGGTTTTAACCCCCCCCCCCCCACCCCTCCAAAAAAAAAAAATAAAAAAAATAGGCGTATTTAAGATTCTCATGTCTTAGACTTACTCTTCTAATCTTTACAACAATGTTTGTATTATCGTCTGTAGGTTCACGGTATGTCTGTGAAGAAGGAATGGATATTTTGGGACACTGAAGGAATTTCTAAGCAAGATGAAGTTCACCCCGCCACTGGTGTGTATAGCGGTGGCGTCCAACTGGTTTATTGCTATTATCACGTAGGTGATATTGTATACCCACCTGATTCAGACAATTTGCGCAAACAGAGTATTCTAATGGACGTCTCTAGACTTACTGCTTTTAGTTTATCTAACAAGCATCCTGAGGAATGTGATTGATTGTCTTTTGTTGGGGGATAGGGCGAGGGTAATTTGTGTTTTGGTTTTACTTTTGGTTTTAGTGTTGGCTTTGATTTTTCGTTTAATATTTCTATTCTACGCCATATTATGTTCTTACACCAAGAAATGTTTATGGCACCATATGAAGATTTATTAATTTAAAAAAATTATTTATGCATCTTTGATGCATGTTCTTGATTTTGATATTCATAAGCACCATTGTTAGAGCAATTTGTAGTGACATATGACCTCGTTTATTTGTAACGTCTATATGATCCTGGTACATGAAGAAGTTAAGCCATATAGGATCCATGACTCAATAATCAAATTCAGGATAAAAGTGAACTGTGGGCTATCATATTCTTTATTTTTTCAAAAGGGAAATGGTATTGCTTAGTATTTCTTGTGGTAATTTTATTCCAAGCATGTATTTTTAAATACCCCTCCTCCAAAAAAATATCGAAAAAGCCATCAGTTGATTATGATATTATTTTGGTTATGGTTACCGCCAATTCAATGGGAAATAGTCATTTCACTTCATTAATTTTGCAAAACTAGATCTAAAAAGAAAAGGCCAGTTGATTTTTGTCTTACTTGTATAATTTGAAAGATCCTGTTTAATGGTTATGCTTGATTCATGTAAAATTTTTGCATTAATTTTAAATGATTTTTTTTTTTAAACATTGATTTCATTGATTTCATAGCATGTCAATTTAGCAATTAAGTCATTTATGGAATAAATTATTTCGGAATCAAATAATTTGAAGATTGGATTACCTTATTTGTAATATTTCTGGTATTTTCGGACTAAAAAAAAATTGATTATGGTTTTGTATTCAACTTGAAATGCTATTGAGTATGGTTGAGCATGGGAAAGTCTTGATACTTCCTTAATATCTATTTTCATAGTTTTCTTACAACATAACATAAATGAATTCATTAATCCATTTAATTATTTGATTTAGATTTAGTTAGAACTGATCTTCGTTAATGGTTATGTTTAACTCATTAGAAAATCTTTACATTACGTGTACTTTTTAGAGGTATAAATTTGTTTCATACAAATTTCAAACATAATTATGATGAATGTGAAATTCTAGTTGCTTGTCTAATTTCAAATAATCATTTTGTTAATGGTGGTGATAAATTTATTGGAAAATCGTTGTATTACTTTGAATTAAAAGCATTGTGGTAAAATGGGTATACGTATTGAAATAGCATGTATTTTTATTTTTGTTTCCTCTGAGGTCTTCAGCTCATAAGAGACAAACAAGAGAAACGGACAGCCTTCTTCTTCTAATATTACTGCTCTTATTTCTTCCTTTTCTACTACTACTCATCTAATCTATTAAAAACCAAAGTGGTCGCATGCTACCTCATAATTAAACAAACTTTACACTGTCTGTCTGGTTCTCCGTTGTGGATAGAATACAATACCGTATGCTTCTTCAAACATATTCAAATCTATGTAAACCACACTTCATTTAAATTTCCTGACTATTAAAGCAACAGAGAACATCACATTCACTGCAATCTAAAGGAGCTCTTTGCTTTATCATTCCCAAATTCCAAACACAGGATGGCTTCAAATCCTTTCAATCGGTTGCTGACGGCTTGTTCCGAAAGGGTGGGTAGCATGGCGTCGCGTCGTGTTGCCTTGACTGCGACGCGACCCCGCGCTTCCAACGCACCCTTTCGGCAAAACCGGAGGGGGAGGAGGGGGCGGGAGTGGGCTTTGGAAGAATGGTGGCGTTCGCGTTAACCCAACGCGACGCGACGCTATCCACCCTCTCGGAGCAACCATTGCTGACAACTTTGGAGAATTTTTAACTAGACTTCGTTATAATCCTTCATCATCTTAGGAAAGGTCAGCGTCTAGTTGACCTTATTAAGAATGCCACTTTGAAGGTAAGAGATTAATAATCATAATAATAATATTCTGGATTAATATAGCGCCTTATACATCTACAATGTATCTAAGCACTTTACAGATATACAGTGGAACCTTGTAACAAGGTTATTTTGCCACTTCCACGTCTTTGGATTCTTAGCCATGTTACATGTACAACAAAGTTTCGATATAAAGAGGTAATTTCCTTGGTCCCACAGCGTTTGTTATAAAGAGGTTCCCCTCTGTGCTATTACCCGGTCATCGGATTCAGGCTTGACCGCACACAATGCATGCATCTTCTCCACTCCACTGGGGAGCATTCCAGCCAGTCACCTCTTTACAATATTTTCCGGTCTATGGGCAAGAAATACATCAGGAATAACATGATGTAATCAGTAAAGTAATATAAAATACATTTCATGTTAATTTTCCATTCAAATCTTTAGTATTGCAAACTTTACAGATATGTTATTACCCCGGTTATTGCCTATTCTTAAACATGTATTATAATAATATTACCTTGCTTCCATGATCATTATCATAAAACTTAAAAATTATCATTCTTGACTCCTTTTTCTTTTTCTCGTGTTGACAGTGTGGTGGCATCTACATGTATTCTAATCTGAGAGGATGTGATGGGGAGAGAGTTTATTACTACGGTGGTTCTATGATAGCTCTTAACGGTGATGTCGTCGTCAGAGGAGAGGAGTTTGCACTCATGGATATTGTACGTTTTTCTTGTTTTTAGGTAGATGTAGCGTAGCGAAATGTGGTGCTGCATAAAGACGCATTATGACACAATTATTCAAAGTCAAATTTTTATTCGATAGAGGCAGAACCAAAATATTATGTGGAATTATTACTTTCCTCTTTGAACACTTTTAAGCAAAATGATATGAAAACTTTTATTCAGATTTGTTGGATTCTAATTCTAGAAGCAAAGACGTAACTAGCAATTTTCCTCTGTGCGTCATTCCTGGGTCTTTATGCGCCACTGCATGTCGCTAAGTTACTTTATAAATGTATTATCAGGCATGACTTTGACGTAGCTTAGCTCGTCCAGATCGCAAACCATTGACATTGCTAGGTCATATGGTGCCACGTCCATGACCTAGCATCCTTAATCCCTACCATGCCATGGGCGGCAAACCCCGCCCAAAAATTATTTCGTTTAGGCTCAGATTGGCTTGAAAATTCTTCCTCATACTGAAACCTGTGCCTTCAATCTCATGTTTATTCCTATGCGACATATCTTTGCCAAGTTTGCTAAAAAAAAACTCATTGAAAGTTAATATTTAACTCTTGAAAATTCATTTTCGACAGTTCTCAAAAATCTGGTGGCATGGAAGGGGTTAACCTTTTGACCCTGTATCTAATATCACAGCCTAAGCATAGGTTAACTATGATTTGGAATGTAACACTCTGAATCATTTTGCCCAAGGCATTTAATATTTGAATCGCAGCAACATTTTGCAATGAGCTATTTTGTACTCCTTTTTTTTCAGCTAAAGTTTAAAGGGAAAGGCCACTCTGGCATCACTTTTATATGCAGTCTAGAAACATTTTTTTCATAATAAAGAAAAAAGAGAGATAAATTACATGAAAAAATGTGGATAAGGATGGGTTTGGATAGAGATTATTCAGCTGCTCTTCCTCTCATACATCTGTACATGTATGTTAACTTTATAAACGCTAATATTGATTCTGTTATTGTTCTCTTTACAGGAAGTGACGACTGCGACCCTTGACCTGGAGGATGTAAGGTCATACCGAGCTCAGGCATCCAGCTCATCCATGGCTGTGAGTCTGTTTTTGCTGAATTGTTGCAGTCATCAAAAGTCATTTGAAATTCAGATCAGTGATTTTTAAGCTGGGATAGGCTTAGGGTTAGACGATCACTTCTTTTAATTTTTTATCTAGATTATAAGTATTGTTGTTATCTTAAAATCTGATATGACCATGATCAATGTTATTTTACCTAATGTCGTGGTCTAATGGATAGGTTAATGCATTGAATCCCGCCCTGGTACCAGTGTCCGTTGCCAAGACATTAATTTATATCTGCCACTCTCCACCCAGGTGTAGTAAAAGGCTACCTGATGGGATGTTATTCCTTTCAAGCTTTCAATTCCTGATTTCCTGAGGGTATGACAGTACTTTGTAGGTACATGTACCTTAAGCACCCCCTTGAATGGGTATCTGCACAATATAATGTAGCTATCATTATGATTGTACAGTTATTATTACAACATTATTTCCTATGTTAGGGAGAATCCTATTAATGCGGTTTATTCCGTCACAGTAGAAATTCAACGTTAATGGGATAGCAAGTGTGCGTTAAGTGCGAATGATAACAATAGGCTGTGATACAAGGATTACCCCTTACGCCGGAATAGGAGTACCGTAATTATTATTATTACCTATATAAGGCATTTTAGCGGCGCGTTAAAAACGCTTGATTTGCACGTGCAATTTGAGAGGATATTGCATGGAACGCTGAATTCCCCATAGGCTACAGGACTAAACCTGCCGTGCAATATTATGCCATATTTTGTCTGGTCTGTTTGCGTGCGCGCAAATAATGCAACGCATACACACATACGCACATGAAGTCATAAAGAGGTTAAGTCAAACTTGTGTGATCACAATGAAGTATGATGAGGGGCTCTATTAACTGAATGTGGTCAGTTAAATGATTTCATTAAGTTCTAAATCATTTTCCTGTAGGGTATAGATAATAATTATATTGGATGGCTTTATTTCATGGAATACGAGAAAATATTACACTGGTTAGGGCCAATATTCTCTGGTATATCCCATTCAGTGCCATCCAATATAATATAATTATTCTGATATTTTTATCATTATTACCAATATCATTATTATTATTGTTGCTGGACTTGTGGCTGATGATCATTTTGTATTTAAAATATGAAGGATTTTCTATTCAACAAATTCAGGCTACCCGATCTGAGGCTTTCCCCCGCATCCAAGTCGACTTCTCAGTCTCCAACGACAGGGACGCGGAAGCGACTCCTCCGATTCGGGAGCAATACAAGATGTATACACCTGAAGAGGAAATAGCCTTGTCTCCAGCCTGCTGGCTGTGGGATTATCTGAGAAGAAGTCGTCAGGTGAGCAGTGGTGCAGCTATTAAATTCCAGTGGAAAAAAGAAATAAGAGAAGACAAGTAGAAAGTGAGAGAAAAAGAAAGGAAGGGGGGGGGGGGGGGGGGGGAAGAAAGTGAAAAGAAGATGATCAGACCCAACTCTCCTTACCCCTATTTGGTAACATTGTTAATTCAGATTTCATCCACCTGGTAGGTTTACCATTGATCCCTCTCTATGTCCATGGCTTGGCCCATATTATGCCAGTGTCACTTTGCACCAAGGTGTGATGTCGCATGATATCTTTCTTGGTAGAAAGCATTGATCAATTGGCTGAGGGCGGCCAATAGAAGGAAAAACTATTGAAAATTTGCTATGCGACTGAGTTAGCAAAATGTAGTAATTAAAGCTGATTTTATACAGGTCCCTTTGGATTGTATACACTTGTATTTGTCAACAGTCACATTGACAGATTTGTTTACACTTATTTTAGTCCATTGTGGAGATTTAAACCATGATTTAGACCATGGATTAAATTTAACCTCCTTTGTGAAATCAGGCAAAAACGTGTGGGTAATTGTAATAATAGAATTTTTCTTTTAACTTTTTTTTTCTTTTCATAGGGTGGCTTTTTCATTCCTTTGAGTGGGGGAATTGATAGCTCATCTGTTGCTTGCATCGTTCATTCCATGTGTAGACTTGTATGCCAGGCTGTTTCTGATGGAGGTAAGTCGAATTAATTCATTTTATGCCTTCCGAAATGACAGTTACTCTCAGTAAGCCTAATGAACTAGTGGAAGCCCTAGTATAGCTCTAGTATGGGGGCACACATGTCCAGGGGGGGGGGGGGGGGTTTCATAGAGCTGTTCGTAAAGTTACGAATGACTTTACGAACGACTGGAACATGTTCTTGGGTGCTACACTAATCAGATTCTCTATCATTTAGCACAAGAACTGATCACCAGTCATGCGTAAAGTCGTGCGTAACTTACAAGCAGCTTTATGAAACACCCCCCAGGTTATATATCTTTTGAACTGGTCCATGTGAAATAAATCATTATCATCATCGATTATGTGAAAATCATAACAAACTATTTATTCCATAGATGAGAAGGTTCTAGCTGATGTGAGGTCATTGACCTATGACCCTGAGTACACGCCCTCTGACCCCAGGGAGCTATGTAGTCATATCCTGGTAACCTGTTACATGGGAACGGTGAATTCATCTAGTGAGACCCGACAGAGAGCTGAAGACCTGGCTAACCAGATTGGAAGGTAGGCATACAAGGTTGTGGAAGTAGTGGAGGTGTCCTGGTGGAGTGGTTCATTCACTGGACTCTCTATCAAGAAGTTGAGGGTTCAAATCAGCTTGGAAGGGAGGCATACAAGGTTGTGGAAGTAGTGGAGGTGTCCTGGTGGAGTGGTTCATTCACTGGACCCTCTATCAAGAAGTTGAGGGTTCAAATCAGATTGGAAGATAGGCATACAAGGTTGTGGAAGTAGTGGAGGTGTCCTGGTGGAGTGGTTCATTCACTGGACTCTCTATCAAGAAGTTGAGGGTTCAAATCAGATTAGAAGGTAGGCATACAAGGTTGTGGAAGTAGTGGAGGTGTCCTGGTGGAGTGGTTCGTTCACTGGACTCTCTATCAAGAAGTTGAGGGTTCAAACCAGATTGGAAGGTAGGCTTCTTGGCAGGGTAGTGTTTGCATTTGGTCTAAATTGAGGGAAACATGGTCTTGTAGAATCCCAGGGGATGATTTTGGAAGATAAAAGCAATTTTGCAGGTTGAAAGTAGGCACTGGCATATTTACTACCCTTGTTGTTACCCTTGTCAGGAGATTTTTCCCTTGGAATTTTGTAGAAACCCATGCTTGGTATTGGCACGATAGGCATTATTTTCTTCAATCAAAGTCATTACCCCAAAATTGTACAGTAAGTAAGATCACAGTTCATGTATGTTAATAAGGCTTGAGGATAGATAGAATTATAAATGATCATGAGACAGACCAGCAGAACTCGGATTCTGGCAGGAGATATCAGAAGGCCTAACCTTGTCCATGTACAGCCATGGAAAAACTCATTAGACCAAGAATGGTTACTGATATTATTGTGGTAAAGAGAAACAAAATATCATAAAAGCAAGGTATAATTGCTGGAATTTGGTATTTATTCAATGAAATACAAAGACAAATCATTTTTATAAGTTTGTATGCATATTATAGTACCCTTATTACAGAAGCTTGGTCCAATAATTTTATTCCAGGGCTGTAGATATGTTTAAATGAAACAGAGCCTTGAACAATCTTCAACTTTCAGATCCACAATGTCGGGGAAAACAGACAATGAACAGAAATTACGAAGTATCCATGGTGATTTTGTTGATTGATTTTACCTTTGCAGCCACCATAAGTCTATCACCATAGATGATGCAGTGAAGGCTTCTGTGGGTATCTTTGAGCAGGCCACCAGTACCCAACCTAAATTCAAAGCTCTCGGAGGTTCTCAAAGAGAGAATCTTGCTTTACAGAACATTCAGGTACCCATTGTACACTCACATACCAATTATCTTGGGAAAAAACGAACGCTTAATTTGACAATATAATTTTTCCTGGCCCACCTATTTGTATATTAATTTTTCCTCTAATTTATTGGCCCAAATTCACAAAAGAGGTTTAATTTTACTCTGTGGTCTAAATCATGGTTTAAAACTCCCATGTGAACTAAAATATACGTATATACATATAAGCATATTATTGCCCGCCCATCGGACATGAGGCACGTGGATACTACACGTTGGTTAGAATAAGCCTTTTACATGAATTCAGTTATCATGAGTTTCATGATAACAAGACCTGTTTAACCCCTACCATGCCGTGGGCGGCAAATCTCGCCCAAATATGTGAGTGTTGAACATTTTGTTTAGGCTCAGAATGGCTTGAAAATTCTTTCTCATACAGAAACCTATGCCTCCAATATATTGTTTATTCCTATGCAATAATTCTTTGCCCAGTTTGGTCAGGAAAAAAACTCATTGAAAGTTGATATTCAACTCTTGAAACTTAATTTTTGACAATTGCTCAAAAATATGGTGGCATGGAAGGGGTTAATTTCCATGGTACTACAGAGTTTCTTTCAAAAACTTTTCAGTGCACATGTTTCATGAAAATTGTCCCTGCTGGAAGCACAATTTATCTTCAAGCGACTCAATAAACTTATTCATTTTTGCTCTGTTTTTGTTTTCTCCAAGTAGTCTTATCTCTTGAGACTTTTTGTTGAATTAACTCCCATTTCCAACTAAATACCCTTATTTCCAACTAAGGAACTACATACAGGTATTACAAATCTTGCATCTGTACACCAGAGAAGAATTATTTCAGAACATACCTGATATCTTCCCAGTTCTTAGATGAAATATTTTGATTTGATAATAATAATGATAATACTCGCATTTATATGGCACCTTTCCAGTTAGTAACTGATCAAAACACTTTACAGTGTATGATTATCCCGGTTATTGGATCCAGTTACGAGCATTCCTGTCATTTCACAGGGACACATATACTAATCCAGTCACAATGTCATTCGTATCCTACCAGTTACCCATTTAACACCTGGGTGGAGAGTGGCAAATATAGATTAATGTCTTGCCATAGGACATTCTTGTCGCGGCAGGACTGGAACTGTGAACCATGTGATCCACAGTCCTGTGACGTATCCACTAGACCAAGATTAGAAAGAGTGATATGTGATTTTACTCCCCTCTTCTTTCATTTTTTCAGGCTAGAACTCGAATGGTCCTGTCCTACCTGTTTGCTCAGCTCTCATTATGGAGCCTGGATAGACCTGGTGGCTTACTAGTTCTAGGAACAGCTAATGTAGATGAGAGGTAGGTCCAAATAGGACTAAATAGGACTAAGGTCTAATACTCAATGCACCATATATTTTGCAGGGTTTTTATTTTCACGAATTTCGCAAATTGCGAGTGGGTCGCGAATTTAACAGCACGCTGAAATATTGCCAACATTAGTAGTCAGTTGCATTTTCTTGTCTCCACTTAGCTTTGCGAATGTACATCATCATTGCTGTTTGTAGATCTGAGAATTTCCTGATTGCGAATTTAACCACTCGCAAAATAGTCTGGCTAGTCTGATTTACGAAAATATATGGCGCAAAATTTATTGGGTATACAGTAGATGATTAGATAGAACAGAGTGTATAATGGTCCTAGGAACAGATAACGTAGATAAGAGGTACATGTAGGTCCAGATAGGACCTAGATAATGAGATGGAATGGAGGATATGTACATTATACATGTAGGTCCAAGTTAGACCTGGGACCTGGTTCTGGGAAAAGCTGTATATAAGAGAAAGTTCCAAATATGACATACAATTGCAAATTGACTTCTGTCGATGGGTCTTTATATCAACAAATCATGAAATAATTAGTTTCCCACTTAACGATAAAGTTGAGTTCTGGTCATGTGGTTCCATTGTGAAAGAAGCTGTTCTAAAGCAATTGGGAAAGGTTGATTAAGTCTACATAAAAATTGGTGTATACCGTGAGGTTTTGGAATCATGAAGTAAATATTGATCTAATTTGAAGAGAAATTCTTTTCAGGGGACATGTCTAATATGATGCTCTTTCAACTGACTTAATAAGAATGACAAGGCTCACAAATTATTTTTCACCTTTGCCAGAACTGAACCTTATCTTTAAGATGTTTGAATTTTCCTTCTTTTTCAGTTTGAGAGGCTACTACACGAAGTATGACTGTTCCAGCGCTGATCTCAATCCTATAGGTGGAATAAGCAAGACTGACTTGAGGAATTTTATCATCTACGCCATGAAGAAATTCAACCTGCCTGCTCTTCAAGGGTAATTATGAAACAATGTCTTGACATCAATTTGGCCTACTGTCATGGGTTCTCAGTGCGCTTGATTGGTATGTATGTGTATCAGTCGGTCCATGAGAATTACCATAGTTTCATTTGAAACTATCACTATCTGAGTTAAGTCTGTATAGTGTGATCGAGCCAGTCCCAGTGAAATGTTGATATTTCAGTCATATTTGAATGACAAATGAGGTCTGAATCTTGTCTTTTTTGCATGATTTAGGAGGCTTCTATTAATCATTAAATGACAAATCAAAAGCCCTCATTTTACAAATAACTTATGCTTTCAATTTCTAAATCGGGCTTACATTATTTTCTTAACGTGGAGGAGGTTTACGGTTCACAATGTGTTAGTCCTGATAAGGACTGTTGGGGTATGATGAGAGAAGGGGAGAAAATGAGAAATTGATAGTCGAGAAGGAAACAAGGTATAAGAAGTTATCTTTCGTGAGAGTGAAGTCCTTAGAAGGACTGTAAACCAGATGAGAAAAGGTGGCTAGAAGAGGAAGAGTAGATGAGGTGACGAGTCTCGGCGGTGGAGAATAGATCGGTGAGAAGTCTCGGGGATGAAGAGTAGGAGAGA